>CP141148.1:16807517-17225555 GCA_035235625.1 Saururus chinensis
TTTGAACATAAAGAAATAAACACTATCAAGCCCCTGCTTCTTAGGAGATCAGATGTACATGGACTCTTTGAGAATCTCATAAATTAAACTTTCTATTTAGATAACCTCCAGAGCTTGTGGGAGTCTAGATGTAAGTCTTCTAAAACTTTTTATAGATAGTACATGAATGTTAAAAAGAAAGTCCCATTTACTAACTGGGTATGTCAGATTAACTTGACGATGATTGCAGTTAGGGGTTGGCAAAGAGAAGGTGCAGCGAATTACTAGAGCTGTGCAAAGATATGATAATCTCATTGGGTTTGGTGAGTTATCATAGCTGCTAAAATATTTAACATATTGTCATGTGAATTAAGAAACATAAAAAAAATCTTCTTGTTACTGAATTCTTCCAGTTTCATTTCAGCCTTGTAATAACTATGAAGTATTCATGTGCAACTTCTTTTTGTCACTCATGATGCTTTCTTGGTTGTGAATATTAAGGATAGGTTATGCCTTTGTTCATTAGGCAGTATCATGCATAGTCCATTCTCATTTTCACAGAGCAAGAAAGGAACATATCAAATATGTCATAGTCTCTATTCTATACAACCATTTAATATTTCTCAGTGAAATAAATAGGAGATAGTTTCATTCTTTGCTGATATCTGTTTTCATAGATTAATAAATGAACGAATCAAATATTTCTAGAAGCCTCTTTCACGTATCTGCCAAAGCAGCCATCGACCATTTGTATATAACATGATCTTCATATTCATGCCATCCATTTTGACTTTACCTAGTAAAAGTTTTTTTGAAAAAAATATAATTATGATGTGTACTGCAGTTGAACGATTTTCCATTGGAGTCAGAAACCTGACATCTTTTCTGGTAGGAATCAGGAATGTTGGTAAGTAGCTTGTTCACCTCTGTATGTTTACTTGTGATATGCATTTGCATAACAACATCATATAATGTTGAATTCCAAACAGAATTTTCAAGCCTCTTCTAATAGAATTGATATCCCTGATGTCAAGCCTAGTCCTCATTTTCAGGTTGTGCTTCCTGCAGATTTAGTTTTGCATCTCTTGTCATCTATATATGAACCCAGTCTTGGGTATAGGCTATCAAAATATGACATTTGGCTTGCATTCCTATTTGAATATGATATATATGAAATTAGATGATTGACAGTTGATTGTATGATATATTTGAGTATTATTATTATACTTTCGATTCACGTTTCAATTTGAATTTCAGGGTATGCCTTCTGACTATTTTTTTGTTGGAGTGTGCTGTGGAGGCTTAATTACACTTTCAATTCCGGTTGATAACCATGCTTAGTAGTTTTGCTCTTTATAATCTATCTGTGTTCACATGCTTGGAATCCTAGTTTTGACTCTGGTAACATGCTTGGCATGCTTTGACAATAAAGCAACTAGTGGTGGATCATTTAATTCTTGAATTTTTTATGACAATTTGATGATGCATGTTCTTTTATATTAGTTTCTAGGTAATACCAGATGCTGTTTCTATAATGTTCGTCTCACTCTTAAGAAATACAGCGATGTAGCAAGGACAGAATGGAGCTCGATTTCCTCTTAATCCTGGTTAATGCTTCTTTATGTTCTTTCTGTTAAAAGTTGGCAACCGGATTCTTATTAAGGGAGCGACCTCTGGTGGCTGTAGCTAGTGTTGCAGCAGCTGTGATACTAATATATGCCTCTTTCTTCCTTTCATAAACTGAATAACATTTAACTAATGGTATAAGATTGAGTATGCTGATATGGTTTGAAGGGATCAGGTTGTTGATTTTTTGAAATAAATAGTTAAAGAGCATGCAGTTCTGGTTGGAAACAAGTATTTTCCTTTTTGAAATACTATCTAGTACATATACTTATTTACCACTATTGACTTGACTATATGTAGAAACACTTGAACATTTTGTTTTATTGTTCAAGCTTTCTTTTCATTATGCATTGCTTTCCGATAAATATAATTTGAGCATAAAGTAAGTAGTTTCATTCAGTATAAAAAGGCATTGAATAAATCTGGTTGGAGTGCTTTGTATGATTGTCATTGCCAAGATAAAAAAACTTATGAATATTCATCATTATTTTTTTCTAGTTTTAGCCACGATAAGGTGATATAAACAATATGACTCATTCCACTAAATCCCATGAGTACTAAAAACTTCTAGAATGCCTACACCTATTCCTCATTTAATTTGCTCAAAGATTTTTGAATAATACTCTGCTTCGCATCATTGTTTCAGCTGGAAATGTACCACAAGTTGAAGAGGACCCATCTTCTTTTTTGCATAGTTTGAAGCAAATGGTGAGCTCCACCACCTCACCCTATGACTTATGCAAGTTCCTAGGCCGTAAGTGCCACCTAGAGTGTGTGTTTGCTTCGTACTTCCCGCCAGGCTAGCCTGCCAAGTTCGCCAATTTGCTCAAGGTGTTCGGGGCCAGCAACGTGACCAAACTCCTCAATGAGCTCCACATCCACTAGCAGGAGGATTGCTAGTGCATTGGGCCCTCTTAAGGGTGTCAATTCTGCATATCATAATATATCTTTGTCCATCAGATGTAGAAAATGTAACACCCTAGGTTTTCATTCACATAGGCACGTGGCAATGCAAACTCAGGGTGTTAACTTGCTAAGCCAACATCACAACACAAATAATTTACCTACTAAAGCAAAATATTCATTAACCAAGATCTTGGCTCAGCCAAGTGCAAGTACTATAATGCACACATCAGGCCATATATATAAGAGATATAAATCAGAATCACTCATAACTAATTAAGGCTGATTCATGACATCAAAACCCAACTAGAGTAAGGATGAACTAAGGCTGGATTATATCTACCAAAATCTCATGCTTATGGGTGTAAAAAGATGCACCTACCTCTACCAATTCACCCCCAAATGCTCCTAGCCCTTGCTCCTACATTTCTACACCTTGAATTTGTGCCCTCTAAAGCTGCTGGTTATGGAGATCCTTGCTAGGAGAAGGAAGAGGAGGGAAGTGACGGGAGAAGGAGGCCGAACCACACAAATAAAGAGAGGTCCACCCCCCCTCTCTTTTCTTTTATAAGGCTTCCCCCTAGTTTCTAGGAGTTGCCCGCAAAAAACTAGGGGCTGCCCCTCATCCAACTCTAGGGTGTCCTCCCCCTCCAGGACTCTTCCTTAATTTATAATAAACTAATTCTTTTAGGACTTCCAACTCTTAGTACATTTAGGACTTCCAACCAAGGTTGGACCCCTAAACCCTAAGTGGCCTACCACCTTCATATAAAAGTTGGACCACTAGCCTAATAGGTTAACACACAAAACAATCATAGGGTTTGAAAGCAAATCGGGCAACTATTCAAACATTCACACAAGCAAAGAAAAAAAAATTTACTTAGAATTTGGGGTGTTATAGAAAATAATAGGAAAGAACTCAAATTGTATTATAAGCAGAGATTTTTAATTGTATTCTAGATATGATTGTATGGATATAGTAAGAAATTACAAATATAATTTTTATTGTATTTAGCATATCATTATATTTTTTTTATTACCGACGCTCAATATAGGTTGCTAATAATTGTATTAGCAATGCTTAAGAAGCAGCACTAATGGTTATTTTTTAAATTTATTCAATAGTGACGATAATTAAATGCCGCTAATAATCATATTAGAGACATTTAGTAAGTGTCACTAATAGTAAATAATGATAGCGACACTTAGTAAGCGTCGCTAATATGTTATTAGCGACACTTTCTAAGCGTCACTCATATGATTATTAGCGACATTTCCAAGAGCTTCTCTAATGTATATGTTTATTTAAAAAATTAAATAAACATCGTTAATATATATATTATTAGTGACGGTAATGAAACTGTCATGAATATAGGTTATTATTAGCGACAGTAAGAAACCGTTGGTAATACATATTATTAGTGACACAAATTAAACCGTTGCTAATACATATTAGTAGCGACCTAAGGACACTGTCACTAATAGACACTATTAGCGATGAAAATAAAAGCATCACTAATATTTATTATTAAATACGTAAGTGAAACTGTCACTAATGCCTATTATTAGCAACACTTTTTTTTCTATCGTAATTTAGTATTAGCGACTAGGTTATTTACAACGCTTACGGAGCATCGCAAATACCCTTTAGCAACACTTTTTAGAGTATTAATGATGCTTAAGAGCGTCACTAATACTCACATTTGTTGTAGTGTAATTTGATTTGTTATTACTAACGTAACAAATGAATGAGAGGTCTCTTTAAACTTTAAATAATATAACGATTTGTGTACATTTTAAACTTAATTCGATTTTAATCGATTAAAAGGATATTACTTTATTAAAAGTGGTCCGATTAGTTCATCGTTTAGTACGTTTAATTTATTTTTTTGAACATAGAAAATGACCATATAGTTATTTAAAATAATTAAATATATATATTCATGATGAGTTTTAGTGCTTTATTCTAAATCTAGTTACACGAATAAAATTATATAAATTAAGGAAGAATGGTTAAATTGTGGCATCACCATATGAATTTGATTCATTATTACAAATGTAGCAAATGAAAGGGAGTCTCTTTAAACTTTAAACGATATAACTATTTGTGCATATTCTTAACTTACTTCATTTTTAATCGATCAAAATGATATAACTTGACTAGGGATCTGATTGGTTCATCGTGTTGTATGTTTAATTTATTCTTTTTAACTTAGCAAATGCGTATGTATTAATTTAAAATAATTAAATATATAATTATGACGAGATTGAATGTTTTATTATAAATCAAGTTAAGCCACTGAAATCATATAAGTTAAGGAAGAATGGTCAAATTGTAGAATCACTTGACCAATTTGATTCAATATTATAAACATAACAAATGAATAAGAGGTTTCTTTAAACTTTTGATGATATATAGATTTGTGCACATTTTTAACTTACATTATTTTTAATCGATCAAAAGGATATAACTTGACCAAATGGTGTCCGATTGGTTCATCGTTTAGTATGTTTGATTCACTTTATTGTACTAAGTAAAATAGTACGTATTCATTTAAAATAATTAAATATACATTTGTAATGACCTATGGTACTTTGTTCAAAATCTAGTTTAGTGAATGAAATAATATAAGTTAAGAAAGAACAATTAAATTGTAGTATCACTTTGTCAATTTGATTCGTTATTATGAATGTAGCAAATGAATTGGAGCTCTCTTTAAATATTAAACAATACACAGATTTGTGTTCATTTTTAACTTACTTTGGTTTCAATCGATCAAAAGGATATAACATGACCAAAAGTGGTCCGATTAGTTTGTCATTTAGTATATTTGATTTATTATTTCAATCTTAGCAAATGAATACACATTAATTTTAAACAATTAAATACATATTTGTAAGAAGCTTTGGTTCTTTGTTCTAAATTATGTTAAGTGAATGAAATCATATAAGTTAATGAAGAACGGTTAAATTGTAAAATTACTTTGTCAATTTGATTCGTTATTACAAACATAACAAATGAATGAGAGGTCTTTTTAAACTTTAAACCATATAACAAGTTTTACACATTCTTAACTTATTTTCGTTTTAATTGATCAAAATGGTATAACATAACCAAAAGGGGTCCTATTGGTTCATCATTTAGTACGTTTAATTTATTTTTTTTACCCTAGCAAATGAGTATGTATTCATTTAAAATAATTAAATATACATTCGTGACGAGCTTTGATGTGTTATTCTAAATCAAGTTAAGTGTATGAAATCATATAAGTTAAGGGAGAATGGTTAAATTATGGAATCACAATGTTAATTTGATTTATTATTATGAATGTTACAAATGAATGGGAGGCTCTTTAAACTTTAAACAATACAACGATTTGTGCACATTCTTAACTTACTTTGGTTTTAATTGATCAAAAAGGATATAACTTGACCAAATGGGGTCTTATTAGTTCATTGTCTAGTACATTTAATTCATTCTTTTGAACTTAGCAAATGAGTACATATTCATTTAAAACAATTAAAAATACATTTGTGACGAGCAATGATACTTTGTACTAAATCTGGTTAAGCGAATAAAATCATATAAGTTAAAGAATAACAGTTTAATTATCGAATCACTTTGTCAATTTGATTCGTTATTACAAATATAACAAATGAATGTGAGGACTTTTTAAACTTTAAGCGATATAACAATTTGTGTGCACATTTTTAACTTACTTTAGTTTTAATCAATGAAAAGGATATAACTTAACTATAAAGGGTCCAATTTGTTCATCTTTTAGTCTATTAGATTTATTTCGAACATACCAATTGAGTATGTATTCAATTAAAATAATTAAATATATATTTGTGACAAGATTTGGTGTTTTTTTCTAATAATGTTAAGTGAATGAAATTATATAAGTTAAAGAAGAACAGTCAAATTATAGAATCACTTTATTAATTTGATTCATTATTACGAACAAAATAAATAAATGGGAGGTCTCTTAAAACATCAAACGATATAATGATTTGTGCACATTCTTAACCTAGTTCGGTTTTAAAAAATTAAAAAGATATATAACTTTACCAAAAGTAGTCCAATTAATTCGTTGTTTAGTATATTTTATTCATTCTTTAGAACTTAGCAAATGAGTATATAGTTATTTAAAATAATTAAATATACAATTAAGGCGAGCTTTAGTGCTTTGTTTTAAATCTAGTTAAACGAATGAAATCATGTAAATTAATGATGAATGATCTTATTGCGAAATCACTTTAGCAATTTGAATCGTTATAACGATGTAACAAATGAATTGGAGGTATCTTTAAACTTTAAACGATATAACAATTTCTACACATTCATAACTTACTTTAGTTTTAATCGATTAAAAGGATATAACTTGACCAAAAGTGGTCTGATTAGTTCGTCGTTTAGTATGTTTAATTCAATATTTTGAACTTTCTAAATGAGTACATATTAATTTAAAATAATTAAATATATATTTGTGACAAGCTTTAGTACTTTGCTCTAAATGTAGTTAAGCGAATGAAATCATATAAATTGAGGAAGAACAGTTAAATTTTTAAATTGTTTTGTCAATTTGATTCATTATTATGAACGTAACAAATAAATGTGAGGTTTCTTTAAACTTTAAATGATATAATCATTTTTGTACATTCTTAACTTACTTTGGTTTTAACCGATCAAAAGGATATAACTTAACCAAAAATGGTCTAATTCGATAGTCATTTAACATGATTGATTTATTCTTTTGAACTTGGCTAATGAGTATGTATTTATTCAAAATAAGTAAATATAGATTCGTAAAGAGCTTTGTTATTTTATTCTAAATTTAGTATAGCGAATGAAATTATATAAGTTATGGAAGAACGGTTAAATTGTAGAATCACTTTGTCAACTTGATTCTTTATTACAAACATAACAAATGAATGGGAGGTCTCTTCAAACTTTAAAAGATATAATTCTTAACTTATTTCAGTTTTAATCGATCAAAAGGATATAACTTGACCAAAATGGGTCCGATTGGTTCACTGTTTGGTATGTTCTATTCATTCTTTTGAACTTAGCAAATGAGTACATATTCATTTGAAATAATTAAATATACAATTGAGATGAGATATAGTGTTTTTTTCTAAATCTAGTTAAGCAAATGAAATCATATAAGTTAAATAAGAACAGTTAATTTGTGGAATCACTTTGTCAATTTGATTCGTTATTACAAATGTAACAAATGAATATGATGTCTCTTTAAACTTAAACTACATAACCATTTATGTACATTCTTAACTTACTATGATTTTAATAGATCAAAAGATGTAACTTGACTAAAAGTGGTCCACTTTGTTCGACGTTTAGTACATTTGATTCATAATTTTAAAACTTAGCAAATGAGTATGTATTCATTTAATATAATCAAATATACATTTGTGACGAGATATGATGCTTTATTCTAAATCTAGTTAAGCAAATGAAATTATATAAGTTAAGAAAGAATGGTCAAATTGTGGAATCAATTTCTCAATTTGATTCGTTATTATGAACATAGCAACTAAATAGGGGATCACTTCAATCTTTAAACGATATAAAGATTTGTGCACATTCTTAACTTTCTTTGGTTTTAAATGATGAAACGGATATAACTTGATAAAAAGAGGTCCGATTGATTTGTTGTTTTGTACGTTTGATTCATTATCTTGAACTTAGCAAATGAGGTCATAGTTATTTGAAATAGTTATATATACATTCGTGATAAGCTTTACTGCTTTGTTCTAAATAAAGTTAAGCGAATGAAATTATATAAATTAAGGAAGTACTACCAAATTGTAGAATCACTTTGTCAATTTGATTCGTTATTACGAATGCAACGAATAATTGAGAGTTCGCTTTAAACTTTAAATAATATAACTATTTGTGCACATAACTTACTTTAGTTGTAATTGATCAAAAGGATATAACTTTACCAAAATTGGTCCAGTTGGTTCATCATTTGGTACATTTAATTCATTTTGTTTGAACTAGCAAATGAGTACATTTTCATCTAAAATAATTATATATACATTTGTGAGGAGTTTTTGTGCTTTGTTCTAAATCTAATTAAGTAAATGAAATCATATAAGTTAAGAAAGAACTGTTAATTTGTAGAATCACTTTGTTAATTTGATTCATTCTTATGAACATAACAATGAATGAGAGGTCTCTTTAAACTATAAATGTTGTAATGATTTGTACACATTCTTAACATACTTTGGTTTTAATCAATTAAAAGGATAACTTGACCGAAAGTAGGCCAATTGGTTCATCATTTAATACATTTGATTAAGTTCAAAAAAATGAATCAAACATACTAAATAACGAACCAATCGGACCACTTTTAGTCAAGTTATGTCATTTTAATCGACTAAAACCAAACTAATCTAAGAATGTGTACAAATTGTTATGTAATTTAAAGTTTAAAGAAATCTCCTATTCATTTATTACGTTTGTAATAACAAATTAATTTGACAAAGTGATACCATAATTTTACCATTCTTCCATAGCTTATATGATTTTATTCGCCTAACTAGATTTAGAACAAAGCACCAAAACTCATAATGAATGTATGTGTAATTGTTTTAAATGAATACATACTAATTTGCTAAGTTCAAAATAATGAATCAAACGTACTATGTGATGTACTAATTAGACTCCATTTGGTCAAGTTATATCCTTTTGATCGATTAAAACTGAAGTATGTTAAGAAAATGGACAAATTGTTATATCAATTAAAGTTTGAAAAGTCCTCCCATTCATTTATTACGTTAGTAATAACAAATCAAATTGACAAAGTGATACCACAATTTGACTGTTTTTCCTTAGCGTATTTGATTTTATTCACCTAACTAGATTTAAAACAAAGCACCAAAGCTTGTCACCATTTATATTTAATTATTTTAAATAACTACATACTCATTTTTTAAGTTCGAAATAATGAATCAAATGTACTAAACGAGAACTGATTTGACCCTTTTTGGTCAAATTATATCCTTTTGATCGATTAAAGCAGAAGTAAGTTAAGAATGTACAAAAATCATTATATAGTTTAGAGTTTAAGGAGACCTCACATTCATTTGTTATGTTTACAATAACGAATCAAATTGATAATGTGATTCCACAATTAGACTATTTTTCAATAGGTTATATGATTTTATTTGCCGAACTAGATTTAGAACAAACCACAAAATCTCGTAATGAATGCATATTTAATTATTTAACTACATACTAATTTGCTAAGTTAAAAAAAGAATCAAATGTATTAAACAACGAACCAATCGAACTACTTTTAGCTAAGTTATATCCTTTTAATCGACTAAAACTGAAGTGAGATAAAAATGTGCACAAATCGTTATATAATTATAAGTTTAAAGAGACCTCTCACTTATTTGTTATGTTCATAATAACAAATCAAATTGAGAAAGTGATACCACAATTTGACCATTTTTCCTTAGCTTATATGATTTTATTCGCCTAGCTAGAATTTGAACAAATCACCAAAACTAGTGACAAATGTATATTTAATTATTTTAAATGATTACATGCTTATTAGCAAAGTTCAAAATAATGAATCAAACGTACTAAACGAGAAACTAATTGGACCCTTTTGGTCAAGTTATATCTTTTTGATCGATTAAAATCGAAGTAAATTAAGAATGTACACAAATCGTTATATCATTTAAAGTTTAAAGAGATCTCTTATTCATTTGTTTTGTTCATAATAACAAATCAAATTAACAAACTAATACCATAATTTGACTGTTCTTCCTAATTCATATGATTTTATTCGCTTAATTATATTTAGAACAAAGTACTAAAGCTTGTCACAAATGTATATTTAATTATTTTAATAACTACTTACTCATTTATGTTGGAAAGAATGAATTAAATGTACTAAACGACGAACTAATCAGACCACTTTTAGTCAACTTATGTCTTTTTTAATCGATTAAAACCAATGTAAGTTAAAAATGTACACAAATACTTATACCATTTAAAGTTTAAAGTGATCTGCTACTTATTTGTTACATCCGTAATAACAAATCAAATTAACTAAGTGATACAACAATTTAACCGTTCCTCTACAACTTATATAATTTCATTCACTTAACTAGATTTAGAGCAAAACACTAAAGCTAGTAAGGAATGTATATTTAATTATTTTAAATAAAAATGTACTTGATTCCAAAGTTCAAAATAATGAATCAAACATACTAAACGGTTAACTAATTGGACCCATTTTTATCAAGTTATATCCTTTTGATCGATTTTAACTGATGTAAGTTAAGAATGTGCACAAATCGTTATATCCTTTAAAATTTAAATAAATCTCCCATTCATTTTTTACATTCGTAATAACAAATCAAATTGACAAAGTGATACCACAATTTTACCGTTGATCTATAGCTTATATGATTTTATTTGACTAACTAGATTTAGAATAAAGCACCAAAGCTCGTGACGAATGTATATTTAATTATTTTAAATGAATACATACTCATTTACAATGTTCAAAAGAATGAATTAAACAGACTAAATGATGAACCAATCAGACCCCTTTTGGTCAAGTTATATCATTTTGAATGATCAATACTGAAGTAAGTTAAGAATGTACACAAATCAACCTATTGTTAAAGTTTAAAGAGACCTCCCATTAATTTGTTACGTTCATAATAACGAATCAAATTAACAAGTTGATACCACAATTTGACCTTCTTCCTTGATTTACATGATTTTATTCACATAACTGGATTTAGAAAAAAGAACTAAAGCTCATCATAAATGTATATATAATTATTTAAATAACTACGTAATTATTTGCTATGCTTGAAAGAATAAATTAAATGTACAAAATGAAGAACCAATTGAAACACTTTTGCTCAAGTTATATCCTTTTAATCGATTAAACGCATATACGTTAAGAATGTGAACAAATTTTTATATTGTTTCAAGTTTACAGAGACCTCCTTTCATTTATTATGTTCGTAATAACGAATCGAATTGACAAACTAATACCACAATTTGACGGTTCTTCCTTAATTTATATGATTTTATTCACTTAACTAGAGTTTGAACAAAGAACTAAAGCTCATCACGAATGTATATTTAATTGTTTGAAATAACTAAGTACTTATTTGCTAAGTTCAAAAGAATGTATTAAATTGCTAAACAAAGAACCAATTGGAATACTTTTGCTCAAGTTATATCCTATTAATTGATTAAAACTTTTGTAAGTTAAGAATGTGAGCAAGTTGTTATATCATTTAAAGCTTAAAGAGACCTCCTTTCATTTGTTACGTTCATAATAATAAATCAAATTGACAAAGTGATACAACAATTTGATCGTTCTTCCATAGGTTATATGTAACGTCTGGGAAATTTCTAAATTCCCAAAGTCAATCATGTGAAAATTAGGGTATTAGACCCCTTAAATTTCTTGTCAGAATAACTTTGTTGATGGTTGGAATTATGGATGGAACATATATGGATGGAAAGTAGATAGAAAGAGCTTTGAAACGCTACCAAGAATGTGCAAATCGGAGTTCAGATGGGGGAGATACGATAATTCAAAGTTGAACATGTTGCGCAGGGCCCATTTAGCCGAAGTAGATGGAAGTTCTAAATGAATTAGGAATTGAAAGTCCTAAATAAACTAGGAATTAGAAGTCCTAAAATAAATAGGAATTAGAAGTCCTAAAAAAACTAGGAGTTGAAAGTCCTAAAAGAACTAAGAGTTGGAAGTCCTAAAAGATTTAGGAATTGAAAGAGGGAGAGAGTCCTAGCGGGATAAGGACTCCAAGCAAGAAGATGACACTACCAAAACTTTGCTGAGATGAGATGGCATGTGAGCAGAGGACTTTTAGCCAAAGTAGGAGTCTGAGGAGTGTTAGGAGAGGTGGGAAACTTGAAGGAGGGATCAATTATACTTCTAGTTGGGTTAGGACTCTTTTGGGACTGCTTTGAGCATGTATGTGGGCTAGTTTCCCATTTTTAATGGGGCAGGGATTGGGATTCCGAATTTGTAACTATGGTTGGGCGAGTCCTAGTGGTACTAGGCTTCCTAACCAATCCTCTATATAAAGGGGGTGTCATGGCTGGTTGAGGGGAGGTGATTCAAGCATTCAAAACTCATAAATTTACAAGGGTCGGATTGGGAGCTTTGGCCACAATTCCGGAGAACTGTTGGGCAGCAAACACTTCGTTGATGACTAGGGGAGCTGCTGAGAGTGCACTCAACCAAGTGGCGAACCATCACTAGCAATTTAGCGAGGCTTGGTGTAGTTTTCAACGAGGGGTGGACTAGTTTGCTAGATAGTTGAGAAGGTATTGGGTCTGGGAGAATTGGGGGTGAATTGGTATGTAGGTGCATCGTTTTATACCCATAATCATGCTAATTTGGATGTTGTGTTTCAGCCCTAGGTCGACCTTAATAGAATGGTTTTGAATGCATCTATTTTCCCTGATTCATGCATAAACTTTGCTGAGTTTAATCATTGGTTTTTGCCATGATTCATGCATGAACTTTGCTGAGTCTAATTGTTGGTTTAGCCCTAATTCATGCATCAACTTTACTAAGTGTAATCATAAGTTTAGGCCCTGATTTGCGCATGAACCTTGCTGATTTGAAGTATGGGGATTTGCCTTGATTCGTACTCATACTTTGCAGATTTTGACCATAAACTTTTGCTTTGATTCCTACTCATGCTTTGTTGACTTTTTGATCAAACTTTGGCCATGATTTGTGCATGAACTTTTCTAAATATAATTATAGGTTTTATTCAAGAATTGTGCATGAACTCTGCTGATTGTAATTATAGGTTTTAGCCACAAATTCATGCCGTTACCATGCTAAATTTGATTGAAAGTTTCAGCCATTTTTAGTGCCATACTTTTACTGATTTAATCCATGATTCCTTGCTGATTTAATTCATAATTCTCAGCCCCAATTTATGCTATACTCCAGTGGATTTTATTTATGAATTCTCAGTTGTAGTTTATGCTATACTCTTGCAGATTTTATCATTGATTCATAGCCCTAGTTTATGGTATTATATTACTGATTTCATCAATTTGTTTTAGCCTTGAATTGTACTACTATCTAGCTGATTTCCTTAATGGGTTTTTAGCCTTAATTAGTGTCATTACTCTGCTGAATTAGATTATCCTATTTCAACCATCAATCTAATTCATGTCTTGTTCAATTAAATCATTTTATCTCAGCCATCAACCTGATTCAAGTCTTGCTAAATTTAATCATTCTATCTCAGCCTTATTTTGATTTATGTCTTGGTGAATGTTGATGGTTGTATCAGCCTCACCTTTAGTCATTATTATGTTAAATGTTGGTGGTTGTGCCAGCCTCGCCTTGATGTATTACCATGCTGTGATAGAGGTGTTAGTCTCACTGTGAGTTATTATAATGATGATTATTGTTAGTCATTTCAACCTTAATTTGATTTGTTACCTTGCTGAATATTGTTAGTCATTTCAGCCTTGATTTGATTTGTTACCTTGCTAAATGTTTTTAGTCATTCAGCCTTGTTTTTGATTTGTTATCATGCTGAATGTTGTTAGTTACTTCGGCCTGATTTATTGTGTTAGTTTGCAAATTTGATTATTTTGTTTCAGCCTCAATCAAATTCATGGTTGTGTGTAAGATCAGTTCATCTTAGCATCAATTATGATTCATAGTCTTGTTAATAGGCGTATATGTCTTAGTCTAAAATCAGCATGTTATCTTGCTGATTGTGTAAGTTTGTTGCTTGCATGATATGATGTGATTAGTCTTTAGTACATTTCCCTCATGTTGCTGCATCATATCACATGCTAAGTCAAAGTTTAAGCTCATGCGGATATTTAGGCCTTTGTGGCCTCGACACCTTTGGGACTTTGGCTCCCAACTCTTTGAGCATTCGTGCGCACCTAGGTTTTTTAGCATCATGAGCACAGCTGGTACCTACGTCTCTAGGCCTATGGCTGATCCAAGTTGATCTCTAGAGATGCTAGGATTACTGTTAGCACACAGTTACTCCTTTGACCGGGAGTCAGTATTTTAAGGTAACAATTAGTGTATTGTTTCCTGAACGGTATCCATTGTTATGTGCCTTGTGTTGGTCTTCATTGGGTCAGCCCATGTTTCTGAGTTTATGTTATATTCAGTACTCTATATATTACTTTACATGTGTCACTATATATTGATGTTCTGCATGTTGGAGTCCTATGTCTCAAGGGGCAAGTTGTCTATGAGGGAATACAA
Source organism: Saururus chinensis (assembly GCA_035235625.1). Classification (NCBI taxonomy): domain Eukaryota; kingdom Viridiplantae; phylum Streptophyta; class Magnoliopsida; order Piperales; family Saururaceae; genus Saururus; species Saururus chinensis. The sequence continues at coordinate 16,822,319 of CP141148.1, forward strand.
ATTTGTTAGTATTAATTATTGAACAAGGGTTGTGAGATAATTAATAACATGGTTTGATATTTCTTGTTAATTAGACAAATGGAATGATTAAAGGACTTACATAAAATTTAGGTTGCTTTAAAATACTTAAGCATTGCATGTGTGATGCTATGCTTCTTAATGTAGTGTAGTTTTCGGCAGAACTACGTCTAGATCCAATCTTATTGGAAACATTAGAGATATTGTTTGATGAGTACGTAGGCAACTAGCATTGGGTGATGTTGGCTCGATCCGAAAAATATTAATAAAATCTTTTGTCCTTATGGAAACTCTTCTCTTGAAGGTGGAGAGATCCATTGTTGTTGTTGTGGTTGTTTCATTTGGTTGGTTGCAAATTCTCCAGGCAACGACAGCGAGACCAAGATAAGCATGCACAAGATGAAGTTTTTCGTTTCTACAACTCCGGTACGTAAATGTATCTATAGCATGAGAGTCAACTTGTTATTTATTTTTAGACAGATGACGGACTTGTACCTAGATGGATGAAATATTTTTATTGAATTTTGAGACGTGTGATAGTATCATATGATTTGATATTCGTATTTGTGATCCCCAGTTATCATGACTTGGATATTTAATTGAATGGTTTGTTTTCTATTTAAGGAAAAAAATTTCTGACTACCATTCATGTTATTTTAAAAAGGCTTTTAAAAAATTGGGACATGACATTATACGATTTTATTTGCCTAACTAGATTTGAACAAAGCACTAAAGCACATGGGGAATGTATATTTAATTATTTTAAATGAATATGTACTTATTTCCTATGTTCAAAATAATGAATCAAATGTACTAAACAATGAACTAATTGGACCCTTTTTGTCAAGTTATATCCTTTTGATTGATTTAAACTGAAGTAAATTAAGAATATCCACAAATCATTATATCGTTTAAAGTTTAAAGAGACTTCCCATTTATTTGTTCCACAATTTAACCTTTTTTGCTTAACTTATATCATTTTATTCTCTTAACAAGATTTAGAACAAAGCAACAAAGATTGTCACAAATGTATATTTAATTATTTTAAATAAATACATACTCATTTTCTAAGATTACATTAATGAATCAAAGGTCCCATTTTAGTTAACTTATATCCTTTTGATTGATTAAAAATCAAGGTAGGTTAAGAATGTCCACAAATTGTTCTATCGTTCAAAGTACAAAAAGACCTCTCATTTATTTAATACGCCGTAATAACAAATCAAATTGACAAAAGATACCACAATTTGATTATTCTTCCTTGATATATTTGATTAAATTCGCTTAACAAGATTTAGAACAAACAACTAAAGCTCGTCACGAATGTGTATTTGATTGTTTTAAATAACTACGTACTCATTTGCTAAGTTCAAAAGAATGAATCAAACGTACTAAATGACGAACCAATCGAAGCACTTTTGGTCAAGTTATTTTCTTTTAATCTATTAAAACCGAAGTAAGTTAAGAATGTGCATAAATCGTTATATCATTTAAAATTTAAAGAGACCTCTCATTCATCTGTTATGTTCATAATAATGAATCAAATTGACAAAGTGAAACCACAATTTGACTCCGTAGCTTATATAATTTTATTCCCCTAACTAGATTTACAACAAAGCACCAAAGCTTGTGACTAATTTATATTTAATTATTTTAAATAATTATTTGCTAAGTTCAAAAACAATAAATCAAATATACTAAACGATGAACCAATTTGACCCCTTTTGGTCAAGTTATAACGTTTTGAATAATTAAAACCGAAGTAAGTTAAGAATGTGTATAAATATATCTATTGTTTAAAGTTTAAAGTGACCTCCCATTAATTTATTACATTCATAATAACGAATCAAATTAACAAACTGATACAACAATTTTACAATTCTTCCTTAATTTATATAATTTTATTTTCTTAACTAGATTTAGAACAAAGTACAAAAAAGCTCATCAAGAATGCACATTTAATTGTTTAAATAACTACTTATTCGTTTGCTAAGTTCAAAAGAATGAATTAAACATGCTAAATGATGAACCAATTGGACCACTTTTATTCTAGTTATATCCTTTTTATCGATTTAAACCGAAGTACGTTAAAAATATCCACAAATCATTATATCGTTTAAAGTTTAAAGAGACCTCCCATTCATTTTTTGCATTCATAATAACAAATTAAATGAACAAAGTAATTCTAAACTTTGATAGTTTTTCCTTAATGTACATCATTTTATTCATTTATGTAGATTTAGAACAAAGTACCAAAGATCGTCACGAATGTATATTTAAAATGATGAACCAATCGGAACCCTTTTTGTCAAGTTATATCCTTTTGATTGATTAAAACCAATGTAAGTTATGCAGAAATTGCTATATCATATAAAGTTTAAAGAGACCTCTCACTTATTTGTTACGTTCATAATAACAAATCAAATTGACAAAGTGATTCCACCACTTGAACGTTCTTCCTTAACTTATTTTATTTTATTCGCTTAACTTAATTTAGAATAAAGCACTAATGCTTGTCGCAAATGTATATTTAATTATTTTAGATAACTACGTACTTATTTGCTAAGGTCAAAATAATGAATCAAATCCACTAAACGATGAACCAATAGGACCACTTTTGGTCAATTTTTATCCTTTTGATGGATTAAAACACAAGTAAGTTAAGAATGTGAACAAATAGTTATATTAATTAAAGTTTAAATAGACCTCTCATTCATTTGTTGCATTCGTAATAACGAATTAAATTGACAAATTGATTCTACAATTTAACCGTTCTTCTTTAACTTATATGATTTCTTTTGCTTAACTAAATTTAGAACAAAGCATTAAAGCATATCATGAATGTATATTTAATTGTTTTGAATAAATACTTACTCATTTGCTATTTTCGAAAGTATAAATCAAACATAATAAATGACGAACTAATCGGCTAGCTTTTGGTCAAGTTATATCATTTTGGTCAATTAAAATTGAAGTAAATTAAGAATGTGCACAGATCATATTTGTTAAAGTTTAAAGCCTATTAATTTATTACGTTCGTAATAACGAATCAAATTGACAAATTGATTCCACAATTTGAGCGTTCTTCCTTAATTTATATGATTTATTCGCTTAACTAGATTTAGAACAAAACACTAATGCTCATCATGAATATATAATTAATTATTTTAGATAACTATATACTCATTTTCAAAGGACATAAGAATGAATCAAACATAATAAATGACTAACTAATCGGACCACTTTTGGTTAAGTTATATCCTTTTAATCGATTAAAACTGAAATGTTAAAAATATGCTTAAATCGTTATATTAATGAATGTTTAAGAGGCCTCATTCATTTATTATGTTCGTAATAATGAATCAAATGAACAAAGTGATTCCATAATTTGACCGTTCTTCCTTAACATATGATTTTATTTGCTTAACTAGATTTAGAACAAAGCACCAAAGCTTGGCATGAATGTATATTTAATTATTTTAAATAACAACGTACTCATTTGCTATGTTAGAAAGAATGAATTGATGCACTAAAATAATGTTTAATTAGATACTTTGAAATCTTGAATTGCAGTCCTATTTTGTGTTAATTTATTACTTATATGTACTATTTATGTTTTGAATAGTTTAGTTGGACCTTAGTTGTGTTTACATGTCTAAATGAGCTTCAACAGGATCCAAATAGAAGAGGAAGTGAAGCCCAACTACCAAAGTTATTTAAAAGTCAAGAAAGGGCTCCTAATAGTCTAAGAATGCATGGAATGGTCGAACACAACCTTGTGGACCCGTTTGATTTCAAATTTGCATCAAGAGAATTAGATTTGGGAAGAAACTTATTTGGACAGATTGACATAGCATTAATATTTCGACCATATCCTTCTATATATAATTCAGATTGATACTATTCTGGTGGCATTGGAATGACAACTACTACTACAATTGCTATTTCATGAAGAAATTTATAATTCCAAAGCTTTATGGGTCAAATCCGGCATGCAAAGGGACAACTAGTTAACTAACTCGAGGCCAACGTATGGAGAATCTTTTCATTGGTTATGATTGAGACACATAAGGAAAAACAATGAGGCTGATTGGATAACTAAAGGAAGACTCAAAGATACTTATTTGCTAAATAAATTATTTATTTATTTGATTGATTTAGAATCCAATCATTGCCAAAGAAGCAACAAATCAAACAATTAATCAGGATGCAATCAAGGGATACGATTGGACTTTCCCCTTTCAAGCAACCCCTTCTATTCTAATAAATAGAAGGGTGGATGTGATGGAGGAATCATCTCTTCCGCTTTGAAGTTCTCTTCTCCTATTTTTCTTCTCTTCTTTTATATATTTATTTTTAATTTTATTGTAATGGCTTTATAAGTTCTTAAGCTAAGGCTAGAGGTGATTTGTAACAATGTAATGGGGTTCTATTCATGTTTCATCAATGGTTTCAAGTAAGTATTGATTATTTGAAGTGATGTTCATTTAATATTGTTCTTCTTCTTGATTTTTTGTGATTTGGGTACATAAGATGCTTCAAGGCTCTCCTTCTTGATCTTTTGTTATTTTGATACATAGCTCTTAAAGAAACTATTCTTTTTATCCTTTATCTATCCAAAGTATAACTTCTCTTTATTTTTGTTTTTAATGTCCATATCTTCCGGTTAGAAAGAATATTCATTCGATTCTAACTAAGATAACATGATACATGAAGAACATCATTAGATGTTATGATGATCCTTAATACCTTCGTGTTTTCTTTTCTTGATTTCTTAACTCTTTATTTCCTCAATACTCTTCTACTTTTTTTTTCTTAATTTTTCTTTCCTCTATTTTTTCGAAACCATTTTCTTTGTTGCACAAGGCTTTCCCTGTAGATCGACCTTGTCTACTTCTTCATAATTTTTTCGTAGATGTAACAACAAATTGGCGTCGTTGCCGAGGATTGCAACGTGTAACAAGAATCCGTTACGAAAAAAAAAACTCACTCTAACATTACTAATTCTCTAACTTTTATTTTGTACACTAACTTGTTAAATTCAGTCATTTACTTTTAGTATTTAAATTCTATAATTTTTCTTTTTGAGACCAGAGGAACTACCCATGTTACCACCAAAAAATTTTTGGGATCAAACGTGCACCTCAATAGTGCCTTTGGCCTTATTATTTTTAATTTTGTTTATTAACTTCTAACTCTCTAACTTTTTATATTTTGTCATTTAATTTCTACACTTTTACTTTCTTTTATTACAAAAAAAAAATCGTTGTTGCATCTTTACATGGGTTCGCAATAATTCAGGATGATTGAGAAGAGTGAACGAATCGTTTAAAAATTCTCTTTCTCTAAGAATCAATGAGGAACAAAGAAGTAATAATGGAGAAAATAATTCTCAAAATGTTCAATTTAAAACTTTACGTGATTATTTGCAACCAACTAGATCAAGTTCTCCTTCTTGCATGATTTTTCCAACTAATGTGGGTGGTTTTGAACTCGAGTAGGGTGTAATTCAATTACTGCCCAAATTTCATGGCTTAGATTTGGAAAGCCCATATTTACATTTAAAAGAGTTTGAAAAGGTTTGTGCAACTTTACCAAACTAAAATGTTTTTAATAATGTTATTAGATTAAAACTTTTTTCATTTTCTTTAAAGAAAAAAGTAAAAAATTGGTTGAATTCTTTGAAAACTAGATCCATTGGAAAATGGCAAGAAATGCAAAGAGAATTTTTGAAAAAAAATTTCCCCACTTGTAGAACTAATACACTTGGAAAGAATATTATAATTTTTTCACAAAAAGAAAAAGAGACTTTCTTTCAATGTTGGGAAAATTTTAAAGAACTTTTGTTGTTGTGTCCACATCATGGATATTAAATGTGGCATACAATTAGTTTCTTTTATAATGACTTGACTTATAAAATGAGGTAATTTGTTGAAATGATATATAATGGGGAATTTTTGAGTAAAAAACCTGAGGAAACATGAGACTATTTTGATGTGTTGGCTAAAAATGCTCAATCATGGGAAGATTCTAATAAATTTGATATGAGTAATAAGACAAAATCTAATGGGACAACTAAGGGGGCACGTACCTTCTTAAAGAAGAGGATGATGTAAAAGTAAAAATTACAAGTTTAACTTAAAAAATTGAGGCTATGGAAATTAATAAGGAAAATATGTCTAAAGCTCCTCAAAAAACACAAGATATTTGTAGTATATGTGAGAGTGATGGACACCAAATATAAGATTGTCCAACAATCCCTGCTTTTCAAGATGTGTTGCATACTCAAGCAAATGCTATGAATATTTACAAAAGGCTTTTCTTTTCTCCTTATTCTAAAACTTATACTCTTAATTGGAGAAACCATCCTAACTTTAGTTGGAGAAATGAGTTAAATATGTAGGTACCTTCTTCTGCAAATTATGTTCTACCACGTAAGAAGACTCTTGAAGACACATTACAAGAATTCATGCAAAGTCAAGTAACAATCAACGACCAAACAATGCAAGCCATTAATAACTTGAAGACTTCTATCACTCAATTAACCACAACTTTGAACATTCAAGAAAAAAGGAAGTTTTCTTCTCAACTGTAACCAAATCCTAAAGGTCAATTTGTAATTAAAAATTTGAATTCTTCAAGTTCACAAGAAGAGCATGGTAAGTCCATAACCACTTTGAGAAGTGGAAAAGTCATTAACAAAGACATTCTAATGAAGGTTGTTGAACATAAGAAGTCTTCAAAATCTAAACATGGTGATGAACTTGATATCTCCAATTGTGTTTCTTCTATTCTTCCTCATTTTCCTCAAAGATTACAATATTCTTCTAAATTGGTGCAAAATGGTGACATCCTTGAAATTTTTAAGCAAGTTAAGATTAACATTCCTCTCTTATATGTCATTAAACAAATTCTATTTTATGCAAAAAAATTTAAAGACCTTTGTACAATCAAGCGTAAGCTAAATGTACAAAAGAAGACATTTTTGACAAAACAAGTGAGTTCAATTTTGCAACACAATACCCCACCCAAATACAAGGATTTAGGTTGTCCAACCATATCTTGTGTAATTGGGAACTTTCGAATTGAAAAGGCTTTGCTTGATTTAGGGGCGAGTGTCAATCTTTTACCTTTTTCTGTTTATGAGCAATTAGGTCTAACAGATTTGAAACCCACCAACATAACACTTCAACTTGCTGACCGCTCAATCAAAAGGCCAAGAGGAATAGTAAAAGATGTCCTTGTTCAAGTGGACAAATTCTATTTTCTGGTGGGTTTCATTGTTTTAGACACAACCAGTTTTAAATGCATCTTCTCAAATCCCTGTGATTTTGGGTCGTCCATTCCTTGTTATATCCAATGCTCTAATAAATTGTAGGAATGGAGTGATGAGGCTTTCTTTTGGAAACTTGACATGTGAGTTAAATGTATTTGATGACAGTAGACAACCATCAAACTTCGATGATACTTTTGAGGTTGACGTGATTGAGAGTCTGGTGGAGGATGCTTTTCCTTTCATTTATTCTGATGATCCATTAAATATTTGTTTAACTCACTCTGATTTGATAAGTCAAATTGATAAAGAGAAGATAATTGTTTTAAAGGACCCTGGATGAGTTTAGATGGAAGTGTGTCTGGCTGAAGATAGTAAACTTAACTCTTCTGGGAGGTAACCCACTTTTGTTTTTTATAGTTATTTTTGTTTAATAGTTAGTTTTTTATTTTCTTTAGTTAGTTTTTAGTTTATTATCTTTGTTGATTGCTCTAATCATTATTAGGGTGTGCTTATATGATTCATTATTGATTTACCCTAATGTGATTATGCTTGTGCTTTATTGACTATTTTTCTTTTGATAGCTACATGAGCACGTCAACCGATGTACTATCTCTTCTTTCCTCTTTTCTTACCTTAAGCATTGCATTTACTTTCTTTTATACATTAAGGACAATGTTTAGTTTAGGTTTGGGGGTGTAGAAAGAGATTTTTCTTTTATGTTTTTTAGTTTTATTTAAAAATAAAAAAATTAATTAGTTTTATTTTATTTTATGTTTTTGCTTATTTACATTGATGCTTCTTTTATACATGTGACTGTATTTAATAATATCAAATTGCTTAGAACATGACTTGACAGATTTAATGATTTTGAGTTCTGATTAATTAATATTGTTTTCTTGTGCTCCTAATTTAAAAAAAATTAAGAAAGACATTTGCCTAAGTAAGAATTCAAGCCGTTGATTATGGTCTTACATCTTGGTGGATATCATTGAATCTAAGTAATTATTTTCTTATGAGAGTTTTACACCTTTGACATGAACTAGTAGTACTCATGTTATCATAATAGAGTTTTGGGCTTCACTATTCTTGGTTTCTAGAACAGTCGAGGACTTTTTGTCAACATAATTCAAGTTGATTGTATAATGTGCTCAAGAAAAAAAGAATCAAAAATTGTAAAGAATTAAAGTCACTCTATTGAGTAGACCGGGACTCGACATGCCTCACTAAGCATAGGGTGTTCAAGTCAAAAGGTAGAGTTGACTAATTTATGACATGCATAGCCTTTAAGCCTATTTCGTTTAAGTTATTAAGCTTGAAGGGTGTGCTTTAACACCTAGTGCCCTGAGCCAACTGGATTGGGAGTCACTGGCCCAACACTTGTTACATGGATCTTATAAAAAAAATTAAAAAAGCTAAGCCTTACACATGTCATGTGAGATGAGCATAAAATTCTAGCAAAACATTATGCAATTATATCCATAATGAGTTGTTAGGTTATCTAGGGTGTTTTACTTTTCAAGGAAGGTTTTGCATGATTCTCTATTATGATCTCTTGAAGATGAATGAATGTCAATGTCTATTTTTTAGTGTTTAAATTAAAATTGCTAAGTGGACATGAGACACATTGAGTTATTCGATTCATGAGGTTGGGATTGTATAATTACTTGGCAATGTCTATTTTTTTTAAAAAAAACTATTATGTATGTATGAGTACTTGCTACCAGTATGAAGTTGTCAGAATAAATTATTGTTTAAATAGACAAGTTGTATTATGCATGATTAATTTTACTAAATAAAATCACATGTTTAGGAGGAGTTGATTTGAAAATATTATATGGTTTTAATTTTATTTTTCTTTTATTATTTCAGTTTTGAATTTGGTGGGTAGATTTACTGCAAATCCCTCACGAGACTATAACTCGTCCACTAGTGTTAAGCTAGGGGTTTAAAGGCTTGTTACATATGCTAAATGCAGTCGAGATTTCTTGCAGAAGTGTAGTTAGTTTTGTTTTCTATTGTTTTGCTAGATGACTAGCAAATAGTAGGTTTGGGGGTATTTGATGCACTAAAATAATGTTTAATTTGATGATTTGAAATCTTGAATTGTAGTCATATTTTGTATTAATTCATTGCTTATATGTTTTATTTATGTTTTGAATATGTTATTTGGACCTTAATTATGTTTACATGTCTAAATGAACTTCAACAGGATCCAAGTAGAGGAGGAAGTGAAGCCCAACTACCTAAAGCTATTTAAAAGTCAAAATGGGCTCCTAATGCTCTAAGAATGCATGGAATGGTCAAACACAATCTTGGGGAACCGTTTGATTTTAGATTTGCATCAAGAGAACTAAATTAAGGAAGAAACTGATTTGGAGAGTGTTGTGCCTAGTGTTGGGCACAATGGTACCTTGCACAATCATGTAGGAAATGGGAGAAAGGAAGAAGAAAGGGGAGAAATTCTAAATAGTTCTACTGCATAACCAAACAAAGAGGAAAGGGATGATCCATATAGGAAGTCGACCCACTCTCCTAGGGAATCACACCTGCTAGTGGGCCCGACTACCCCGTGGGCCACTAGCTGGTCCAATGACAATAATCATCTCATTACATAAGCAAATACTAAGCTAATACATAAGAAAATAACCTAATGCACTAGAATAAAAAGGGAAATAAAGGAAAGTCCGGTGAACTTGCACAACACTCCACCACGCTTCCACTAATCGCCTTGTCTTCAAGGTGACCCAGCCGGATTAGGAGCCATGAACTCGTCCTTGGACATCCAGGTGGCATCCTCAAGGGGCTGAACTTGCCAAGAAATGAGCACCTCTGTAATGATGCGGCTAGAATGTCGGACCTGACGCTTATCAATCATCGAGGCAGGAATAGGATCTGCAGGCGGGGCCGGTCCCATCAAAGGAAGCGGTGGAGTGCCAGTGGCGAGGGAAGTGTCACCCACACATTGATGAAGTCTAGATACATGGAAGATGGGATGGACTAAGGAGCCAAGTAGTAAAGCAAGACGATAAGCCACCAGGCTAATACGCTCCACCACTGCATATGTACCATGGAAACTAGGGACGAGCATAGAATGCTCGGGCTGAAACAAGGATGTTTGGAGCTGAGGAAGGACAAATACATAAGTCGCCCACAACTAAATCTCTATCAGTGTGATGACCATCATAAATCTACTTCATCCGATTCTGGCCAGAGGCTAAATTCTCCTTAAGGTGGTGAAGAACCTCGTCCCGTGTCTGTAACTGTAATGTCCTTGATTTTTCTACGATTTTTAGTGATTTTTCTGCTATTTTTTTAATCATTTTTGGCAGGAAAATATGATACTTCGGCATATTTATATTTGTGTATTTACCTCAGTATTTGTACCCATAGAGTTGGGTGTGGGGTTCAGTCGTAGGCCACAGGCCACAATGCGCGCTTTTGTCATAAAAGTGAGAGAATATAAAAGAGCAAAGGATAAGAGTGGAGAGAAAAAAGAAAAGAAAAGAAAAAGAAAAATAGATCAGGCTCGGTCATGCTCAATCCGGAAGAGACCAGAACATAGAGCTTTTTTTCCCTGGCTTTGATCTCTCTTCCGGGGACCGCTGGCCGCCGGACCACCACTGTCAGCTCCGCCTCAGTGGTGCGACACCAAGAGGCTGCCGCCCTGGCCCCCACTGGTGGCAACCCCTCCCGGCCCCACTTAGCCTCCTCTGCTGCCTCACTCCATTTTCCCCTTGGTCTCTATTTTTTTGGCCCCTTCAGTTGAGCTCGCTGGACGCCTTCGGCCACCATTGGATGGCCTGACCTGAGTCAGTCCAGTCTGCCTTGGTCCAGCGACAGTGATGGGTGACCTTTCCCTGCCCAATTTCACCTCTGCCCAGCCCCGCACAGCTCCAAACTCTCCTTCCTTCCGCTATGTTCCAAGCTCTACTACCCTTGTCTCTGCTTCCCTATTTCAGTGGCCATCGTGGGCTGAGAAGGGCTGACCAGACCTCCATTGAGCTCCTCCCTGACCTTGCGATGGAGGTAGGCAGCCACTCTTGTTCCGGCACCACCTCCTCCACCCCGGCTGAGCTCCACCGTCCATCAGCCGTTCTGCCTCTGTTTTAAAAGTAGTATTTTTTCGTTGTTATCGGTTTGCTCTGGCAAGCTATAGATGGCCAATGGCCGGCAACCTCCAGTAGGCCTCCGGACAGCTAGTCTTGGCCTGATGTAGCTGGTGCAACTGCCCTGGTCCATCCCAGCTCCACTTTTTCCCCAGCCAGGTCCTATGTGCTTGGCTTTTGACGCCACTGGCAGTGGCCGAATGGCCATCGTGTATTCCACCTAGGTGCTGGACCACCGTCGTTGTGTCACGGGGTAGCGGAGTGGACTACCCCTGAGCTTCATGGACAAGCTATTGCAAGGCTAGGCATCATACCAATAGCTTGTCCATGAAGCTCACCATGTCCCTCCCTATATAGCATAAGAGATTTATGACATTTCTCTGGAGTGGCAACCAAAGTGGCCGTACGGGCATGGTATTTCCGAATTTTACCAAACTGCCCAAGAACACTCCCAATGACCCTCTAACACTATATAAGGAGGAGGGGACATCTTAAGAATCCAAATATGTGCTAGTTGGCTATGTGTCCCAACATAGCCAATTATGTGTGCGCATCGTTGCGTGCTTTCTGCACAACGTTGCCCACACATGTTGCGCAACGTTGTGGGCCTTCCCCGTAACGCTTGCACATATGATATGCAACACTAAGGGCAGTTCCCATAATGCATGCAACACCTCGTATACAACACTTTCCCACATGTGTGCGCCCCAGCACGTGTCACGGGTAGTCCGCTCCGCTATCCTATGACAGTTGGCTCCGCCTCAGCAGTGTGACGCCAAGGGGGCCACCGCCCTGGCCCCCATGGTGGCGCTGCCCTCCTCCCCGGTTTGCCCTCTCTCGCCACCCTGCGATGGCAAGAGCCGGCTGCCCGCCCATGGCTCTGCCTTGGGCCGGCGATAGCAGGTGACCACCCCTCCCAGCCGCACATGGCCTCCTCCGCTGCCTCACTCCATTTTCCACTCTGTGTCTATTTTTTCGGCCCCTTCTGTCCAGCTCACCGGACGCCTTCATCCGCCATTGGATGGCCCAACCCGAGTCAGTCCAGTCTGCCTTGGTCCAGCGACGGTGATGGGTGACCTTTCCCTGCCCAATTTCGCCTCTGCCCAGCCCCGCGCAGCTCTGACCTCTCCTTCCTTCCGCTATGTTCCAAGCTTTATTACCCTTGTCTCTGGTTCCCTATTTCAGTCACCATCATGGGCTGAGAAGGGCCGACCAGACCTCCATTCGGCTCCTCCCTGACCTTGCGATGGAGGTAGGCAGCCGCTCTTGTTCCGGCACCACCTCCTCCACCCCGGCTGAGCTCCACCGTCCATCAGCCGTTCTGCCTCTGTTTTAAAAATTGTATTTTTCTGCTGTTATTGGCTTGCTCGGGCAAGCTATAGCTGGCCAATGACTGGCAACCTCCAGTAGGCCTCCGGATAGCTAGTCTCGGCCCTACGTAGCTGGTGCAGCTACCTTGGCCCCCCAGTTCCACTTTTTCCCCGGCTAGGCCCCATGTGTTTGGCTTTTGACGCCACCAGCAGTGGCCGAATGGCCACCATGGATTCTGCCTAGGCGCCGGACCACCGGCGTCAGCTCCATCTTATCGGTGCGTCGCCAAGGGGCTGCCACCCTAGCCCCCACGGCCGCGCACCCACCTCCCTGGTTTGCCCTCTCTCGCCACTGTGTATTGTGTTTTCGCTGCCACCCTGCGATGGCAAGAGTCAGCCTGCCACCCACGGCTCTGCCTTAGGCCGGCGATAGCGGGTGGCCACCCCTCTTGGCCCCACTTAGCCTCCTCTGCCGCGTCACTCCATTTTCCCCTCTATATTTGTTTTTTCGGCCCCTTCAGTCGAGCTCACCGGATGCCTTCACCACCATTGGATGGCCCGACCCGAGTCAGTCCAGCATGTCGTGGTCCAGTGACGGTGATGGGCGACCTTTCCTGGCCCAATTTTGCCTCCGCCCAGCCCCGCGTAGCTCCGGCCTCTCCTTCATTCCGCTCTATTCCTAGCTCTGTTTCCCTTCTCTCTGGTTCCCTATTTCAGTCGCCATCGTGGGCTGAGAAGGGCCGACCAGACCTCCGTTTGGCTCCGCTCTGACCTTGCAATGGAGGTAGGCAGCCGCTCTAGGTTCGGCACCACCTCCTCCACCCCGGCTGAGCTGCATTGTCCATCAGCCGTTCTGCCTTTGTTTTAAAAATAGTATTTTTCCATTGTTATCGGTTTGCTCGGGCAAGCTATAGCTGGGCCGGCAACCTCCAGTAGGCCTCTGGACAGCTAGTCTTGGCCCAATGTAGGTGGTGCAGCTACCCTGGCCCATCCCAGTACCAGTTTTTCCCCAGCCAGGCCCTATGTGTTTGGCTTTTGACGCCACCGGCAGTGGCCGAATGGCCACTGTGGATTCCGCCCTGGCCAAGTAATTAACAGAGTCGGTCCTACCTGGCCTGGTTTGATCACCTATGTCCCGTGCTCCTCCTTGTGGCCGTAGCCCAACTAGTTTTGTCTCACCGGCATGTTTTCCCGTTGACCCCTCTTGCCCATTTTGCACCGTCGGTACCGGATGGCCTCTGACAAGATTTTGTATGGTCTACCTTGACCTAAGGTGGTTGAGCTGCACAAGCCTTGGCCAGTGATGGCCTTATGGCCTTTGCTCGACCCTAAATCTTCTTCCTGCACTTTGCCATGCAAGATGCACAGCCAACCACCTGTACCATTAGTTTAGTTGTGGGTGGTGATCGGCTATGTCGCCGTTTTGATTGGCCACCACTAGGGCCTTAGCCCTGTAGGCCTCTTATGAGTCTTGGACCACCTCTATTTAGCCTCTTTCCCTCCCCTTTGGCCGCATGTGCATGTAGTTGCACATGTAGTTTAGGGTTAGGGTGCCACTTTTTTGCCACTTGACCATAGGATGGCTCTGCCACCGAATGGAGTTGACATCAGAGTCCTCCACCACCTCTCCTCTATCCTCGAGCATCGCCCCATGCCCTCTACCCTTATGTGGGTCCTTCTGTCCACAGCCGATTTTGACATCTTGCGGCCAACCTTCATTGAGTGCACCGTGACTTCCGGTCGCACCTGCCACTTGTTGGAATGACCCTTCTCCCGGCTGCCCTAGTGTGCCGCTGTGGATTGGCAATGGACAATAAGAGATGATAGAGGTTTTCATCTGGATTTGTTGTGGATGTGTAAGCATATGACGGAAGATAGATGATGTAAGTTTGACGAGCGAGGATTGGAGTGGTTCAGATTGGTTCGGCTTGGACTAGAGCATATGTTGGGGTTGGCTCTAAGGAGCACAATTTAAGGACTTCCAAGTCAGATGTTTTGGCCATAAGGTGGATGGTGGAGATTATATGAATATGTAAGTTTCAGGTGTATGATGAGTTATATTGTAAGATGGACGGGTTAACTCCATTTGGCTCAAGTATATCTTTGATTCACTGCAAGTTTTATTTGTGCCATAATCTGATGTATTGGGTGAGATGAGAATTAAAATGTTTATGCTTTTTGGACTTGTCATTTGGATTAGATTGTGGATTGTTATGGGACTTGCACTCAGTGATGCCTGGGAGAGATTTGTATTTAAAGTCTATGATCATAACAATTTATTTGTACATTTGTTTTCGAGTAGTGCCTGAGGATGTTTGGTTTGGCCGTACGATGTTTAATCAAATGAGTAAAAATTTGGATGGGAAAATGATTGATGTGTGATGTTTTAAATTTTGAACAGCTTTCATGGGTTTTGTATTCATCTTTTTTCCCGATTTATACCTGTTATATTGCAAAAAGTTTCTGTGAATTTTAAGGAAAATGTATGAAAAATCTTGGGTGTTACAGTAACATATAATCCACCTTGGCCACAGAGGAGCAATGAGGGACATAAGATAACACTATTAGAGGTGGGTGGCCATACAACACCTCAAAAGGAGTAAACCCCGTGCGAGTGTGAAATGCGGTGTTGTATGACCACTATGCCTATGGAAGAAGCTGAAGCCACCGGCGGGGCTGAGACATAGTGAAACAACAGAGATACTCCTCCAAAGAACGGCTCACCACCTCTGTTTGGCCATCCGTCTGTGGGTGATAAGCGGTGCTCATGTGGAGAGAAGTACCCTATAAAGCGAAGATCCTATCACGGTCAGATACAATAGTGCGAGGCATGCCGTGGAGTTTGGCCACCTCCCTAACATATAGCTCTGACACTGTCTTGGCGGTGAAGGGGTAGCCCAAAGCACAAAAGTGAGCGTACTTGGACAGTCGATCCACCACCACTAGAATTATCTATTTGCTTTGCACCACGGGAAAGGCCTCTATGAAGTCCATCGAAACATCCTCCCAAACCTTGTCAGGAATGGGTAATGGCTGAAGCAAGCCAGCAGGGGACGTCATGGCAGCCTTAGCTCTCTGACATACATCACAAGCGACAACAAACTCCTAGACTGCCCGTCGAATACCCTGCCACATAAAGCTCTTGTTGACCCGCTTATAGGTGCAGAATGAGTCTTCATGACTAGCCACTTGAGTGTCATGGAAGTGGGAAAGAATGTGCCGGCGAAGATCATCAACATCAGGTACCCAAAGGCAGTCCTTCCAAAAGAAAAGGTTATCCTACCACAAAAAGAAGGGACAAGCCGTTCGGTTGGCCTGAAGAGCTATAATCACGATCTGTGTTTGAGGACCCTCAATATATGCCCGCCTCAACTCAGCAATGAAGGGGCATGATGGAGTAGAAAGAGCCAGGCACGGACCGGCAGGAGAGCTGCGAGAAAGAGCGCCAACCATAGTGTTGTCCAACCCTTTCTTGTAAATGACCTCATAATCATATCTAAGCAACTTATTGACCCACAACTGTTGTGCTAGAGTGGACACTCGCCGCTCAATGAAGTAATTTAGGGGCTGGTGGTTAGTGCGGATCAGAAACCGGTGGCCAAGCAAGTAAGGACACCACTTATCAATGGCAAGAACAATAGCTAGCATCTCCTTCTCTTAAATGGATAGGGACAAGGAAGCCTTGCAGAAGTAGGCAATGGGGCGCTTGTCCTGCAACAACACCACCCCTAGGCCCATCTTTAAAGCATCCATTTCAACCATGAAAGGGCGGCTAAAATCAGGTAGAATACGAACAAGGGCCAATGCCATAGACTGCTTCAGCTCGTCAAAGGCCGCTTGGGCGGCCCCAGTCCAACTGAATGCTCCCTTCTTCAAAAACTTGGTAGGGGATGAGAAATCTCTCCATAGAGACTGATGAACCTCCGATAGTAGCCAGTGAGGCCCAAAAAACCTTGTAGTGCATGGACACAGGTGGGCGGAGGCCAAGAGAGCATGGCGGCCACCTTCAAAGGGTTAGTGGCGACCTCGTCCCAAAAGATGGTGTGTCCCAAATAATCAACCTGTGGGCTACCAAAAAGAACACTTCGAACACTTAAGAAAGAATGAATTATCTCTTAGAATAGAGAAGACAAACGTGAGATGCTCCAAGTGGTCCACCCAGGACTTGCTGTAGATAAGGATATCGTCAAAGAAGACCAAGAGGAAGCGATGGAGGAAGGGACGGGAGAGATTGTTCATGAGCTTCTAGAAGGTGGAGGGGGCGTTGGTCAGCCTGAATGGCATGATAAGGAACTCGAAGTGGCTGCATAAGTGTGGAAGGGGGTCTTGTGCACTTCGGTTAGCTGCACCTGATCTGATGGTAACCGGATCGTAGATCGAGTTTACTGAAGAATGTCACACCAGCCAGCTCATCCAAAAGCTCCTCAATCATGGGAATGGGGTACTTGTCCTTGATGGTGATAGCATTCAAAGCCCAATAATCGACACAAAACCGCCAAGTGCTATCCTTCTTACGAATCAACAACACAGGAGAGGAGAAGGAGCTTGTGCTAGGGTGGATGATACTGGAATGAATCATGTCAGCGATGAGGAGCTCTATCTCCACCTTCTGGATGTGAGGATAATGGTAGGGGCAGACATTGGCCGGAGTTGCCCCGGGAATGATAGGGATATGGTGGTCATGAGGCTGCACCGGTGGAGGCCCTTCGGCTCAGCAAACACATCCCTATGCTCTGCCAATAAATCAAGAAGATCCGGAGGCAGCTCATCTTGAGGCACCTCGACCGCTCTCCGCTGCTACAGGAGGAACCCCTGGGCTGTAAAACGGAAGAAGGAACTCGCTGATTGGGCTGAGAGAAGGGTGCCTGGCTGAGATCCTTGAATCTGAACCTGCTATCCCTGAATCTCGAAGTCCATAACCATATCTCTAAAATTCTAGACCACATCCCCAAGCTCCTGTAGCCAATGAACACCTAACACCACGTCTGCCCCCTTCGTGGGCAGCAAGAAGAGGTCGATGATGAAGGTGTGGCCTTGGATGGAGAGGGCGGCCTAAGCACATACTCTAGAGCTCCTGAGATGCTTCCTGCCACCGATCAAAACATCGAAGGGCTTCGAATCTGACACAAAGCAGCCTACGCTGAGCCACTTTGTCATTGATGAAGTTGTGGGTGGAACCGCAAGATGGCCACTTGTTGCCACTTGAGGTGGCCTTGAACTTTCATCGTACAAGGAGTAAATGCCCCCGAGAATGCATTAACAGAGATCTCGGGCATCACATCGTCATAGTGGGAAGAATCAGCCTTGTCCGCCACATACTCCTCTTCTTCGATCTCCTCCATGAGGAGGCTGCCTTTGATGAAACAACGATGCCCTGGAATGAACTTTTCATCGCAATTGAAGCATAGCCCCTTGGACCAACGTGGAGGGGGCTGTTGGCCATGTCGGCCTAGCACTGAGTTGCTGGCCAAGGCGGAAAGGGGGCTAGCGCTGACAATAGACCATGGGAAGGGCCCAAACCGGCCCCTCTCCACTACCTAGCCAATTTTCCTCCTCAATTCATGCATGCCGCATGATGTCCCACATATTGGAGCATAGAAAGTTGTGCATCTCATCAAATATCTCGGGTTTGAGACCTCTCTTGAACATCCCCACTAAGGTTGTCACCGGCCAATCGGGAAGGCGGTTGGCAACCTTCATGAACTCTGTGTAATAGGTTCATACGGTGGTGGTTTGGTGCAGTGTGGAAAGCATCTTGTTGAAGTCCTAGAACTCGTTGGGGCCAAACTAGATGCATAGCTCGTCAGAGAAGGTGGCCCAAGTCGGGTAACGCACCTCCTTCTCGAAGCTCTAGAACCAGACGGAAGCGTCACCATCCAGGTGGAATGTGGCTATGCGTAGCCATTCAGCCTCCGAGTGTGTTCCCTGGTAGGCGGAAAACTTTTTAGCCTTGTACAACCACTCTGCTGGGTTGTTGTCCCCATTGTAGCTTGGGAACTACAGGTGGGCCAAATGAGGCTCAGCTCCTCCTCGTGGCCCTCCGTGAGTCCCTAGGTACTCCTCCCAGTTGTCCTCCATGAAATAAGTTTCAGGGTGGCGACGTCATTGGGGCATTTTCCCGAACACCTGGCGTGCCTCATATCTCATAGGCTTGGCGCATCCCTTCTATGGCTTAATCGGCTATGCCGAAGCACATAGGACCTTGAGGAAAGTGTGCCTCCTTGTTTGCTGTTGCTTAAGTAAGTATTGGTTATTTGAAGTGTTGTTCATTTAATATTGTTCTTCTTCTTGTTTCTTTGTGATTTGGACACATAAGATGCTTGAAGGTTCTCCTTCTTGATCTTTTGTGATTTTGATACATAGAACTCTTGAAGAAACAATTCTTTTTATCCTTCATCTATCCAAAGTATAACTTCTCTTTATTCTTGCTTTTAATGTTAATATCTTCTTGTTAGAAAGAATAGTCATTCGATTTTAACAGATATAACATGATACATGAAGAACATCATTAGATGTTAGAATAATCCTTAATGCCTTAGTGTTTTCTCTTCTTAATTTCATAACTCTTTATTTCCTTAATACTCTTCTACTCTTTCTTTCTTACTTTTTCTTTCCTTTATTTTTTTGTAACCATTTTCTATGTTGCGCAAGGCTTTCCCTATGGATTGACCTTGTCTACTACAATTGGCAAGTAAAACAAATATGAATTTGACTTCTTCATAGTCTTGTTTCAGACATAACAACATGAGTCAAACATGCTAAATGAGGAACAAATTTTACCCCTTTTGGTCAAGTTATATCCTTTTAATCGATTAAAATCGATGTAAGTTAAGAATGTGCACAAATCATTACATCGTTAAAAGTTTAAAAAGATCTCTCATTCATTTATTACCTTCATAATAATGAATCAAAATGAAAAAGTGACTCCACAATTTAACTGTTCTTCTTTAACTAATATGCTTTCATTCGCTTAACTAGAATTAGAACAATGCACCTAATCTTGTGACATATGTATATTAAATTCTTTTAAATGAATATGTACTCATTTGCTAATTTCGAAAGAAAGAATTAAACGGATTAAATGACGAACCGATCGGACTCCTTCTTGTTAAGTTATATCCTTTTGATTGATTACAACCAATGTAAGTTAAGCATATGCACAAATCATTATATCATTTAAAATTTAAAGAGACCATCCATTCATTTTTTACATTCATAATAATGAATCAAATTAACAAAATGATTCCACAATTTGTCCGTTCTTCCTTAACATATGATTTCATTCGTTTAACTAGATTTAGAACAAAGTACTAAAGCTCGTGACGAATGACTATTTAATTATATTATTTTAATCGATTAAACTGAAGTTAGTTAAGAATGTGTACAAATCTTTATATCTTGCAAATGTTAAAAAGACCTCTGACCCCTTTTGGTCAAATAATATCCTTTCGATCGATCAAAACTGATGTAAGTTAAGAATGAGAACAAATCGTTATATCGTTTAAACTTTAAAGTGACCTCCCATTTATTTGTTACATTTGTAATAACCTATCAAATTAACAAAGTGATTCCACTATTTGACCTTCTTCCTTAACTTATATAATTTTATTTGTTTAAGTAGATTTAGAACAAAGCACTAAAGCTCGTCAGGAATGTATATTTATTTATTTTAAATAACTACATATTCATTTCCTATGTTCAAAACAATGAATAAAATGTACTAAACAACGAACCAATCGGACCCCCTTTTGGTCAAGTGATATCCTTTTAATTGATTAAAACCGAAGTAAGTTAATAATGTGCACACATCATTATATCGCTTATAAGTTGAAGAGACCTCCAATTCATTTTTTATGTTCGTAATAATGAATAAAATTGACAAAGTGATTCCATAATTTGATAGTTCATCCTTAACTTATATAATTTCATTCACGTTACTAGATTTAGAACAAAGCGCCATGGCTCATCACGAATGTATATTTAATTATTTCAAATAAAAACGTACTCATTTGCTAAGTTGAAAATAATGAATCAAACATATTAGACGACAAACCAATTGGACCCCTTTTGGTTAAGTAATATCTTTTTAATCGATTAAAACTAAAGCAAGTTAATAATGTACACAAATCCTTATCGTTTATAGGTTAAAGAGACCTCCCATTCATTTGTGACGTTCATAAGAACGAATCAAATTGACAAAGTGATTTGACAATTTGACCATTCTTCCTAACTTAAATGATTTCATTCGCTTAACTAGATTAAAAATAAAACATCATAGCTCGTCACAAATAGATATTTAATTATAATGAATGTAATATATGAATGGGAGGTCTCTTTAAATTATAAAGGGTATAGCAATTTCTGCACATTATGAACTTACTTCGGTTATAATCGATTGAACTGATATAACTTGACCAAAATTAGTCCGATTGGTACGTCGTTTAGTACATTTGACTCATTCTTTCGAACTTAGCAAATGAGTATGTATTTATTTAAAAAAATTAAATATACATTCCTAACAAGCTTTAGTGCTATGTTCTAAATCTAGTTAAATGAATGGAATCATGTAAGTTAAGGAAGAATGGTCGAATTGTGGAACCACTTTTTTAATTTAATTCATTAAGAACATAACAAATAAATGACAGGTGCTAAACGATATAATTGTTTGCGCACATTCTTAACTTCAATTTTAGTCGATAAAAATGATATAACTTTACCAAAAGTGGTCTGATTAGTTTATCGTTTACTATGTTGGATTTATTCTTTAGAACTTAGCAAATGAGTACCTAGTTAATTAAAATAATTAAATTTAGATTCATGACGAGCTTTAGTGCTTTCTTCTAAATCTAGTTAAGTGAATAAAATCATATAAGTTAATGAAGAACGGTCAAGTTATGGAATCACTTTTTCAATTTGATTCATTATTACGAACGTAATAAATTAATAATAGGTGTCTTTAAACTATAAATGATATAGATTTGTACACATTCTTAACTTACTTTGGTTTTAATCAATCAAAAGGATATAACTTGACTGAAAGTGGTTAATTGGTTCATTGTTTAGTTCGGTTAATTCATTTTTTTAACTTAGCAAATGAGTATGTATTTATTTAAAACAAGTAAATATACATTCTGGAGGAGTTTTGGTGTTTTTTTTTCTAAATCTATTTAAGCAAATGAAATCATATAAGCTAAGGAAGAATGGTCAAATTGTGGAATCACTTTGTCAATTTCATTTGTTATTACAAACGTAACAAATAAATTGAAGTTCTCTTTAAACTTTAAATGATATACCGATTTTTGCATATTTTTAACTTACATCGGTTTTAATCGATCAAAAGGATATAACATGACTAAAAGGGGTCTAATTAGTTCATCGTTTAGTTAGTATAATTTATTATTTTGAACTTAGCAAATGAGTACATATTCAATTAAAATAATTAAATATGCGTTAGTGACGAGCTTTAGTGCTTTGTTCTAAATATAGTTAAGCGAATAAAATTAAATAATTTAAGGAAGAACGGCCAAATTGTGGAATCACTTTGTTAATTTGATTTGTTATTACGAACGTAACAAATAATGAGAGGTCTCTTTAAACTATAAACCATATAAATATTTGTGCACATTTCTAACTTACTTCGGTTTTAATCGATCAAAAAGATATAACTTGACTAAAAGGTGTTCGATTGGTTCGTCAATTATTACGTTTAATTTGTTCTTTTGAACTTAGTAAATGAGTACATATTCTTTTAAAATAATTAAATATAATTTCGTCACGAGCTTTAGTGCTTTGTTCTAAATCTAGTTAAGCAATGAAATCATATAAGTTAAACTTAAGTCAGTTTTAATTGATTGAAAGGATAATAAAACTTGACCAAAAATTGTCCAATTAGTTCATCATTTAGTACATTTGATTCATTCTTTTGAAGATAAAATATAACTATGTTATTATTTATAATAATTAAATATACATTCATGACGAGCTTTAGTGCTTTGTTATTACAAACATAATAAATGAATCAGAGGTCTCTTCAAACTTTAAACGATATAACGATTTGTGCACATTATTAACTTACTTTAATTTTAATCGATTAAAAGGATATCACATGACCAAAAAGGGTCTGATTGGTTTATCGCTTAGTACGATTAATTCATCATTTTAAACTTATCAAATGAGTATGTATTAATTTAAAAGAATTAAATATACATTCGTGACGAGCTATATTTCTTTATTAGAATCAAGTTAAGCAAATGAATTAAAATGAGTTAAGGAAGAACTGTCAAATTATGGAATCATTTTATTAATTTGATTTGTTATTATGAACGTAACAAATGAATGGGAGGACTCTTTAAATTTTAAACGATATAATAATTATGTATATTCTTAACATACATCGGTTTTAATTGATTAAAAGGATATAACTTTACTAGAAGCTAGATTGGTTCATCATTTAGTGCGTTTAATTCATTATTTTGAACTTAGCAAATGAGTATGCATTTATTTAAAATAATTAAATATACATTCATGATGAGCTATGGTGCTTTGTTCTTAATCTAGTTAGGCGAATAAAATTATATAAGTTAAGAAGAATGGTCAAATTGTAGAATCACTTTATTAATTTGATTCGTTATTACGAATGTCTCAAATGAATAGGAGTTCTCTTTAACCGTTAAATTATATAATGATTTGTGCACATTATTAACTTACTTCAGTTTTAATCGATTAAAAAGATATTACTTAACCAAAAGGTATCCGATTGGTTCATCGTTTAGTACATTTGATTCATTATTTTGAACTTAGCAAATGAGTACATATTCATTTAAAAAATTAAATACACCTTCATGATGAGCTGTGATACTTTTCTAAATCTAGTTAAGCGAATGAAATCATATAAGTTAAGGAAGAACAGTTAAATTGTGGAATCATTTTGTCAATTTCATTCTTTATTACAAACATAACAAAATTAATAGGAGGTCTTTTTAAACATTAAACGATATAATGATTTGTGCACAATCTTAACTTACTTTAGTTTTAATTGATTAAAAGGTTATAACTTTACCAAAAGTTGTCCGATTAGTTCGTCGTTTAGTATGTTTCATTCATTCTTTCGAGCTTAGCAAATGAGTACAAAATTTATTTAAAAATAATTAAATATACATTTGTGACGAGTTTTGGTACTTTGTTCTATATTTAGTTAAGTGAATTAAATCTTATGTTAAGGAAGAATGGTCAAATTGTGGAATCATTTTGTAAATTTTATTTGTTATTACAAACGTAACAAATGAATTGGATGTTTCTTTAACCTATAAAGGATATAACGATTTTACTAAATGACGAAACAATCGGGCCACTTTTGGTCAAGTTATATCATTTTAATCGATTAAAACCAAAGTTAAGAATGTACAAAAATTGTTATATTGTTTATAGTTTATAGAGACATCCCATTTATAAGTTATGTTCATCATAATGAATCAAATTGACTTAGTGATTGCTAATTTGACCATTCTTCATTAACTTATATGATTTTATTCGCTTAACTCGAATTAGAACAAAGCATCAAAGCTTGCCAATTCATAATAACGATTCAAATTAACAAAGAGATTCCACAATTTGACCATTCTTCCTTAACTTGTATAATTTTATTAAATTAACTTGATTTAGAACACAACACTAAAGCTCATCACGAATGTATATTTATACTCCATCTGTCCTATTTTAATAGCTCCATTTCTATTTTTTGTTATTTTTATCGAACAGGTAATCCAGAGCTCTCTCTTCCGCGTCTAATAATATTCAACTTCTTTCTTCATCGCTACGCCGCTCTCGTCTGTTTATGCCAGTTTCATCGGACCCATGCAAATAGAATTAGAAAAGCTTAACCACAAAATAGTGGTAAGAGTATCCGCCCCCTCCATGCGAAAACTCCCGAGATGCAACATGGTCCTTTGGTAGATGGGAAGTACCCTATCTCCCTCCTCTTTTTCTAGTAAAGCTTTCGATTCACCCCTTGCTTGAATCGAAGATTTTCCTAGTCTGGTGACATGCCTTCAGAAGCCCCAACTCATCCTCCTTTCGCCCGTCGCCCTGATTAATCTCCTCAACTTCAGTTTCCCCGGATACGTGGAGGGAATGGGAGGAAGAGAAAGAAGAGGGGGAAGATATGGAGGCAGGCAGAAGCAGTTGTTGAAGTTGGTCCTCCAATGGTGGACTTTCTGAAGCTGCCAGGAGTAGGGAACTCCTAAAATGTAAGGAGTTGGATAGAGTAAAAGAGAATATGGGTTAAAATAGCTGCTGCCATAGTGAAACAGCAGAGTTTGCAGGTTCATCATGGTGAACACAAAGAGAGAGAGAGCGCCCAAGAGGCAAACATCAGAGGTTAACTGAACACAAAGAGCAAAAGTTCAAATCAAATCAAAAGTTCAAAGAGTAGACACAAAATGGCAATGCATGAGTGAAAAAACGACTGCAAAAAAAAAGAGTTCAGCTTAAAACACATAAGTTAAAGCTGTAAGAAAGTAGAAGACTCTGCCCCCAGAGCTGGGTTCTAAGCCACACAGGACCTCACCATCTTAGAAGAAATGAAATCATCAGAACAAAGTACACGAAGAAAACGGTCAAAAGAACAAAAGCCAGGAATGAACACAACAAATCATGCAAAATAGAGAGATCAATTACAACTCGTTTCTGAATTTCTCCCATAAAATCCAAAGAACAAAATCAGAACCAAAGAAAGGGACAAAAGCAAAAGGACTAGAAGAAAAAAACATCAAAAAAATTCTTGAGCTGCCAAGGATGTCAATGGTTCACCGACTGGGACATGATCCGCTCCATGACCAGTTGCGAGGTGGCCGACAAGGCGAAGTTGAAGGGGTTCCCAAATACCAAAGCGTCGTCCTAGCACTCGCAGCCGGAGTCCTCCGGGATAGGACCCACGTCATGGGGGCTTGGGGTGCTGGGCGAGCACCTTGGAGACTTCCAGCGCGAAGACGCTCTAGGAGCGAGAGAGGAACTCCATGGGGCAGCATCTCCGGGATGCCCGCTCCGGAGCCAATGAGGGTCTAAGTATATTACTCCATAAATTCTGATTGCGATGTAGTCTTTCCCTCTCAGGCTCCTTCTCCGGGTTCTGAATTGACAAAGAAGAAGAAAAGGCAGTGGGAAGCCAATGGGCGAGAAGGACGAATGTGAATAGGTTTTAACGTGAGAAGCATTAGAGATGTATTTAGATTTTAATTCAGCGGAATGGAGCAATTAAAATAGAACATAAATTTTTTTCTATTGGAGCTATTAAAATAGGATGGAGGGAGTATTATTTTAAATGATTACGTACTTATTTTCCATGTTTGAAGTAATGATTCTAACATACTAAACGACGAACCAATCGGACCACTTTTGGTCATTGTATATACTTTTAATCTATTAAAACCAAAGTAAGTTAAAAATGTACAATAATCATTATATCGTTTAAAGTTTAATGAGTCATCCTATTCATTTGCTTCGTTTGTAATAACGAATCAAATTGACAAAGTGATACCACAATTTGACCATTCTTCCTTAACTTATCTAATTTTATTCTCTTAACTAAATATAGAATAAAGCACTAAAGCTCACCACAATTGTATTAGTAATTTTTTAAAATAAATGTATTTTCATTTTTTAAGTTCATAAAAATGAAATAAATGCACGTAATAATGAACTAATCAGACCATTTTTTGTCAAGTTATATCATTTGATTCACTTAACTAGATTTAGAATAAAGTACTTAAGCTAGTCACGAATGTATATTTAATTATTTTAAATGAATACATACTAATTTGCTAAGTTTCAAAGAATAAATTTAACGTACTATATGATGAACCAATCGGACCACTTTTAGTCAAGCTATATACTTTTAATCGATTAAAACTGATGTAAGTTAAGAATGTGATCAAACTATTATATCATTTAATGATTAAATAGACCTTCCATTCATCTATTACATTTGTAATAATGAATGAATTTGACCAAGTGATTCCACAATTTGACCGTTCTTCCCTACTTTACATAATTTCATTCCTTAAACTAGATTTAGAAAAATGCACCATAGCTCATCATAAATATATATATTTAATTATTTAAAATAAATACGTACTCATTCGCTATGTTTAATAGAATGAATCAAATGTACTAAATGTCGAACTAATCGGACCATTTTTTGTCAATTAAATCCTTTTAATCAATTAAAACCGAAGTAAACTAAGAATGTGCATAAATTTTTATATCGTTTAAAGTTTAAAGAGAACTCACATTCCATTGTTACGTTTGTAATAACCAATCAAATTGATGAAGCGATTCCACAATTTGACCATTTATATAATTTTATTCGCTTAACTTTATTTAGAAAAAAGTACTAAAGCTCTTCACGAATCTATATTTAATTATTTTACATAACTACGTACTCATTTGCTAATTTTAAAAGAATGAATCAAACGTATTAAACAATGAACTAATCAGCCCACTTTTGGTCAAGTAATATCATTTTAATCGATTAAAACCGAATAAAGTTAAGAATGTGTAAAAATCGTTATATCGTTAGTAGTTTAGAGAGACCTCCAAATAATAATAACGAATCAAATTAACAAAGTGATTCCACAATTTGACTATTCTTTTTTAACTAATATGATTTCATTTGCTTTACTAGATTTAGAATAAAGCACCATAACTCATCACAAATATTTATTTAATTATTTTAAATGAATATGTACTTGTTTGCTAACTTCAAAAGAATAAATTAAACGTACTAAATGATGAACCAATCATACCCCTTTTGGTCAAGTTATATCCTTTTGATCGATTAAAACTGAAGTAAGTTATGTGAACAAATCGTTATATTGTTTAAAGTTCAAATAGTCCTCTTATTCATTTGTTATATTTGTAATAACAAATTAAATTATATAATTTTAATTACTTAACTAAATTTAGAACAAAGCACTAAAAACTGGTCAGGAATGCATATTTAATTGTTTTAAATGAATATTTACTCATTTGCTAAGTTCAAATATATAAATCAAGCGTACTAAACGACAAACCAATTGGTCAAGTTATATCCTTTTAATTGATTAAAACTGAAGTAAGTTAAGTATGTGCATAAATTATTATATCATTTAAAGTTTAAAGATAGCTTCAATTCATTTGTAACATTCATAATAATGTATTAAATTGACAAAGTGATTCCACAATTTACAGTTCTTCCTTAAATTATATTATTTAATTTGTCTAATTAGATTTAGAACAAAGCACTAAAGCTCATCACAAATACATATTTAATTATTTTAAATTAAAACATAATTATTATCTATGTTCAAAAGAATAAACAAAGCATACTAAATGAGGAACCAATTGGAACCAAGTAAGTTTAGAATTTATACAAATCGTTATATCGTTTAAAGTGTAAAGAAACCAACCGTTCATTTGTTACATTTGTAATAATGAAGAAATTTGACAAAGTGATATGACAATTAAACCGTTCTTCCTTAATTTATGAGATTTCAACCGTTTAACTAGATTTAGAATAAAGCACCTCGATTCAAATATATTTTTAATTATTTTAAATAAGTACAAACTCATTTGCTAAGTTCAAAAGAATAAATCAAACATACTAAACAATGAACTAATCGGATCCTTTTTGGTTAAGTTATATCCTTTTGATTTATTAAAACCGAAGTAAGTTAAGAATGTACAAAAATCGTCCCATTCATTTGTTATGTTGGAAGTAAGGAATTAAATTGACGAAGTGATTCCAAAATTTGACCATTCTTCATTAACTTATCTGATTTCATTCGCATATCTAGATTTAGAATAAAGCACCATAGCTCATAACGAATGTACATTTAATTGTTTTAAACGAATGCATACTTATTTACTAAGTTTAAAAGAAAGAATAAAAAATATATTAAACGATGAACCAATTAGACCCTTTTTGGTCAAATTATATCCTTTTAATCATTATAAATCAAACGTACTAAATGATGAACAAATTGGACCACTTTTGGTCAAGTAATATATATTTGATCGATTAAAACCAAAGTAAGTTAAAAATACGCACAAATCTTTATATCATTTAAAGTTCAAAAAGTCCTCTCATTCATTTGTTACATTCATAATAACGAATCAAATTAACAAATTGTTTTGACATTTAAACCGTTCTTCCTTAACTTATAAGATTTCATTCACTTAACTAGATTTATAACAAAACATCATAGCTCATCACGAATGTATATTTAAATATTTTAAATGAATATGCACTCATTTGCTTAGCTTAAAAGAATAAACCAAACGTACTAAACGATGAACCAATCGGACCGATTTTGGTCAAGTTATATCCTTTTGATCAATTTAAAGTGAAGTAAGTTAAGAATGTGTACAAATCGTTGTATTGTTTAAAGTTTAAAGAGACCTCCTATCATTTGTTACATTCGTAATAACAAATCAAATTGACAAAGCAATTCCACATTTTGACTATTCTTCAATAATTTATTTGATTTCATTTGATCAACTAGATTTAAAACAAAGCACTAAAGGTCGTAGTGAATGTATATTTAATTGTTTGAAATAACTATGTATTCATTTGTTATGTTCGAAAGAATGAATCAAACGTACAAAATGACAAACTAATTAGACCACTATTGGTAAAGTTATATCCTTTTAATCGATTAAAATAAAACTAAGTTAAGAATGTGCAGAAATCATTATATCGTTTAAAAGTTTAAAAAGACTTCTCATTCATTTGTTACATTCATAATAACAAATCCAATTAACAAAGTGATTTCACATTTTAACCACTATTCCTTAACTTATATAATTTTATTTGCTTACTAAATTTAGAAAAAAAATACCATACACCATATCTTGTAACGAATATATATTTAATTATTTTAAATGAATACATAATCATTTTCTAAGTTCAAAAGAAAGAATCAAACGTACTAAACGACGAACCAATGGGACCCCTTTTGGTCAAGTTATCATTTTGATTGATTAAAACCAAACTAAGTTAAGAATGTGTACAAATTATTATTTCATTTAATACTTAAAGAGACTTCCTATTCATTTATTACATTCATAATAACAAATCAAATTAACAAAGTTATTCCACAATTTGACCATTCTTCCTTAACTATATGATTTTATTTACTTAACATTATTTAGAACAAAGAACCAAAGCTCATCACGTATGTATATTTAATTATTTTAATAGAATGCATACTCATTTTCTAAGTTCAAATTAATAAATCTAACGTAGTAAACGACAAACTAATCATACCCCTTCTAGTAAAATTATATCATTTTAATCGATTAAAACAAAACTAAGTTAAGAATGTGCACAAATCATTATAATCATTTAAAGTTTAAAAGAGACCTCCTATTCATTTGTTACGCTCGTAATAACGAATCAAATTAGCAAAGTGATTCTACAATTTGATCGTTCTTCCTTAACTTATACAATTTCATTCACTTACGTGATTTAGAACAAAGCACCAAAGCTCGTCACGTATGTATATTTAATTATTTTAAATGAATACATACTCATTTGCAAAGTTCAAAAAATCAAATTGAATGTACTAAATGATGAACCAATTGGACCACTTTTGGTCAAGTAATATCGATTTGATCAATTAAAACCGAAGTAATTTAAAAATGTGCACAAATCTATATATCATTTAAAGTTCAAAGAGACCTCCCAATCATTTGTTATATTCATAATAATGAATCATATTGACAAAGTGATTTGACAATTTTACCTTTCTTCCTTAGCTTATAAGATTTTATTCGCTTAACTAGATTTATAACAAAATACCATAGTTCGTCACAAATGTATATTTAATTATTTTAAATGAATATGTGCTTATTTACTAAGTTTAAAAGAATGAACCAGGCGTACTAAACGAAAACCAATTGGACCGCTTTTGGTCAAGTTATACCCTTTTGATTAATTAAAAATGAAGTAAGTTAAGAATGTGTATAAATCATTATATCGTTTAAAGTTTAAAGAGACCTCCTCTCATTTGTTAGGTTCTTAATAACAAGTCAAATTAACAAAGCAATTCCACAATTTAACCATTCTTCATTAATTTATTTCTTATTCGCTTAACTAGATTTATAATAAGGCTCCAAAGCTTGTTAAGAATGTATATTTAATTATTTTAAATAACTACCTACTCATTTGCTATGTTCGAAAGAATGAATTAAATGTACAAGATGATGAACTAATCGGTCGACTTTTGGTGAAGTTATATCCTTTTAATTAATTAAAGCTAAACTAAATTTAGAATATGAACAAATCATTATATCATTTAAAGTTTAAAGAGGCCTTCTATTAATTTGTTACATTCATAATAACGAATCAAATTAACAACATGATTCCACAATTTGACCGTTCTTTATTAACTTACATGATTTCGCAATTTGACTATTCTTCCTTAACTTATATGAATTCATTAACTTGACATGATTTAAAACAAAGCAGCAAAGCTCATCACAAATGTATATTTATATATTTTAAATAAATACGTACTCATTTGTTAAGTTAAAAATAATAAATTTAATATACTAAATGACGAACCAATTAGACCAATTTTGGTCAAGTTATATCCCTTTAATCGATTAAAACCAAATTAAGTTAAAGATGTGCACACATATCATTCTAATATTTAAAGTTTAAAGAGACCTCCCATTAATTTGTTACATTTATAATAATGAATAAAATTAACAATGTGATTCCACAATTTGATTGTTCTTCATTAATTTATATGATTTCATTCGCTTATAGAAGAAAGCACTAAAGCTTGTTATGAATGTATATTTAATTATTCTAAATAACTATGTACTCATTTGCTATATTTGAAAGAATGAATCAAATGTACAAAACGACAAACTAATTAGACCACTTTTTATACATTATATCATTTTCATCGATTAAAAGATAACTAAGTTAAAGAATGTGCACGTGATAAGCTCAACTTCAAATGGGCCCTATGTGATAAGCTCAACTTCAAACGATCGTATCTCCCTCATCCGAACTCCGATTCACACGTTCTTGGTAGAGTTTCGAAGCTCTTTTAGTCTACTTTTTAACTATATAGGTTTCAGCTATCATTACTAACTTATGATCAAATTATTATCATAAAAAATTTAAGGAGTCCAACACCTTAATCTCCACGTGGTCAACTTCAGAAATTTAGAAAAATCCCAGACGTTACAATGACCTCACTGCCAAGCTTGCTTAGAGTAGGAGAGGAGGAACCATGTGAATGCTCTGAGTGCATCTGCCAACCTTGCCTAGCATGGTGGTGGTCAAGGTCAAAGGAAGAAGAACTTCAAGAGAAGGGGTAAGAAACCCCAAAGTGGTGGAAAGGACAACAATGGCAACAAACACAAAGGGGCTTGTTTTAAATGTGGTCAGATGAGTCACTTTAAAAACAACTTCCCTAATGGGGATCAGGGAACCGGAAGGAAGGCAAATAAAAAAGGGAAAGATATCATTTGCATGATCTTAGAGGTTATGATTGTTGATTCCAATAAGAAGAGCTGGTGGCTGAATTTTGCAGCCACTAAGCATGTGGCTATGACTAGGGGTGACAGGATGACTGATCTGTTTCCAGGGCAGCACAAGATCTACTACTTGGGGAACAACACATTTTGTGATGTGATTGCTACAGGCACCTACAGGATCCCTCTTCCTCAAGGGATGAGCTTGGTGCGACAGATGTCCTCTTTGCCCCTACCATCAGAAGGAATCTTATCTCAATACCCCTCCTCACTAGCAAGGGGTTTGAGTCTAGGTTTAAGGGGTCAAAAGCAACAGTTGGATAGAATAATAAGATTTTATTTACTGCTTCTTTTTTTGATGGTTTATTTAAGTTAGATGTAGCAAATCACTCTTCTATTAATGCAGTAGCTAAGTTAGATTATGCGGTGTGTTTGTCTAATGTTGATTCTTTGATATGGCACTTAAGGCTTTGT
Source organism: Saururus chinensis (assembly GCA_035235625.1). Lineage (NCBI taxonomy): Eukaryota > Viridiplantae > Streptophyta > Magnoliopsida > Piperales > Saururaceae > Saururus > Saururus chinensis. Next base: position 16,855,030 of record CP141148.1, read on the forward strand.
AATGTTCATGTTAACAAATTACATAGAATGTCCAACATTGGAATCCTCCCTAAGTTATCTAGGGATATGCGTGTATGTGAAGACTGCTTGGCAGGCAAAATGAGTAGGTAGCCCTTCCCAAAGGATAAACATGCCATAGACCTTTTAGAAGTCATACACTCAGACATATGTGGGCCTATGAATGTACAAACTCAAAGAGGGATGTTGTATTTTATTACATTCATAGATGATTACTCTAGGTTTGGTTATATATACCTCCTAAAGCAAAAGTCTGAAGCCTTTGAGAAATTCAAAGAATTCAAGGCTGAAGTAAAGACTCAATTAGGTCAGTTAATTAAAGTCCTAAGAATGAACAAAGGTGGAAAATAAACCTCTGATGAGTTTAAGGACTATTTCACCAACCTAGGAATTATACACCAATACTCCTCAGCAGAATGGAGTTGCTAAAAGGAGAAATAGAACACTCTTAGATATAGTTAGATCTGTGTTAAACCACTCAGAACTAGGAATAAATTTTTAGGGCGAGGCATTAGACACCGCTGTGTATGTGCTTAACTGTGTATCCTCTAAGGCTATCAACATAATACCTTATTAGTTGTGGACAAGTGGATGTCCAGACTTAGGTCATCTTAGAGTGTGGGGTCTAAGGTACATGTAAAAGTGACTGACAAGCATTGAAGCAAACTGGACCCTAAAACAATAGTGTAACTTTATAAGGTACATTGAACACTCTAAGGGGTCAGGTTTGTAGTGCACCATACTGATGGGACAATGGGGTCATTGAATTAGGGATGCTTATTTCATAGAAGAAGACTTAGACCCTAAAATTCATAGCAAAAGAGTAGAACGTTTAAAGTAGAGAAATAACAAAATACTACTACTTCTACAAAGGTGGTTATAGGATCTGAACCTAGGGGAGTGTCTGAAGTAAAGGAGATGAGAGATAAAGGACCCTCAACCTTATTACGGGACTTCTATGCCATGTTAGGAGAGGATGAAGTAACAATAGATGAATCTTTATCCAATGCTCCCTTAACCAATGAGCAGGCAATGGATAGTCCAGATTCCAAAGAATGACAATCATCTATTCAAGAAGAAATAGATTCCTTTATGAAGAACCAAGTCAAGGAAGTTGTTGACTTGCCCAATGAAAGAAAGCCTATTGGCTATAAGTGGATCTTCAATAAAAAGCTCAAGGTAGATATGTGTCTAGATAAATATAAAGCAAAACTGAAGCTAAAGGTTTCAACCAAGTCAAGGGAATTGACTTTAAGGAAACCTATTCACCCTATGACTAGATTTACGTCTATTAGGTATTTGTTGGCTATAGTGGCATAGTTAGACTTAGAGTTGCACCAAATGGATGTAAAGACTGTATTCGTGATTTAGAGGAGGAGATTTACATGGAACAACTTGACGGTTTTGTTGTTCCTGTAGAGGAACATAAGGTGTGCAAACTCATAAAGTCTTTATATGGCCTTAAATAGTCTCCTAGGCTATGGTACTTCACATTTTAGAAGGTGATAAGTGAGTATGGATTAATAGCAAATGAATATGATCATTGTGTCTACTCCTTTAAGATTGAAAGTAGATTTATGTTACTCTCTCTCTCTCTATGTAGATGATATCCTTTTGATGGGAAATGACTTGAGCTTAATAGTCGGTCTGAAGGAGTACCTCAAGACCCAGTTTGAAATGAAATATATGGGTGAGGCCTCCTATATACTTGGTATGAAGATTGATATAGAGATAGAAAAGCAAGGTTGCTTAGAGACTCCTATTTATAAGGGTACGATTTTATCTAAAAGTCAGGCACATCCTCTAACAAGGATAGAGTCAAAATGGAGCCAGTGCCTTATGCATAAGCTATTGGTAGCTTAATGCATGTCATGACCTGTACTCGACCTTATTTGAGCTATGTTGTAGGGCTCTTGAGTAGATACGAGGCAAACACAAGTATAGCTCACTAGCAAGCAATGAAGCAAGCTTTTAGGTACCTCTTGGGAACCAAAGGTATGAAACTCACCTATCAAGATGAGGAACTGTCATTGGCTGGGTATAGTGATTCAGACTATGCTGGGGACCCAAATGATAGGAAATCCATTGCTGGTTTTGTCTTCATGTTTGGAGGCGGTGCTATAGCTTGGGCTAGTAAGAAGCAAAAGAGCGTAGCAAAGTCAACCATGGAAGCTGAATTTTATGGATGCAATGTAGCAACTTCAAAAGCAGTGTGGATTGGGTTGATTCTCCTGTCCAGATGTTTTGTGATAATCTGGCTATTGTGTCGACACTTTAAAATAGGGAAATCAGCACCAACAGCAAACACATCGAAGTACATTCTACTTTGTGTTTGACATGCTACAGAAAGGAAAGTTAGTAGTAAACCATCTTCCTACTTCTAAGATGTTAGCAGATCCATTAACTAAGGCCTTAACGATAGATCAATTTGTACATCTTGTTCATAATATAGGACTTTGATAGGGCTAGGATGCTAGCTCCTGTGGAGTTCAGTATGAATATTTTTGCCTAATTGTTAGACTAAGACAGAACTAGGTGCACAAGTTGCTGTTTGGTCCATGGGCACTTCACCCAAGTGGGGGATGTTGGTTTTGTGTGCATCATACCCACGTAAACTGGAAACGGGAAGAGAGGCCCGGTTGAGAGAAATAGTTGGGATTTAGAAGAAGCGTGAATGAAGTGGCTTCCACATTCCCATCAGAGATCGGATTTACAATTCCTATCTAAAGTATATATCTCATGGGGCGGTTATAAAATAAAAAAACCACCTCAACGTCTATCTACTCTCCCGGATGAAAAACAAAAGCGTTTTTCCTTCTTTCTTCTCTCAAGATGAAGAAAAACAGATAACGCTCTCTCCTCTCTTCACATCCAACCCAATTAGAGAAAAGGCAGAATTTTCTTCTTCTCTTTGATTGAGTAGCAAACAAAGAGAACTACGCATTGGTGGGAAATTGTGACAAGGCTATTGCTCTCATCTTCTCTTTGATAAGCGGTGATCAGCCCCATTCAAGCCAAATTATCCCAGCAATTTGGCTAAGTCATAAAGGGGTTTCTCTTAGTTGGAAGAGAGGGGATTCATCAATCAAAGAGGCAATTCTAATTTTCTCATTTATATTAGATATAAATAAGAGGTCGTGCATGCTTCTGGGTGATTGGTCACGTCCTTGGGGTTCAGCCCCTAAAGGTCAGTAGTAATTAATTCTTACTTTAATTCATGCAAATATAAAGTTATTTGAATTTGTTATACTTCTTATATGTGTGTTTATGTGTAAATGCATGTAAATTATTTGAGAGAGACATAAAGGTGATATTTTTGCATGTCCTCAAGGCCGGGCTCACCACCAAACTTCCGTTGTGCTACCCAACAAAAGTTACGTGATGAGACTATATGGTTGCAAGGAAAATATGTTTGCAAATAGAGACTAGTTGGCGAATATTAAGTGAGACAAAGGACAGTGAAAGTGAGTACTTTTATAACTCATGCCTAATATGTGTTGAGGTGTGGAAGCCGTCAGAACATGTAGGGTTTGTCTTTTCTCATGAGAGGGTGTTCCATGAGAGATGTTCCATAATTTTATAATAAAAGTATTTTGGTTTTATGTGTTAATAACATGTTTGAAGTTACTACTCTAGTAAATTAGGGATTAGTCACATTTGAAAATTATAGATAAATTTTTTTAGGAGTTTATTAGTTTGAAATCCGGCCACTCAAATCCTAGGAATCTTTGCAGCCGGGCTCAACTAATTTTGGACTTTGGTCTTCTACTCTATTCCTGGGCTTCTTAAATATGTATGATGGGACTTCATCTAGGCTTTCAGTGGCTTTGCTGCATCTAACTCGTCCAAGTACTTGTCAGCAACACGATCCACATCATTCTCCCCAGGTGGAAGAAAACTTGTTCTCAAGTTTGCAATTTTTTCTTCTGAAGTATTTCCATAATAAGGAATCAAATGCCTAATATTAAAAACATCATGAGTATGGATATGACTGGGAAGCTTCAATCTATAGGCATTGTCATTGATCGTCTAAAGAATCTCATATGGACCAATCTTACGTGGGCTTAGCTTACTATACTCTCCTTGTGGAAATCAATCCTTTGTGAGAACAACCCACACATAGTCTCCATTTTCAAAGACTAACTTTCTATGATTTTGTCCAGAGCAAGTTTGTATTGGTCGGTTGTCTTCGTCAAGTTAGTTTGACCTTCCTCATGAACTTGATGCATATTAGAAATAAAATCTTCCACCTTCTTGCTAGGCTGCTTTAAGTTAGGGTGAGGAGCATGATCTAAGGCAGCCCTTAGGTTGACACCATAAACAACTTTAAAAGGACTAAAACCTATAGTGCAGTAGTGGACCTGTTATAAGCAAATTCAGCTTGTGCTAGAGCTTGATCCCATTTCTTCAAATTTTCCCCAACTAAGTATCTCAATAGATTACCGAGGCTTCTATCGGTAACCTTAGTTTATCCATCTATTTGGGGGTGGTATGCACTACTGAATTGAAGGTTTGTGCCAAGTAACCTCCAAAGACTTCCAAAAGTGGCTAAGAAATTTTGGATCACGGTATGAAGTGATGGACTTGGGAACACAATGGAGACGGACTACTTCACGAAAATATAGAAAAGCAATATGTGAGGCATCCATCGTCTTTCTGTAAAATATGAAATGAGTAGCCATCTTCGAAAAATGGTCTACAACAACAAAGATAGAATCAACCCCTCTTTGTGTTCTTGGTAGACCCAGAACAAAATCCATGGTTACATCTATCCATGGTACTTTAGGAATGGGAAGTGGCATATAGAGTCCGGCATTTGTGGAAGTTCCCTTTGAGACTTGGCACACATGACATCTTTTCACATAATGAGTAACCTCCTTTCAGATTGAAGGCCATTAGTAGTCTTTAGAGATGAGATCAAGAGTCTTCTTTTCTCCAAAGTGTCATTCATTGTTGAGCTCTTGAGTAATCTTTAGCCGTAGGGAGAACTCTGGTATACACAACTGATTCCCTTTGAAAAGGAAACCATCACTGAGAAAATACTCAAACTTTTTGCCTTCTTTGATACTTGCAATTATACGAGAAAAGTAATGATCAGTGGGATAGAGTTCTCGAATTGTTCCAAACCCAATGACTTCAGCTTGCAATCTGGAGAGCAAAGAAGTCTGGTGGCTTAAAGCATTACCTACTCTATTTTTCACTCCAGATTTGTGCTTGAGGGTGACTACTAACTCTTGGGTATAGGCAGCCCACTTTGCGTGTTTGTGGCTGATCTTTTGTTGGCTGTGAAGGTGCTTTAATGCTTCATGGTCAGAGTACAAGATGAAGTCTCGTTGGATCAGATAATGCTGCCAGTGCCTTAATGTTTGATATGACATAGAACTCCATATCAAAGGTAGAATACCACTGCTTTGCTCCACCAAACTTTTCACTAAAGTAGGAAATGGGTTTGCCTTCTTGACTTAACACAACCCCAATACCAAGTTTAGAAGCATCACAATCAACTTCAAATAGCTTTTCAAAGTTTGGCAATGCAAGTAGAGGTGCAACTGATAATCTTGCCTTTATCTCAAGGAAACTCTTCTCAACTTCATGAGTCCACTCTAGCTTTTGCCTCTTTGTTCACTCTGTGATTGGTGCTACAATTGTGCTGAAATGATGAATAAACCATATTTAGAAAGAAGCAAGTCCATGGAAAGACCTTATGTCAGTAATTGTAGTGGGGTGGCCATTCAACAATTGCTCACACCTTGTCATTATCAGCCTTGATGTCATCTTCAGAAACAATGAATCCTAAAAATAGGACTTGAGGAGACATAAACTCACTTCTTCAGCAGCACAAATAATCTTTCCCTGAGCAAAGTATTCAGTACTTCATGAAGGTGCTAGAAATATAACACATTGTTAACACTATAAATCAAGAATCATCAAAGTAAACCATGATGCATCGCCCAATGAAGGGTTTTTTCACATGGTGCATCACCCGCATAAAAATGCTTGGTGCATTTGACAAACCAAATGGCATGGCAAGCCACTCATGTAAGCCTTCACGCATCTTAAGCACTATTTTCCATTCATATCCTGGTTTCATTAGATTTGATGGTAGCCACTTTCAAGATCAAGCTTTGAGAAGACAGTTGCTCCAGCCAAATTATCTAGCATATCATCCAATCTTGGAATTAGAAATCTATACTTCACTGTTATCTTATAATAGCATGACTATCTATGTACATTCTCCAAGTACCATCTTTTTTGTCACCAAGAGAGCTAGGACACCACATTGACTCAAACTTTCTTTGATATACCCCTTCTCCAATAGTTCAGCAAGTTGTCTATTCAATTATTCATATTATTTAGGACTCAAACGATAGTATGGCTTGTTAGGAAGGCTAGCACCAGGAACCAAATCAATTTGGTGCTGAATGTCCCTTAGTGGAGGTAAGCCAGTTGGTAATTCATTAGGGAAGACATATGAAAACTCATCAATAAGAGATTTAGCACAAATGGGTATTACTTGCTCCTTGGACTCCTGCCTGGAAAGAAGTACATAAACAACTCCTTTTTCCTTCACATCTCTTTCAAATTGTGCCAAAGATAACAACTTTGAGCTATCTAATTTAGATTTCTTTTCAAAGTCCCTTGAAGGCACTAATGTAAATTTCACCTTTTACAACATGAAACTATAAGTATTTTGTCAACCATCATGCACAATAGATTTATCATATTGCCATGGTCTACCTAATAATAGGTGACAAGCATCCATAGGGGCCACATCACACCACACAAAATCACTATATCTCTTTCCAATCTAAAATGAAACAAGGCAACACTTTGAGATTGTTACCTCATTATCTTTTCTGAACCAAGTGAGTTTATAGGGCCTAGGATGTGATTCGATTGGAATGCTCAACTTCTTCACAGCCTCTTCAAAGATGACATTCTCACAGCTTCCACTATCAATAAGTAATGAGCAATGTTTTCCTCCGATTGTGCAAGTAGTTCTAAAAATATTGTGATGCAGCCAGTCTTCACTAGATTCTCCTCATGGAGACAAAAGAGTCTTCCGAATTACAAGTCACCCACATCACCATGCAGCTCTCCCTCCATCTCTTCATTATTTGTCTCTTCATCAAACACTAGTGGGACATTGAAGTCCACTACTTCTTCATGGTCTTCAATTAACAATTGCTTGCCTGCACGTCTAGAGTATTGGGGACATTATCAAGACATATGACCATGTCCATGACAATTGAAGCAACGAACTCTAGAGTTAGTTCCTCCCTTCTGTTTTTGTTGGGCAGTTTCACTAGTGACTGAATATGGCATAAAGGGCTTTGTGTCTTTAGGCACTAAAGTAACACCCAAATTGGCCTTAGAACGAAGTTGTTGTTTCTCAATTTGTAAAGCTCTTTGGTGTGCATTAGAAACCTCCCATAAGTCAAACATATTAAGAGTATCCTTGAAATTTTGACAAAGTCCACCAACATAGAGATCCACTAATTCATCTGGTGCATCAGCAAGTTCACAACGAGCAACCAGATTGTAGAATTCGTCAGTATATTCATCAATAGTTCTTGATCCTTGCTTAAATTCCAGAGCCTCTGATTCATGACTCGCTTGTAATTGAATGGCAGAAATACTTCTCTCATCTTTCTCTTCATGTTCTCCCAAGTGGTGCTGCTAGCTTTCCCTTGCCTTTGGTGAGCAATCTTCAATTGCTGCCACCATGCAGCATCATGCCCTCAATCTAGTGGCAACAAGTGGAACCTTCTTATTTTCTAGAACTTCTTTGAAATCAAGGGCCTCTTCCACTGGAAATAACCAGTCAATAAACTCTTCAATAGATAGTCCACCATTGAACTCTGGGACATCAATCTTCAAGCCAGATTCCCAACAGCGATAGTTAGGATGTGGTCAGATTTCTACCTCTTCACCATGCATATCTCTCCTTGGAGGCATGTTGTGAAAAGGATTTTCTTTAACTTCATTTTCTCCTTCAAATTGAAGAGTAAATTGTCTTGTGGATTGTCCTGATAACTATTGTGAAAGGGATTCCATAGCTCAACACAGTTCAGTGATCTCCTCGTGAATATTATCATTATTACCTTCATCTGCAACAATTGGTCTCCTTCTAGGCGGAATTTTCCAGAATCAAGGAAAGCAAGCTAGTGCTCTGATATTAACTGATGTGCAGCACAGAGAAAGAAGATGAGTGCCAAAGCAATAATGAACTCTGAACGGAACACGCTGAGAGGAAAGATCACAAGGATTACAATGACTTCTTTAAGCTTGAGGTATCCACGCTTGAGGGCATCTGGAACTAAGTCTCTAAGGAGAGATAGCCAGGGAAAATAGGTTCTAAGAGTTGTTGATACTCCAGACACAATTTTATGATGAACAAGCCCAAAGTATATTTTCATTACCTAAAAAGCCTTATATGGGCTTAATTTTGTAGAAGCATTTGAGATAGCATTAAATAAAGTGAAAACTAGTCCCAAAATGAATTAAGTGTCCTAAAACAAGTCCCTAAGTGAACTGCATATGAAAAGGTGCCTTGGCTACAACAGCTTGCCCCAAATAATGAGGCCTTGGGACTCCAAATGTTGCGAGGAAAAAGAATCTTTGTAGCTGAGCTTTCAATCACTTTGCTGCATCTAACTTTTCCAAGTACTTGTTAGCAACATGATCCACATCATTCACTTAACTAGATTTAGAATAAAGTACTAAAGCTTGTCAGGAATGTATATTTAATTATTTTAAATAAATACATATTCATTTACTAAGTTCAAAAGAATAAATTAAATATACTAAACAACTAACCAATCAGATCCCTTTTGGCCAAGTCATATCCTTTTCATCGATTAAAACCAAAATAAGTTAAGAATGTGCACAAATCATTATATCATTTAAAGTACTTAAATTTAATTTTTGAACTTAACAAATGAGTATGTAATCATTTATAATATTTAAATATATATTCATGATGAGCTTTAGTGTTTTGTTCTAAATCTAGTAAAGTAAATGAAATCATATAAATTAATAAACAATGGTCAAATTGTGGAATTGCTTTATTAATTTGATTCATTATTATGAATGTAACAAATTAATAAGAGGTTTCTTTAAAGTTTAAATAATATAACAATTTCTGTACATTCTTAACTTATATTGGTTTTAATTGATCAAAAGGATATATAACTTGACCAAAAGGAGTCCAATTTCTTTGTCATTTAGTATGCTTAATTTATTTGTTTGAACATAAAAAATGAGTACGTACTAATTTAAAACAATTAAAAATACATTCGTGACGAACTTTGTTGTTTTGTTCTAAATCTAGTCAAGCTAATGAAATCATATAAGTTAAGGAAGAACGGTCAAATTGTAGAATCGCTTTGTTAGTTTGATTCATTTTTATAAATGTAACAAATGAATTAGCTGTCTATTTAAATTTTAAATGATATAATAATTTATGCTCATTCCAAACTTACTTCGGTTTTAATCGATCAAAAAGATATAACTTGACCAAAAAGGGACCGATTGGTTTGCCATTTAGTACACTTGATTCATTCTTTTGAACTTAGCAAATGAGTACGTAATTATTTAAAACAATTAAATAAATATTCGTTATGAGTTTGGTGCTTTGTTCTTAATTTCGTAAAGCGAATGAAATCATATAAGTTAAGGAAGAACGATCAAATTGTAGAATCACTTTGTCAATTTGATAAATTATTACGAACGTAACAAATGAATGAGAGATCTCTTTAAACTTTAAATGAGATAATGATTTGTGCACATTCTTAACTTTCTTCGGTTTTAATTTATCCAAAGGATATAACTTGACCAAATGCGGTCTGATTGGTTTGTCACTTAGTATGTTTGATTCATTCTTTTTAAACTTAGAAAATGAGTATGTATTTATTTAAAATAATTAAATGTAAATTCATGATGAGCAATGGTGCTTTGTTCTAAATCTAATTAAATGAATGAAATCATATAAGTTAAGGAAGAATGGTTTAATTGTCAATCATTTTGTCAATTTGATTCGTTATTACGAATGTAGCAAATGAATGAGAAGTCTCCTTGATCTTAAAACGATATAACAATTTGTGTATATTTTTAACTTACTTCAGTTTTCATCGATTAAAAATATATAACTTGACCAAAAGGGGTCCCGACTAGTTCATCATTTAGTATGTTAGATTCATTATTTCGAACTTCAAAAATGAGTACGTATTTATTTAAATCATTTAAATATACATTAATGATGAGCTTTGGTGCTTTGTTCTAAATTGTGTTAAGTAAATAAAATCATAACTTTATTAATTTAATTTGTTATTACTTAACAAATGAATGGGAGGTCTCTTTAAACTTTAAACAATATAATGATTTGTGCACATACTTAACTTAATTTGGTTTTAATCAATCAAAAGGATATAACTTGACCAAAAAGGGTCTGATTGGTTCGTCATTTAGTACGTTTGATTCATTTATTTGATCTTAGCAAAAGAGTATATATTATTTAAAATAATTTAATATACATTCGTTACGAGATATGGTGCTTTGTTCTAAATCTAGTAAATCAAATAAAATTATATAAGTAAAGGATTAACAGTCAAATTGTGGAATCACTTTGTTAATTTGATTCGTTATTACAAATATAACAAATAAGTGGGATGTCTCTTTATACTTTAAACGATATAACGATTTGTCCAAATTCTTAACCTACTTCGGTTTTAAATGATCAAAAGGATACAACTTGACCAAAAGGGGTCCCAATGGTTCGTTGTTTAGTACGTTTGGTTCATTCTTTTCAACTTGGAAAATGAGTATGTATTTATTTAAAATAATTAAACCTATATCTGTGATGAGCTATGGTGCTTTGTTTAAAATCTAATAAGCAAATGAAATCATATAAGTTAAGGAAGAATAATCAAATTGTGGAATGACTTAGTTAATTTGCATTGTTATTATGAACCTAACAAATGATTGGGAGGTCTATTTGAACTTTGAACAATATAATGATTTGTGCACATTCTTAAGTTACTTCGCTTTTAATTGATTAAAAGTATATAAGTTAACCAAAATGGGTCCAATTGGTTCATCGTTTTGTACATTTTATTTATTCTTTTGAACTTAGCAAATGAGTATATATTCATTTAAAATAATGAATGTACATTTAATCAATTAAATATACATTTGTGACCAGCTTTGGTTCTTTGTTCTTAATTAATTTATGCGAATGAAATCATATAACTTAAAGAATAACAGTGAAATTGTGGAATAACTTTGTTAATTTGATTCCTTTTTTTGAACGTAAGTTATGTAACAAATGAATAGGATGTCTCTTTAAACTATAAATGGTATAAAGATTTGTACACACATTTTTAACATCGGTTTCAATCGACCAAAAGGATATAACTCGACCAAAATAATGGGGTTCGATTGGTTCATCATTTAGTACATTTTATTCATTATTTTAAACTTAGTAAGTGAGTAAGTATTGATTTAAAACAATTAAATATACATTCTTTACGAGTTATAGTGCTTTGTTCTAAATATAGTAAAGCGAATAAAATCATAAAAGTTAAGGAAGAACATTCAAATTGTGGATTCACTTTGTCAATTTGATTCATTATTATGAACATAATAAATGAATGAGAGGTATCTTTAAACTTTAAATGATATAACAATTTTTGCATAATCTTAACTTTAGTTTTAATCGAACAAAATGATATAACTTGACCAAAAGGGTCTGATTGGTGCATCATCTAGTTCATTTGTTTCATTATTTTGAACTTAGAAAATGCGTACGTATTCATTTAAAATAATTAAAAATATATTTGTTACGAGTGTTGGTTCTTTGTTTAGAATAATGTTAAGTGAATGATATTATATAAGTTAAGGAAGAACAATCAAATTGTGAAATCACTTTGTTAATTTGATTCATTATTATGAGCGTAACAAATGAATGAGAGGTCTCTTTAAACTTCAAACGATATTTGTGTACATTCTTAACTTACTTCGGTCTTAATAGATCAGAAGTATATAACTTTACTAAAAGTGGTCTAATTAATTTGTCATTTAGTATGTTTGATTTATTCTTTTGAACTTAATAAATGAGTATATAGTTATTTAAAAAAATTAAATATACATTCAGAATGATCTTTAGTACTTTATTCTAAATCTAGTTAAGCGAATGAAATCATATAAATTAATAAAGAATAATCAAATTGTGGAATCACTTTGTCAATTTAATTTGTTATTACGATTGTAACAAATGAATAGGAGGTTTCTTTAAACTTTAAACGATATAACAATTTGTATACATTCTTAACTTACTTCAGTTTTAATAGATCAATAGGATATAACTTAACCAAAAGTTATCCGATTAGTTCATTATTTAGTACGTTTATTTCATTCTTTTGAACTTAGAAAATGAGTACGCATTCATTTTAAACAAATGTATATACATTCATGATGAGCTTTGGTACTTTGTTCTAAATCTAGTTAAGTGAATGAAATCACATACACTAAGAAAGAATGGTCAAATTGTGGAATCACTTTGTTAATTTGAATCATTATTACGAACCAAACAAATGAATGGGAGGTCTCTTTGAACTTTAAATGATATAACGATATTTTTACTTTCTTGACTTACTTCAATTTTAATCAATTAAAAGGATATAAGTCGACAAAAATGGGTCCAATAGGTTCGCCATTTAGTACATTTGATTTATTCTTTTGAACTTAGTAAATGAGTATGTATTTATTTATAAGAATTAAATTTACATTCGTGACTAGGAATAGTGCTTTGTTCTAAATCTAATTAAGCTAATGAAATCATATAAGTTAATGAAGAACGGTTTAATTGTCAATCATTTGTCAATTTGATTAAATTTGAGGTCTATTTGAACTTTAAATGATATAACGATTTGTTCATATTTTTAACTTACTTCTTTTCATCGATTAAAATGATATAATTTGACCAAAAGGGGTCATTACTTGTTTGTCGTTTAATACGTTAGATTCATTATTTAAAATAATTAAATATATATTCGTGACGAGCTTAGGTGTTTTGTTTTAAATCGTGTTAAATAAATGAAATCATATAAGTTAAGAAAGAACGACCTAATTGTAGAATAACTTTGTTAATTTTTTTTTCTTATTACTAATATAACAAATAAATGGGAGCTTTCTTTAAATTTTAAATAATATAATAATTTATGTACATACTTAACTGAGTTTGGTTTTAATCGATTGAAAGGATATAACTTGACCAAAAGGGGTTTAATTGGTTCATCATTTAGTATGTTTAATTTATTCTTTTAAACTTAGTAAAAGAGTAAGAGTTCATTTAAAGTAATTAAATATACATTCGTAATGAAATACGATGCTTTGTTCTAAATCTAATAAAGCGAATAAAATCATATAAGTTAAGGAAAAATGGTCAAATTGTGGAATGACTTTGTTAATTTAATTCATTATTACGAACCCAACAAATGAATGGAAGGCCTCTTTAAACTTTAAACGATATAATGATTTGTACACATTCTCAACTTACTTTGGTTTTAATTAATGAAAAGGATATAACTTGACCAAAAGGAGTCCAATTGGTTCGTCATGTAGTACGTTGGATTTGTTCTTTTGAACTTAGCAAATGAGTATATATTTATTTTAAATAATTAAATATACTTTCGCGATGAACTATGGTGATTTATTCTAAATCTAGTGAAGCATATAAAATCATATAAGTTAAGGAAGAACAGTCAAATTGTAGAATCAATTTGTTAATTTGATTCGTTATTATGAACGTAATAAATGAATGAGAGGCCTCTTTAAACTTTAAACGATATAACAATTTGTACACACTTTTAACTTCCTTTGGTTTTAATTGATCAAAAGGATTTAACATGACTAAAAGAGATCTAATTGGTTCATCGTTTAGTACATTTGATTCATTCTTTTGAACCTAGAAAATGAAAATGCACTTATTTAAACATGAAAACATACATTCATGACGAGTTATGACGCTTTGTTCTAAATCTAATCAAGCGACTGAAATCATATAAGTAAAGGAAGAGTGGTCAAATTGTAGAATCACTTTGTTAATTTCATTTATTATTACGAGAGTAACAAATGAATAGGATGACTCTTTAAACTTTAAATGAGATAATGATTTGTGGACATTTTTAACTTACTTCTGTTTTAATCAATCAAAAGAATATAACTTGACCAATAATGGTCCGATTGGTTCATCGTTTAGTACATTTAATGCATAATTTTGAACTTTACAAATGAGTGTGTATTCATTTAAAACCATTAAATATACATTCGTGATAAGCTATTGTGCTTTATTACAAATCTAGTTTTGTGAATGAAATCATATAAGTTAAGGTAGAACAATCAAATTGTGAAGTAACTTTTTCAATTTGATTTATTATTACGAATATAACTAATAAATAAGAGGTCTCTTTAAACTTGAAACGATATAACGATTTGTGCACATTCTTAACTTACTTCGGTTTTAATCGATCAAAAGGATATAACTTAACCAAAAGGGGTCCGATTGGTTCATCGTTTATTGCGTTTATTCATTCCTTTAAAGTTAGCAAATGAGTACACATTCATTTAAAATAATTAAATATACATTCGTGATAAGCTATGGTGCTTTGTTTCAAATCTACTAAAGCAAATGAAATCATATAAGTTAAGGAAGAATAGTTAAATTGTTAAATCACTTTGTCAATTTGATTCATTATTATGAACGTAAAAATGAATGGGTGGTCTCTATAATCTATAAAAGATATAACAATTTGTGCACAATCTAAACTTCGGTTTGAATTAATTAAAATGATATAACATGACCGAATGTGGGCCAATTAGTTTGTCATTTAATACATTTGATTCATTCTTTCAAGCTTATAATATGAGTACATAGTTATTTAAAATAATTAAATATACATTCGTGACGAGCTTTAGTGTTTTGTTCTAAATTTAGTTAAGCGAATGAAATCATAAAAATTAAGGAAGAATTGTTAAATTATGGTATCACTTTGTCAATTTTATTATTTATTATGAACATAAAAATGAATGGGAGTTCTCTTTAAACTTTAAATGATATAGCAATTTGTACACATTTTAACTTACTTTGGTTTTAATTGATCAAATGGATATAACTTAACTAAAGGATATAGCGATTTGTACACATTCTTACATTACTTCTATTCTAATCAATCAAAATAATATAACTTGACCGAAAGGGGTCCGATTGGTTTGTTATCTAGTATGCTTAATTTAATCCTTTGAACTTATCAAATAAGTGCATATTAATTTAAAACAAGTAAATATACATTCGTTATGGGCTATGGTGCTTTGTTCTAAATCAAGTTAAACGAATTAAATCACATTATTTAAGGTAGAACGATGAAATTATAGAATCACTTTGTAAATTTGATTCGTTATTACGAACGTAACAAATGAATGAGACGTCTCTTTAAACTTTAAATGATATTATAATTTGTACACATTCTTAACTTACTTCGGTTTTAAATAATTAAAAGGATATAACTTGACCAAAAGGGTCCGATTTATTCGTTGTTTAGTACGTTTAGTTCATTCTTTTTAACATAGCAAATTAGTACATAGTTATTTAAAATAATTGAATATAAATTCGTTACAAGCTTTAGTGTCCTATTCTAAATTAAGTTACGTAAATGAAATTATATAAATTAAGGAAGAACAATCAAATTGTGAAATTTCTATGTAAATTTGATTGGTTATTACGAACGTAACAAATGAATAGGAAGTCTCTTTAAAATTTAAACAATATAACAATTTGTGCACATTTTTAACTTATGTCAGTTTTAATCAATTAAAAGGATTTAACTTAACCAAAAGGGGTCCGATTGGTTCGTCATTTAGTACGTTTGATTTATTTTTTTGAACTTACCAAATGAGTACGCATTCATTTAAAACAATAAAATACACATTCTTGACGACCTTTGGTTCTTTGTTCAAAATCATGTGAAGTGAATGAAATCATATATGTTAAGGAAGAACTATTAAATTGTGGAATCAATTTGCTAATTTGATTGAGGTTGCTTTAAACTTTAAACGATGTAATGATTTGTGCATATTTTTAACTTACTATTGTTTTAATGGATCAAAAGGATATAACTTTACCAAAAGTGGTCCAATTGGTTCTTCCTTTAGTATGTTTGATTCATTCTTTCGAACTTAGCAACTGAGTAGGTAGTTATTGAAAATAATTAAATATACATTCATGACAATCTTTAGTGTTTTGTTCTAAATCTAGTTAAGTGAATGAAATCATATAAATTAATGAAGAACAGTCAAATTGTAGAATTATTTTGTCAATTTGATTCATTATTACAATCGTAACAAATGAATAGGAGGTTTATTTAAATTGTAAATGATATAATGATTTGTACACATTTTTAACTTAATTCAGTTTTAATCGATTAAAAGGATATAACTTGACCAAAAGTGCTCCAATTAGTTGATGTGGACGATTGTCCACAAGCATGGAGCTGCACAGGGAGACCGGAAAAGGGGAGAGGGGATGGCATGGCCATCAGACAGAAAGAAAAAATGATAAGAAAATTAATAATTCACTTCATTCAAAATCCAATCAGGGCACAACCCTTACACTTAAATAGATAATCCTAATGGGCTCACTAACAGGTGCCCAAGGCCCATTAGCATAATTAAAGGAAAATACTAATTAAATAACTTAATTACCTAAATGCCCCTTATTACATAATTACCTAATAATAGGCCCTTAGGACGTTTACAACATTCCACCCCGATTTCGCATCACCTCGTCCTCGAGGTGACCTAAAACTCCAAGCATTGGGCCCACCAAAGCTCTGCTGCGGACAGCTGGTTCGGAACTATGGATGAGACACGTAGAATGATGGAGATAGTAGGTCACTACACATAAGCAGATGTGTAGAAGCCAAAGTGAACCTGATGTACGTGTAGTTAACTGAATCCAAGGGCAAGACATAGCTGTGGGCGGCATAGACGGAAGATGAAGAAGGTGGTAGAGCAAAGGAGCGGTGCAGCTTGTTGGGTGTACGACAACATGGGGTGCTTACATAGGTCTCCAACAAGCGGGCCACCATAGAGGCTACAAGGCCCCCCAAGACAGCCCACAGAGGGCATCAGACAACATTATAAGTGGCCCACAGAGGCCAGCAGACATCAAAAGTAATAGGGTCAGCCATAATTGAGTTAACCCAAATTCAGCTGAACGGTCACTTGGGCTGACTACGGACCCGCAAACTGGATGCATCCGAATCTGTTTATAACATGAGTGATAATAACATATCCCTTCTTCAAATCGCGGTGAAAATAGTGTTGCCAAAGACCAGTGGAATTCAGGATTCTTGCGGCCAATCTGGAGGAAACTTCTGTAGAGAAGCCTAGGCAGCAATCGTAATCCCGGAAAGAAATCCCTTCCACGGATGATTGGGCTCTGAAGGACCAAGAGGGCAATGCCGCCAGCCAAAGAAATCTGCAGCGAACTGCCAGAGCAATCTCTTGCGATCTGGCCAGCCTTTTCCCTAAAACGGCTGGCATTTTCTCCAGCCAGGTAAAGCAAAACCCGGTTGCAACGAAATTTCCCCAAGATCAAGGCCAGGAAGTGAATCCCGGATTGTTCGCCGTTAATTAAGCTGAAGGTAGTGGCCGGATTCTGTGATGCTGAGAAGCAATTGGAAGGGAAGCCTGAAGTGATCAATTTCCCAGCAAAAATCCTGCTCAGGAAATTTGTATCAGCGAGCAGTAGAATTTCTGCCATCAAAGCCCAGAATTTGTGGTCCGGTGTAAAATCTGGAATGACCAATAGCGCAATGCCCCAGCAAGCAAAATCCGCAGCAAATTTCCAAGGCAATCCCGTGTGATCAGGGTAGCATCTTCTCCCACGAAAGTCTGCTCCAGGCCCGAAGATTGTGACGATTCTGAGAAAGGAAACATCAACTGCTCATCCGGCATGACCACGGCGGCTACAGCTTCGGCGGAGTTGAATGGGCGGAGGAATTTGATAGCATGAATGGGGAAATCGAGCTGGGCCTTGTGATTGGCGGTGATTGAGACGGAATGGTCTTGCCGGGCTTGGAGAAGACGAGGAGCGGGCAGAGCTTCTTCTCCTTCTTCACCCCGTAGTCCAAACCCCATTGTGGACCCAGTTGTTCCTGGCATCGATGAAGGTGACAGACTGGGCTGCTGCCGCCGGGACCGAGGGAAGCACGGTTGGCCCGGTTCCCCCATAAAATCACTGCTTGTGCTCCAGTGTCGATGCAAGCGCCAGGATGGCCATGGACGCAGGAGAATGTCGCGGAAGAGTTCACCGCCCCTGCTTCCGACAGTGAAACAGGGAGTTTGGGGGTTCGCCATTGCTGGCTTGAGCAGCGACTGGAGCGCAGGCCACTCCAGCGGCAAGAGGGCCGGGCAAAGCGGCCAGCTTTGTCTACGACGTCCAGCTGTGATGTCCGGCGTGCCTTTCAGAAACACCTTCTCCTTTGCCAAACAAGGAAATCCCACGCCCTCTGCAGAACCAGTGAACTGGCGGAAGTTCTGGCTGGCGCGGCGGAAGCCATGGTTTGATCTTCGCTCACCTGCTTCTCTGTTGACGCCAACTCCACCGTCCAGGACCTTTGTCTTCACTGTCTTATGGCTGGGATTCAGGTTCAGGGGTACCTTCTCCTCCTCCATCGGCCGGCCGCTGATGGTCTCGATTTCCACCATCGTCGGTGGTGCGACCTGGGGCGGCAGCTTGGCTGTCTGGGATCTGGCAAGGATGGATGCTGTGGACGCTGATTGCTTTGCCTTTAGTTGTGCAACGTCTGTGGCTAATACTTTCACCATGGCGACGAGTTGCGCCAGTGTGGAATCGTCCGCGACAGCCGGAGCGGCCGTGGTAGCGGCGGAAGGGTTGTCCGGGAATTGATGAGGCTCCGATACCAATGATGTGGACGATTATCCACAAGCATGGAGCGGCGCAGGGAGACCGGAAAAGGGGAGAGGGGATGACATGGCCATAAGACAGAAAGGAAAAATGATAAGAAAACTAATAATTCACTTCATTCATAATCCAATCAAGGCACAACCCTTACACTTAAATAGATAATCCTAATGGGCTCACTAACAGGTACCCAAGGCCCATTAGCATAATTAAAGGAAAATATTAATCAAATATTTAAATGCCCCTTATTACATAATTACCTAATAATAGGCCCTTAGGACATTCACAACATTAGTTCATCATTTTGTATATTTAATTCATGATGTCAAACTTAACAAATGAGTACAAATTCATTTAAAATAAATAAATATACATTTGTGACGAGCTTTGGTATTTTTATTTTACATCTAGTTACGGGAATGAAATCATATAAGTTAAAGAAGAACAGTCAAATTGCGGAATCACTTTGTCAATTAGATTTGTTACTATGAATGTAACATATGAATGAGAGGTCTCTTTAAACTTTAAATAATATAACAATTTGTGCACATTCTTAACTAACTTCAATTTTAATCGATCAAAAGGATATAATTTGACCAAAAGGGGTCCGATTGGTTTGCCATTTCTACGTTTGATTCAATCTTTTGAACTTAGTAAATGAGTACGTATTCATTTATAACAGTAAAAAAAATGCATTCGTTATGAGTAATGGATCTTAGTTCTAAATCTAGTAAAACAAATGAAATCATATATGTTAAGGAAGAGTAGTCAAAATTGTGGAATTACTTTGTTAATTTGATTCATTATTACAAACACAATAAATGAATGGGAGGTCTCTTCAAACTTTAAATAAGATAACAATTTGTGCACATTCTTAACTTACTTTGGTTTTAATCGATAAAAAAGATATAACATGACCAAATGGGATCCGATTGGTTCTTTGTTTAGTGCGTCTGATTCATTCTTTTGAACTTAGCTAATGAGTGCGTATTCATTTAAAATAATTGAATATACATTCGTGATGAGCAATGGTGCTTTGTTCAAAATTTAGTTAAGCGAATAAAATCATATAAGTTAAGGAAGAACAGTTTAATTGTCAATTACATTGTCAATTTCATTCATTATTATGAGCGTAACAAATGAATGGGAGGTCTCTTTGAACTTTAAATGACATAAGATTTGTGCATATTTTTAACTTACTTCGGTTTTCATCGATTAAAAGGATATAACTTGACCAAAAGGGGTCCCGACTGGTTCGTCATTTAGTACTTTATAGTCATTATTTCGACCTTAGCAAATGAGTACGTATTAATTTAAAATAATTAAATATACATTTATGACAAGCTTTGGCACTTTGCTCTAAATATTGTTAAGCGAATGAAATTATATAAGTTAAGAAATAAGAGTCAAATTATGTAATCACTTTGGTATTTGATTTGTTATTACGAATGTAACAAATATATGGGAGGTCTCTTTAAACATTTAGCAATATAATAATTTGCATACATTCTTAACCTACTTCGGTTTTAATCAATCAAAAGGATATTACTTAACTAAAAGTGATCCGATTGGTTCGTTGTTTAGTACATTAGATTCATTATTTTGAACTTAGCAAATTAGTACATATTCATTTAAAATAATAAAATATACATTCATGACGACCTTTGGTTCTTTGTTCAAAATCATCTTAATTGAATGAAATCATATAAGTTGTGGAAGAACGGTCAAAGTGTGAAATCACTTTGTTAATTTGATTCGTTATTATGAATGTAACAAATGAATACGATGTCTCTTTAAACTTTTAACGATATAATAATTTGTGCACATTCATAACTTTGGTTTTAATGGATCATAAATATATAACTTTACCAAAAGTGGTCCAATTGGTTTGTCATTTAGTATGTTTGGTTCATTCTTTCAAACCAACAAATGAGTGCATAGTTATTTAAGAGAATTAAATATACATTCATGATGATCTTTAGTGCTTTGTTCTAAATCTAGTTAAGTGAATGAAATCATATAAATTAATCAAGATCAGTTAAATTATGGAATCACTTTGTCAATTTGATTCATTATTTCAAACGTAAAAAATAAATAAGAGGACTCTTTTAACTTTAAACGATATAATGATTTGTACATAAAACTTACTTCGGTATTAATAGATCCAAAGAATATAACTTGACCATACGATGTCCGATTGGTTCATCATTTAGTACATTTAATTAATTCTTTTGAACTTAGCAAATGAGTACGCATTCATTTAAAACAAATAAATAAAAATTTGTGACCAGCTTTGGTGCTTTGTTCTAAATCTAGTTAAGCGAATGAGATCATATAAGCTAAAGGAGAATGGTCAAATTGTTGAATCACTTTATCTATTATATTTGTTAGTATGAACGTAACTGATGAATGAGAGGTCTCCCTAAACTTTAAATGATATAATGATTTGTGACCATTCTTAACTAACTTCGATTTTCATCGATTAAAAGGATATAATTTGACCAAAAGGAGTCCGATTGGTTCATCCTTTCCAATGTTTGATTCATTCTTTTAAACTTAACAAATGAGTATGTATTGATTTAAAATAATTAAATATACATTCGTTATGAGCTATGGTGATTTGTTCTAAATCTAGTTAAGCGAATAAAATCATATAGGTTAGCGAAGAACATTCAAATTGTGGAATCACTTTGTTAATTTGATTTGTTATTATGAACGTAACAAAAGAATGAGAGGTCTCTTAAAACTTTAAATGATATAACAATATGTGACCATTCTAAACTAACTTTGGTTTTAATTGATCAAAAGGATATAACTTGACCAAAAGGGGTCCGAATGGTTCATTCTTTAGTACGTTTGATTCATTCTTTTGAGCATAGCAAATGAGTGTGAATTGATTTAAAATAATTAAATATACATTTGTTATAAGCTATGGTGATTTGTTCTAAATCTTGTTATGCGAATGGAATCATTTAGGTTAAGGAAGAACACTCTAATTATGGAATCACTTTGTTAATTTGATTCATTATTACAAATGTAACAAATGTATAGGAGGTCTTTTTAAACTTTAAACGATATAATGATTTGTGCATATTTTTAACTTAGTTCTGTTTTAATTGATTAAAAGGATATAACTTTACCAAAAGTGGTCTGATTAGTTTATTGTTTTGTACGTTTCATTCAATTTTTCGAACATAGCAAATGACTGTAGTTATTTTAAAAATTAAATATACATTCATGACGAGTTTTAGTGTTTTGTTCAAAATTTAGTTAAGCGAATGAAATCATATAACTTAATGAAAAACGGTCAAATTGTGGAATCGCTTTGTTAATTTGATTCATTATTACTAACATAACAAATGAATAGCATGACACTTTAATGTTTAAACAATATAACTATTTATGCACATTCTTAACTTATTTCATTTTTAATCAATCAAAAGAATATAACTTGACCAAAAGGAGTCCGATTTGTATGTTATTTATTATGTTTAATTTATTCTTTTGAACTTAGCAAATGAGTATATATTCATTTAAAATAATTAAATTTACATTCGTGATGAGCTTTGATGCTTTGATCTAAATCTAGTTAAGTGAATGGAATCATATAAGTTAAGGAAGAACGGTCAAATTGTAAAATCACTTTGTCAATTTGCTTTTTTATTACGAATGTAACAAATGTTTAGCAGGTCTCATTTAACTTTAAATGATATAACGATTTATACACATTTTAAACTTAGTTTGGTTTTAACCATTTAAAAGGATATAATTTGACCAAAAGTTATCCGATTAGTTTGCCATTTAGTACATTCGATTCATTCTTTCGATTATGAACGTAATGAATGAATGAAAGGACTCTTTAAACTTTAAACGATATAATGATTTGTTCACATTCTTAACTTGCTTCTGTGTTAATCGATAAATAACTTGACCAATAGGGTCCGATATATTCATCGTTTAGTATGTTTAATTCATTATTTTTAACTTAGCAAATGAGTGCGTATTTATTTAAAATAATTTAATATACATTTGTGATAAGCCATAGTACTTTGTTCTATGTCTAGTTAGGTGAATGATATAAAATAAATTAAGGAAGAACGGTCAAATTGTGGTATCACTTTGTCAATTTGATTTGTTATTAAGAACATAGAAAATGAATTGGGGGCTTTTTAAACTTTAAACAATTAAAGATTTGTGCACATTCTTAACTTACTTTTTGTTTAATTGATAAAAAGGATATAACTTGACCAAAAGTGGTCCGATTAGTTCATTATTTAGTACATTCGATTTATTAGTTCATACATAGCAAATAAGTATGTATTCTCTTAAAATAATTAAGTATATATTTGTGACAAACTTTAGTGCTTTGTTCTAAATCTAGTTAAGAGAATAAAATAATATAAATTAATAAAGAACGGTCAAATTGTAAAATCACTTTCTCAATTTGATTTGTTATTATGAATGTAACAAATGAATAGGAGGTCTCTTTAAACTTTAAACGATATAATAATTTTTGCACATTCTTCACTTACTTCGGTTTTAATCGATCAAAAGGATAACATGACCAAAAGGGGCCCGATTAGTTTATTCTTTTGACCTTAGCAAATGAGTATGTATTAATTTAAAATAATTAAATATACATTTGTGATGAGCTTTTAGTGCTTTGGTCTAAATAAAGTTAAGCGAATAAAATTATATAAGTTAAAGAAGAACGGTCAAATTTTGGAATCACTTAGCCAATTTGATTCGTTATTACAAAAATAACAAATGAATGGGAGGTCTCTTTAAA
Organism: Saururus chinensis; assembly: GCA_035235625.1. Lineage (NCBI taxonomy): Eukaryota > Viridiplantae > Streptophyta > Magnoliopsida > Piperales > Saururaceae > Saururus > Saururus chinensis. Next base: position 16,878,822 of record CP141148.1, read on the forward strand.
CTTTGAACGATATAACATTTTGTGCACATTCTTAACTTACTTTGTTTTTAATCGATTAAAAAAAATATAATGTTGTCCAAATGGGGCCTGATTGGTTCATCGTTTAATATATTTGATTCATTCTTTTGAATTTAGCATATAAGTACGCATTCATTTAAAATAATTAAATGTACATTCGTGATGAGGAATGGTGCTTTGTTCTTAATCTAGTTAAGTGAATGAAATCATATAAGTTAAGAAAGAACGGTTTAATTGTCGAATCACTTTGTCTGTTTGATTTGTCATTACAAATATAACAAATGAATGAGAGGTCTCTTTAAACTTTTAACTATGAAATGAATTGTACACATTCTTAACTTACTTCAGTTTTAATCGGTTAAAAGGATATATAACTTGGCCAAAAGTGGTCCAATTGGTTCGTCATTTAGTACGTTTAATTCATTCTTTTGAACTAAGTAAATGAGTACCATTTTAGACCACTTTAATATTCTTTTAAGTATATAAATAATAATTAAAAAAATTACCATTTTAGACCACTTTGGGAAATATTTCCCAAAGTGGTGTTCATTTTTGCCGCATGGCTTTTTTAAAAATTTTTAAGTTGATTTTGTCGTTTAGAAGGACGAAATTGGTTTTAAGCTGATTTCGTCCTTCTAAACAACGAAATCGGTTTAAGAGGACTTGACCCGATTTTGTTGTTCTGAATGATGAAATTAACTTAAAGCTGATTTCGTCCTTCTAAATGACGAAATCGGCTTAAGCGGATTTCGTCCATCTAAAGGACGAAATTAAATTAATGTTTTTTAAAAAACTATTTGAAACTAACTTTATCACCGTCCCTGCTCATTCATTCAATACATACACAATATATACACAATTGCATTCATTCCACCCATTCTATGCATAACAAATATAACATTAAAGTACATCATAGACAAGTATCAAATATATTACATCACAAGTCAAAAAAATGTTTAGTTTAAAATAAACATATAAAAAAGGTAATGTCATAATCTCCTACGTCCTTGACCTTGACCTCATCCTCGACAGTGCTGCACGAGTTCCTCATGATTTGCCTCTAGCTCTGGCTGTGGCTCCAGCTCGGTATGTGGCTCTGGCTCCGGCTGCGGCTCTGGCTCTAGCTTCGGCTCAATATAAGTAATAGATGGTACAATACGAGCTGGCCGATGTTGTTTATAATATAAAATCGGATCTGGCTGAGCTACATGTGCAATGACTGGAAATGATGAACTTGGAGGAGAGCCATACGATGCTGATGAAGATGGAATATCAGAGAATGAAGAGTGCATCGGCTGTGTCTGAGCATCCTCGGCGACAAGATAATCTCTATAAACATCCGTAATCATTGACTGAAGCAGTGGCAAGCTACGAAGGACATCATCATGCTCCCTAAGCATCGACTGACATGCAGCGGAAAAGTCCTCGCGCGAAGTACAGGTGTTAATTGCGTCAATCAAATGCGCATGCGTACATTGAACTAGACGAAGCTATAAAAAAAATAAATTAAATATTAGATAAATAATTAATAAGAAATAAAAAAATAATATATGCCTTAATTAACAAAGTTGTACTTACTAGAACTGCCTCAGACACTCCCCTAGGCTGATATGTCATCTCCTGTACATCATCGTGTAGTAAAATATATCATCGTGTAATCGGTATATACCACTGCATATAAGCACTATGAACATCTCGCAATGTTGTAGCCATCTCCCCTCTAATAACAGTGGCTCTCCTATCCTCCCATCGAGCGATATATGATGCATGATGTAAAGTGCAGTCAGTAATATGGCGGCCCTATCGAGTGATGCGATAGACAAACTCGATGGTAGATGGTGGGACCCCTTGCTCCAGGTTATGGAGCATTACCTGATCTGGCACATACATCTCTACAATCTCGTAACATATTAATGGAGTACGATATAGCCACACCTCTCGACCGTTAGTACATAGAGGAGGTAATGCAGCCAACATGTCCTCTGAGTACGACTGCCAAATAACCTATGCAATATATAAAGATAATTTAGTTTAAATAACGACAATTTTTTTTAAAATTATTATAAAAAAAGTTCAACACGACAATAAAATTACCTGATATAGCTGCTAGTGGTCTAACTCCCCTCTGTATAATCGGACTCCTTGTGGATTTTCGGTTCTCTTTTTCTGAACATTCCACCTTAAGGAGTTAATTTAAAAAATAAATTCAACATATGTACATAAAACGCTGCTAAAAAATGTAATGTTAAACATAAATACAGCCTACCTCGCCCCTAATGGAGCACCCTCGACTAAGCGACCCATCTTAGCACTTGGTCGTCTAATGTGTAAGTGCTCCCACGACCATAACTATGTCAGAAAATATGATAACAAAATTAAAGAATTATACGTGATCAAAATACCATTTAAAGTTATGCAATTATTTACCTGAAGAAGGGTCAGACAGCCCGCAATCCCTGAGGTCATGGCATAGCATACTTTCCCTAATTCTCGGTATAAAAATACAAGAGTAGCACTGCCCTATGAATAAGTACCAGCCATGTCAAAGTCCACAAGGAGGGAGAGATATGACACATGTACATGGCTGCTTGTGGTATCCACAAATATCGTGGCTCCAAGTAAATGTAATATATTGGCTCATGCATGCTGCTCGATAACTATCTCCGTAGCATTGGCTGGGAGCTCTTGAAACTCCTGTAAGAGCCATCGTAGACTCACTCGGCTACCATGCATCACTGTAGTAGAAGGAGCTCTACCAAGGAGTCTAACTAATATATCCACATGAGCTCCTCCTGTCGTGCCTGTCACAGGATGTCCATCGATGCGAAGTCCTAATAGAACTGCCACATCCATGAGAGTGATAGACTTCTCTCCATATGATAAATGAAACATTTGTGTCTCCCTCCTCCATCTCTCAACGAGAGCTGTCAATAGAGGCCAATCGAGATAGACATACTGTAGATGAATGAAATGGCCAAATCCCGCTCACTCAATATAAGGTAACATACACTCATCTATGGGCTAATGGCTGAGATATTTAAAATGTTCGATGCACTCAAGGCACCCGAGGTCCTATAATAAATTTTAAAATTATAATGTAGCGTACTATATCGTCCAAAAAAATGAAACAAATTTTAAAAAAAGTTATCATACCTCTCCTCTCCAAATAGCAACTGACCTATGTGACTCCTACTATACGAGTAAAGAAGCGTCAATCAAGCCTAGCTCGTAACAAGGCTTTGCATGATCCATATGATCTGCGGAAAATTAAGATCATATCATTAATCATAAGGAACATATGCGCTCATACCTAAAATATAGAATAAATAAAGAGATTGATTATGTGTTTACCAATCAACAAGAGGGTTTCTAAATGATTTACTATTATGCCCACTTTGTTTACACCTCCCGCATTTATATCCTCCTCTACCATCTCTCTCCATAGTTCTACGGTCCATTGTATTCCTAATGCGAACAGACCGTGGGCGACCGGGTTGCCTTGTTGCTATTGGAAGGTATAACACAAAAAGTATATCCCTCTCCCAATACTCCCGACCACGAAGAGAATTAAATTCTGTGGAGTACACATTTTTATAAGTAGAAAATGTATAAAATAGTGATGCATGGATTGGCTCCTACCGCTTTGCCCACACGGCGATAAGGTGTGAGGAAGGATAACCATAAACCTAAGGGATGTTGCATGTACAAGTATGCATCGTAGTATTTACCATAACCTTTCGGTCACGAATTGATGTCACTTCGTACTGACCCCTATTGATCCTATTAACTATATACTCCCCAATTTTTCTTGTTTGCTCTCTCAATATCACTTCCACTCTTGGAGTATATGGGGTGGACATGGTAGAGGCCGCAGAAGATCGTTTAACAAAAAATTTTATGACCCGATAAAAGATAGCTGACACTAAAGCCAGCATGGGTAATCCCCGTGCCCCTTCAATACGCTATTTAAACTTTCAGCCATATTTGTAATCGTCATGCCAAATGTCATAAAACCACTGTGGGCAAGGAACCACTGTGCAGGATGCAATTCTCCTCCTAAGAGGAGATGTTTTGCCCTAGGACTCTCTTGACCAAATAAGTCCATTTTAGAATCAAACTTTTCTATTGTAAGTACACAAGCTCTACCCCAATCAAGTCAGTGTATCATTTTTGAACTCCTTAAAATTTGCTTTTATGTGACGGATGCAATAACAATGGTGGTACAGAGGCTCGGAAAGAACCTTAGGCACGGCCTTCTGAAGTCCCTTATGTCTATATGAAATAATGTCGATGTTCGTCATGCCCATCAGTACATGATCCCTCAGTTCCATTAAGAATCATTTCCAATTGTCTCCATCTTCCTTCCCGACAAGCCCGAATGTAAGAGGAAATAACCCATTGTTTCCATCTATAGCCGTTACAGCCATAAGAGCACCAGGGTATCTGCCATACAAGTGAGTGGCATCAACACCAATCACAGGGATGCAATGTTGAAACCCTGCTATAGACGGCCCAAATGCCCAAAACAACCACTTAAATCTTCTACATATGCCACTATTTGCACGATGTACTTCATCATCCTCTAAGTAGTAGTAGGTGTTAGGATTTGCTTCTTGCACCGCCCTTAGGTACATTGACAACAATTTATATGATTCTACCCAATCTCCATAAATAGCCTTGATTGCCATATTCCTTGCTGCCCATGCTTTCTTATAAGATATGTCAACATGATACTTCTCCTTTATTCAATGAATAATATCCCCTGGTGTGAGAGTTAATTTAGCTTGGATAGCGGGCATTATGACCTTCAAACTAAAGGAGGCACTACACTGCCTATGATCTATGCTAAGTTGGGCATTCCGACATATGTGGTCACCTTTGTACATCTTCAATTTAAAGTACCCACCACCCGTTTTTATTGAGCCATGCACTCTCCAAGGGCAAGTGCTATCAATGCATTTCATTGTATACTCTGACAAATTTATTCTTACAACCTTGTATTTAACATTAGTTTGAATGGAAAACTCTTGCAAGGCTATAACTCATAACAAATGCTTCTTCATTCTCAAAGATGTGGCAAACATATAACTCATCTTTGTTTTATTGGTCCATATCCATTATAGAATTAACTGCGGCATCTATCTTCTTATCTGTGATGTGTGCATAGAGTGGCTCCACTTCATAGTACGACGGCTCTTCATCATCCACATTCATATCATTTGCAGCAATAGCATTGTCTACCGCATCATCCCCATCTCCGTCAACTATCTGTTGAGCACTTACTTCACCTTTGACCCCTTCTTCATTCATGTCAGAATCTTCTCCACTTGCTTCGTCAATATTTTCACCTTCATTAGCCTCATTTTCATCAATATCTTCATCATGGACATATCCCCCCCTACATATAAACATCATATATGTATTAAATTTCATATGCCTAAAAAAGTTATATTCATTTATGAATATATATTTCACCTTTGATTGGATGGTCCAACATCAGTATTACCAACATACGTGTAGGGGTAGTGAATACCCATTAAACTTTGAGTTTCATACCATGCACCGCCTTGAGACATTTGAACGCTAAATGGCTCGTGTGCATGCGTTGTGGACCTTCCATATTACACACAAAATTCAAAATTTAGCTAAACATATTTTTATTAATAATTATAAGAATCAAAATGTATTCACAACTAAATCAACTTTACCTCCAATTACGTCCACTTCCATCGTAAATGGGGATAGATGACTTATAACGTTCATTTGAAGCTACTATCATAGATAAATTTCTTTCTTCTTCGTCGTTCACCGGCATTTGCATATGCCTTTCATTGTTCACATTTCTATCCGAGCTCTTGTGTGAGCTCCTATGCGAGCTCCTATATGAACTATTTCGCCTTTCACTAGGCACTTGGGCCTCTTTTTCGAGAAATAACTCGAAAGCAATTGTGTGACGCGAGTGGTGAAACATAAAACCCATTGATGCATCATCATTTATGCATATTAATGTCATTCTCGAACTATACCACCCAACCTTGCTTGCTACTTGCATCTCAAATTCATCATACACAAATGGTTTCTTAATTAATAATCCTTCTATGCGTCTGTCATAGGTAAGTATAAAACTAACCATTTCTTCTACCATCTCTATTCACTTAATTCATAAACAATATATTAAATTAATATTAGATTAAACAATTATCTTAAAACTAAGAGGCTAAAATTAGATTAAGCAATTGCCTCATATATCGAGTAATAATCATACAATTTATCACATATGTCTTCACTTATCCAAACAAGACAATAAATATTCTCATACACTTCTTCAAATATTACATCTACCTTATTGATAAAAATATTAAACTATTACTGACATCTACCCTACCCAAACTATTACTGACATCTACCCTATCCAAACTATTACTAACTCATATTCACTTTTAAATTAGGCTTTGATTTTAAATAAACTGGAGTAGAAATTCAATACTCATGAATTACAGTAAGCCTATAAAACACCTATATTTTATCATAAAAAAGAAAAACTATAAAGCATTAGACCCACATAAGATTGAAAGACGAAGAACAAGACAAGTAGCCGCTTATAAGCTATTAAATCCCATAAAAATACTAGTTAGTAGAGGTGTAAAATACCACAACAAATAATGATAGAGCAGGTGGAGCATCATCAAGCAGAAATAATCGATTCACAGCAACCTAAATATATCTACAAAAGAAGTTAAAAATAGAAGCGTAAAAAGGACCTGTGAGACTAAATTCCATCTGAGAACGAACAAACAGAGTAAACCCAGTCCGGCCTCAACAACAGAAATAAACCTCTGCTAGCTGAACAAAATATAAAACACAAGGTAAATAGACAAAATAAAATATAATTAGCATTAGTTTAAGGGTAACAAGATAAAGTTCCCTGGTCAAATAGAGAGGTAGATAATGCACAAGTAAACATGGGAAAAACACGGAAAATAAACAAACATGATGAAATCAATGATGGAAACGGAGCTGGAGAACCATAAAACAAGACGAGGCACCCAAGTTGCTAACACACAATAAGACAGAACTGGACCATTACAATGCCCATTTAATTGATTAAAAACAGAACATATGTCTTTATGGCCCACCACATTAAAAATGTCAATGTCACTCTTGAAGAAATTTGATTGATGAAGAACACGAAGACCCTGAAACAAGAATAGACAACAGAGTATGAATCGTGCTTCAGTCTTAGAAAATTTAAGCAAATGCAGTCCACCACATTAGCAACACAACTAAAGATGAAAAGCAAATGAGGAGAGCTCAACAGTTAAAGATACGTACAGAAGAACCCGAAATAAGGGCTGACGATGGGACAGGTGGCCGGGCAGAGGAGACGGGACCGGCAGACACTACGGCGGGCTGGACGATGGAAGGAGACAGACACAGCGGCAGGCTGAACTTATGGAAAAACGCTCGATCGAAGTCGCACAGACAGAAACTTACTAGAGGTGGAGGGGACGAATAAAAGAAGATGATTTCGTCATTTTGAATGACGTGAATGACGAAATCAGCTTAACGATGAAATCATCTTCGGCCAAAATGTGATAAGTGTGGCAATTTCATCATTTAGAAGGATGAAATCAGCTTAAACTGATTTCGTTGTTCAAAATGACAAAATCGGGTCAAGTCCTCTTAAACTGGTTTCGTCATTTAGAAGGACGAAATCGGCTTAAAACCAATTTCGTCCTTCTAAACGACAAAATCAACTTAAATTTTTTTAAAAAAAAGACACGCAGGCGCCAGCTGCTTGGCTGGTGCCTGCATGGTAAAAAGGAACACCACTTTGGGAAATATATTTCAAAGTGGTCTAAAATGGTAAATATTTTTTTAATTATTATTTATATAATTTTCCCAATAATTAATTATAATTTCGTGATGAGCTATAGTGTTTTATTCTAAATCTAGTTAAGCGAATGAAAACATATAAATTAAAGAAAAGCGGTCAAATTGTAGAATCACTTTGTCCAATTGATTTGTTATTACGAACGTTACAAATGAATGTGAGGTCTCATTAAATTTTAAACGATGTAATGATTTTTGGACATTTTAACTTACTTTGGTTTTTATAAATTAAAAGGATATAGTTTGACCAAAAAAGGTCTGATTCGTTGATTGTTTAGTACAGTTAATTTATTTTTTTTAACTTAGCAAATGAGTACGTATTTATTCAATATAAATAAATATACAATCGTGATGAACTTTGTTGCTTTATTCTAAATCTAGTTAAGTGAAGGAAATTTAAGTTAAGAAAAAATAGTCAAATTATGGAATCACTTTGTAAACTTGATTTGCTATTATGAACGTAGTAAATGAATGGGAGGCCTCTTCAAACTTTAAACGATGTAATAATTTGTGCACATTCTTAACTTACTTCTGTTTTAATTGATCAAATGGATATAAATTGACCAAAAGCAATCCGATTGGTTCGTTGTTTAGTAAATTTGATTCATTCTTTTAAACTTAGAAAATGAGTACATATTCATTTAAAACAATTAAATATACATCCGCAACAAATAATGATGCTTTCTTCAAAATCTAATCTAGTAAATAAAATCATATAAATAACGGAAGAACGGTAAATCGAAGGTCTCTTTCAACTTTAAATGATATAAAGATTTGTGCACATTCTTAACTTTATTCGGTTTTAATCGATCAAAAGATTATAACTTGACCAAAAATTGTCCAATTGGTTTGTCGTTTAGTAAGTTAATTCATAATTTTGAACATAGCAAATGAGTGCGTATTTATTTAAAATTATTAAATATACATTCATGACAAGCTGTGGTAAGCGAATGAAATAATATAAGTTACGGAAGAATAATCAAATTGTTAAATAACTTACAATATGAGTATGTAGTTATTTAAAATAATTAAATATACATTTGTGATGAGCTTTAGTGATTTGTTCGAAATCGAGTTAAGCAAATGAAATCAGATAAATTAAGGAAGAATGGTCAAATTGTGGTACACTTTGTCAATTTTATTATTTATTATGAACGGAACAAATGAATTAGACTTATCTTTGAACTTTAAATGATATAACAATTTGTGCACATACTTAACTTGTTTCGGTTTTAATCGATCAAAATGATGTAACTTGACCAAAATGGGTCCGATTGGTTCATCATTTAGTACATTTGATTTATTCTTTTTTACTTAGCAAATGAGCACGTATTTAATTAAAATAATTAAATATGTATTCATGACGAGCTATCGTGCTTTGTTCTAAATCTAGTTAAATGAAAGAAATCATATAAATTTAGGAAGAATGGTCTAATTGTGGAATTGCTTTGTCAATTTGATTGGTTATTACAAATATAACAAATAATTGGGAGGCCTCTTTAAACAATTTAATGATTTGTGCACAATCTTAACTTACTTCGGTTTTAATCGATCAAAAGGATATAACTTAACCAAAAGGGATCTCATTGGTTTGTCAATTAGTATGTTTTATTCAATCTTTTGAACTTATAAAATGAGTACGTATTCATTTAAAAGAATTAAATATACATTCGCTATGAGCTATGGTGATTTGTTCTAAATCAAGTTAAGCAAATTAAATAATATAAGTTAAGGAAGAACGGTTAAATTGTGGAATCAATTTGTCAATTTTATTCATTATAATGTAAAAAATGAATGGGTGATATGTTTAAACTTTAAATGATATAACGATTTGCCCATATTCTTAACTTACTTCGGTTTTAAATAATTAAATGGATATAACTTGACCAAAAGGGGTACGATTATTTTGTCGTTTAGTACGTTTGCTTCATTCTTTTGAACTTATCAAATTAATATGTAGTTATTTAAAATAATTAAATATAGATTCGTGATGAGCTTTAGTGTAAGTTATATCCTTTTGATCGATTCAAATCGAAGTAAGTTAAGAATGCGCATAATCATTTTATTGTTTAAAGTTTAAAAGGACCTCCCATTCATTTGTAACATTCATAATCAAAAATCAAATTAATAAAGTGATTCAACAATTTGACCGTTCTTCCTTAAATTATATGATTTCATTCACTTAATATTATTTCGAACAAAGAACCAAAGCTCATCACAAATGTATATTTAATTATTCATAATCATTTGCTAAGTTTGGAATAATTTATCTAATGCACTAACAATGAACCAATCAGATTACTTATAGTCAAGTAATATACTTTTAATCGATTAAAATCGAAGTAATTTAAGAATGTGCAAAAATTGTTATAAGGTTTAAAGCATAAAGAGACCTTGAATTTATTTGTTATGTTCATAATAACAAATCAAATTAACAAAGTCATTGCACAATTTGACTATTTTTCCTTAACTTATACTCCCTCCGTCCTATTTTAATAGCTCCAATAGAAAAAAAAACACTGTACTATATTAATTGCTCCATTTCCCTCAGTTTAAACGATTACATGGGTATATGTTGATTCGCACTGTTACTTTGTTCCATTGAAGCCAGAAACTCAGAATCAAGAGGCCTCTGAAACCTCTTCTTCCTTGGTGTTAATAATACCTTCGTGTTGCCTCTGAACCTCTTCTTCCTTGGTAGAAAGGAAGAAGAAATATTGCCATCACCCAGACCATCCTCACCCAGGATTTGGCCGACGAGCCAGTCCTCATCGACGCCAAGGCCGACAAGCTCCGTGGCGGGATGCTTGATCTCCAGCACACCAAAACCCGGGCAAGTCCCACCTCAACCTTCTCCACCGAAACATGGCCCTCTTCTCCTCCATCATCCCGGAGCTGGTCCGCTACTCCCTATATTCCATCCTGCTCATTGTTTCCAACCCGGTGGACATCCTCACGTATGTCGCCTGGAAGCTGTCCGGCTTCCCCTCCAACCGGGTTATCGGCTCCAGCACCAACCTCGACTCGTCCGATTTCTGGTTCCTCATAGCCGATCATCTCTCCGTGTCTCCGTACATCATTCTCTCTCCTATCTTTACACTCTGATTTCCCCAAATCCATGTGACTTGATCAATGCAGAGACCTAATCATCTCACTTTGTTCACTCACGCGTCCTATTTTAATACTTGAAAATGAGATATGTAGAGGTCTGCGAAGCTCTTCATGGTTAATGCTTATTGTAAGAGGCAGAAAAGAAATATTTAATAAAAATAACGAAAATGAGATATGGAGCTATTAAAATAGGACGGAGGGAGTATGATTTTATTCGCCTAACTAGATTTACAACAAAGCACCATAGCTTGTAATGAAAGTATATCTAATTATTTTAAATAAATACATACTCATTTCTTATGTTAAAAAGAATAATTTAAACGTGCTAAACAACAAGCCAATCGCACCCTTTTAGTCAGGTTATATCCTTTTGATCGATTAAAAGCGGAGTAAGTTAAGAATGTACACAAATCATTATAACGTTTAAAGTTTAAAATGACCTCCCATTCACTTGTAATGTTCATAATAATAAATCAAATTGATAAAATGATACCACAATTTGACAGCTCTTCCTTAACTTATTTGATTTTATTTGTTTTAACTAGATTTAGAGCAAAACACTAAAGCTCGTCACAAATGTATATTTAATTATTTTAAATGAATATGTACCCATTTGCTATGTTCAAATTAATAAATCAAACTTACTAAACAACAAACCAATCAGACCCCTTTTGGTCAAGTTATATCATTTTGATCGATTAAAACCAAAGTAAGTTAAGAATGTGCTTAAATTGTTATATCATTTAAAGTTTAAAGAGTCATCCTATTCATTTGTTACATTTGTAATAACGAATGAAATTTACAAAGAGATTCCATAATTTAGCAGTTCTTATATAACTTATATGATTTCATTTGCTTAACTAGATTTTAAACAAAACACTAAAGCTCGCCTTGCATGTATATTTAATTGATTTAAACAACTAGGTACTCATTTGCTAAGTTCGAAAGAATGAATCAAATATACTAAATGACGAACTAATCGGCCCACTTTTGGTAGAGTTATATCCTTTGGATCAATTAAAACCAAAGTAAGTTAAGAATGTGCACAAATAGTTATACCGTTTAATGTTTGAAGAGACCTCTCAATCAGTTGTTACGTTCGTACTAACAAATCAAATTGACAAAGTGATTCCATAATTTGTCAGTTCTTCCTTAACTTATATGATTTTATTCACTCATCGTGATTTAGAACAAAGCAACAAAGCTTGTCACGAATGTATATTTAATTACTTTAAATAAATACATACTTATTTTCTAAGTTAAAAATAATCTAACATCCAGAACAATGAACAAATTAGACCTCTTTTTGATCAAGTTATGTCCTTTTGATCGATTAAAGCCGAAGTAAGTACAAAAATTCTTTTATCGTTAAATGTTTAAAAAGACCTCCCATTCAGTTGTTATGTTTGTAATAATGAATCAAATTCATAAAGTGATTCCACAATTCAACCATTCTTCATTAATATATATTATTTCATTCGCTTAACTTGACTTAGAAAAATTAATTAAACGTACTAATTGACGAACCAATAGTCTCAATTTTGGTCAAGCTATATCCTTTTGATCGATTAAAACTAAAGTAAGTTAAGAAAGTCCACAAATCATTATAACATTTAAAGTTTAAAGAGACCTCCTATTCATTTGTTACAATCATATTAATGAAAAAAATTGACAGATACCACAATTTGACCATTCTTCCCTAATTTATATGATTTTATTTGCTTAATGTAACACCCTGGGTTTTCATTCACATAAGCATGTGACAATGCTAACTAAGGGTGTTAACTTGCCAAGCCAATATCACAACACATAATTAAATTACGTACTAAAGAAAAATATTCATTAACCAGGATCTTGGCTCAGCCAAGTGCATGTATTATAACATAATAAAATAACATGATTAGAAATCTGATGGAAACACAGTGCCTTATTATAATTTAGCATGAAATATAGAACTAAAGTCCTACTGGCTGTGGAGAATCTACCCTGCTAACTCTGGGCAACTCTTGCTAAGAAAAACTCCTACTCTGAAACTGGTGTTGATCCTGCATCAAAAGATGCATGAGTATTTCTTCAAATACTCAGTAGGTGGCATGAAAAACCACCTTAAAATAGAAGATTATGATAATGTACAAAAATAGTAGAAATCAACTGTGAACACAATGCAAAACCTCTTGCAAAATAGTACCACATAAAGGTAATATATAGGGTAATGATTATCAGATAAATTACACTCCCAAACTGGCAACTAATGCAAACTTAAACAACTCAACTGATATCTACACCGTTTAGAAAATAACTCATTTATTGTCATATGAAAATCCGACTCCCTTTCACAAGGAGTACTGCACATGAGTAGGGACATCCTAACATTGCTAGGGATCCACTTGGATCAGCCATTGGTCTAGAGATGAAGGTACCAATTGTGCTCATGGACACACTGGCTGGAGCCTTCCATGATGCTCAAAAACTTGGTTTGCGCATTTGCATGGATCCATCGTCCCAAAGGAGCGGAGACCACAAAGGTCTGAAAGATTATCGTCATGGCTATTGCTGTGAACTAACACAATGCTGAATGAATATATGACTTAATGAATCCAAAGATTTAATACTAAACACAACCTATCATGCATGCAACCGACTCTCATGATTGGCAAGATAATAGGTAGATTTAGGGCTTAAGCATGTGCACTAATCAACATGACAATGACTCAGACTTATGCTAAGATGAACTGACCAATTCAACATTATAATGAAATGGATTGGGGCTGAGATGAACAACTCAAGTCAGCCACCTAACATGACAAATTCAGGTTGATACAACTATCAACATTGAACCTAAGGTATATCACAATCAAGGATGAAATTTAGAGATAACATAGGCTGAATTTCAGAGGCATCTTAAGCTGAAATTCAAAGACAACATATGCTAAAATTTAGAAGCTTTTTAGGCTGAAATTCAGAGACTCAATAAGCATGAATACATCATGAAATAAGGCTCAAAGATCAGGGAATCAATTAGCAAGATTACAACCTAAATTAAGCTGAGAATCAAGTATTAGGTAGGCAATAATACAACCTAAACTAGGGCTGAAATTTAGGTATTCTCTCAGCATGATTATGACATAAACAAAGGCTAAGAATTTGGTATTAATTTGGCCAAAGTAGAGCCTAAAACAAAGCCGCAATTCAGGGATTTAAATAGGCAAAAGTGTAGCCTTAAACTAGGCTGCAAATTAGGGATTTAAATGACAAAAGTATAGCCCAACCTAGGGCCACTAGTGAGGGATTAAATAGGCAAAAGTATGGCCTAAACTAGGACACCAAATCAGTGATTTAATTGACAAAGGGATGGCCTAAACTAAGGCCATAAACAAGGATTAAATTCAGCGGAGCTTATACCAAAATTAAGGATAATATACATGACTAGAATTAGATTCATTCATGCATAATATAGAGCTATGATAGATGACAAAAATTAGCAACATGCTTTCATGAATTAGGGCTCATATACTTAACAAAAATTAGAATCATGTATGCACAATTCAGCCATATATATATATATATATATATATATATATATATATATATATATATATATATATATAAAATCACAATCATTTAAGACTAATAACAGCTGATTCATGATATCAAAACCCCCCCAGAGCAAGGTTGAACTATGGCTGAATTACATCTACCAAAATCTCATTCTTAAGGGTGTAAAAAGAAGCACCTATTTGTACCAATTCATCCCCAAGGCTCCTATGCTTCTAGGCCTTGAATTCAATCCAAAGGTGGCTGCTTTGTGCTTTCTAAAATTGTTGGTTATGGGGATCCTTGTTAGGAGAAGGAAGAAGATGGAAGAGGTGGGAGAGAAGGGAGGCCGAACCAAGCAAAAAGAGAGGTCCTCCCCCTCCTCTTTCCTTTTATAAGAATCCTCCTAGTTCTAGGATTTTTTGGCCAGTAGGAGGTCTAACCTAATCTGGGTGGACTCGTCCATAAGAATCCTATATCCCCCCCTCCTATTAGTAAAAAAACTTGAATAAAGTCCTAGATGACGCCCCCTAGCTTGTAGCAGTCACCCCCTAGAAAGTAGGGGCAGCCCCCTCAACCTCTTTTGAGTGTCCTACGACCCCCTTGGACTCTCCCTTAATTTATAACAAACTGATTCCCTTCGGACATCCAACTCCAAGCACGATTAGGACTTCCAACTCCTAGCACGATTAGGACTTCCAACTCAAAGTACAATTAGGACTTCCAACTCGTAGCACGATTAGGACTTTCAATTCCTATCACGATTAGGACTCCAACTCCTAGCACTATTAGGACTTCCAACTCCTAGCACGAGTAGGAATTCCAACTCCTAGTACGTTTAGAACTTCCAACCAAAGTTGGACCCCTGAGCCCTAAGTGGCCTACCCCCCTTGCATACAAGGGTTGGACCAAAAACCTAACCGGTTAACACACAAAACGATCGTAGGGTTTGAAAAAAAATACGGGCAACTAATCAAACAGACACAAGCAAAGAAAAGAAAATTTTTACCTAAAATTTGGGGTGTTACAGTTAACTACATTTAGAATAAAGCACTAAAGTTTGTCACGAATGTATATTTATATTTAAATAAGTACGTACTCATTAGCTAAGTTCAAAATAATAAATCACACATACTAAATGACGAACCAATCGTACAACTTTTGTTCAAGTTATATCCTTTTAATTAATTAAAACATAGGTAAGTTAAAAATGTGCAAAAATCATTATATCGTTTAACGTTTAAAGAGTCCTCCCATTTATTTGTTATATTCATAATAGCGTATCAAATTGTCATAGTGATTCCACAATTTTGAACATTCTTCCTTAACATATATAATTTCATTCGTTTAACTATTTTTAGAATAAAGCAACAAAGTTCGTCATGAATGTATATTTAATTATTTTAAATGATACGTACCCATTTGTTAAGTTAAAAATAGTAAATCAAACATACTTAACGACAAACCAATAGTCTCACGAATGTATATTTAATTATTTTAAATGATACGTACCCATTTGTCAAGTTATATCTTTTTAATCGATTAAAATCGATGTAAGTTAAGAACAAAGCACTAAAGCTCGTCACGAATGTATATTTAATTGTCTTAAATAACTATGTACACATTTGTTAAGTTCAAAATAATAAATTAAACGTACTAAACGATGAACCACTCGGCCCACTTTTGGTCAAGTTATATCCTTTTCATTGATTAAAACTGAAGTAAGTTAAGAATGTTCACAAATCATTATATCGTATAAAGTTTAAAGAGACCTTCAATTCATTTGTTATATTCTTAATATCGAATCAAATTAACAAATAAATTCCACAATTTGACCGTTCTTCATTAACTTATATTATTTTATTTGCTGAACTTGATTTAGAATAAAACACTAAAGCTCATCATGAATGTATATTTAATTACTTTAAATTAATACAGACTCATTTACTAATTTCAGAAGAATTTATTAAACATTTTAAACGACAAACTAATTTGACCCCATTTTGTCATGTTATATCCATTTGATTGATTAAACCCGAAGTAAGTTAAGTGTTGTTATGTCCAAACCAAGACTATGAAGTAGTCTAATTTGGATTTATTTTTTTTACTTGTCAACTGTCGTAAACAAGGTCGATCCACAGGGAAAGCCTTGTGTGATAAAGAAAACTATTACGAAGAAAATAGAATAGAGAAGGAAGGTAAAATAGAGAATAAGAGATAATCAAAGACAAAATGCTAAGGCATCAGAAATCCACTTGTAATAAATCTCTAATGTATATTTGATTCAAATAATAACTCAATTAAGATGAAATAAAAATTTGTCTCAATCAAAAAATTTATCTTTTAAAGAACTTTGAAATAAAACAATAGTAATTGATTGTTTACTACGTGAAAGCATTAAGTATATAATCACAGGGAATTATAAGTATTTGGCATGCCTTTTGCCAACACCGAATCAAATAATTATATAGATTACAAAATCTTTAAATATAAAACATCAATTTAAAATGATAAAGAACTTACTTGAATCAAAGTAGCCATTAAACATTTAGTACAAGCTTCATCCATAACCTTAACTTGAGAGCTTAGAAAGCTATTACAATAAAACTAAAAAAAAAGCTACAAAATGAGAGAAGAAAATAGAGGAAGACAACTCCAAAGAGGAGGGAATGATGCCTCTATCATGTCCACCCCTCTATTTATAGGAGGAGATGGGGTTGTTTCAAAGGGGAATGCCCAATCAGATCTCTAGATTGCATCCTGATTGACTACTTATGTAACATCCGGGTTTTTCTAAATTCCTGAAGCCCACGTGGGGATTAGGGTGTTAGACCCATTGATCTTTTTGTTAGAATAAATTGATCATAAGTTAGAAGTGATGGATGAAACTTATGTAGTTAGAAAGTAAACAGAAAGAGCTTCAAAACGGCACCAAGAACATGTGAATCGGAGTTCGGATGAGGGAGATATGACCGTTTGAAGTTAAACTTATTGCACAGGGCCCGTTTACCCGAATTAGATGTCCTACTCGTGCCTGGAGTTGGATGTCCTACTAGTGCTTGGAGTTGGATATCCTACTCATGCTTGGAGTTGGATGTCCTACTTGTGCTTAGAGTTGGATGTCCTACTCGTGCTTGGAGTTGGATGTCCTACTTATGCTTGGAGTTAAATATCCTACTCATGCTTGGAGTTAGATGTCCTAATTGTGCTATGTGTTAGGAGTCCTAAATGTACTAGGAGTGAGGAGCCCTAAACGTACTAGGAATTAGAAGTCCTAAAAGAAATAGGATTTTAAATAGGGATAGAGTCCTAGTGGGATAAGGACTCCAAGCAAGAAGAGGATGCAACTAGAACTTTGTTGAGGTGAGATAGCATGCGAGCATATGACTTCTAGCCCAAGTAGGAGTCCAAGGAGTGTTAGGAGTGGTGGAAAAAGTTGGAGGGATCAACTATACATATAGTTGGGTTAGAACTCTTTTGGGACTGTTTTGAGCATGTATGTGGGTTGGTTTCCTATTGGTAATGGGGCTGGGATTGTGATTCAAGGATTGTAATTAAGGGAGAGTCATAGAGGGGGAGGGCACCCAAGAGTTTGAAGAGGGAAAACCTTATATAAGAAAAAAAGAGGGGGATTGATGGCAGTTCAGCCTCCCCCTTCTCCATCTCTTATATTCTCTTCCTTCTCTCAACAAGGACCTCCATAGCTAGCAGCTTTGGAAGGCACAAAGCAGCCATCTTTGGATTGAACATAAGGCTTAGAAGCGTAGGAGCAAGGGCTAGGAGCTTTGGGGACAAGTTGGTATAAGTAGGTGCTTCTATTTATATGAGGTTTTGATAGACGTAATTCAGCCATAGTTCAGCCTGGTTTAAAGGGGGGTTTTGATGTCATGAATTAGCCTCTACTTGTTTTGATTGATTGTGATTTTATCTCATGTTTATATGGCTAAATTGTGCATGCATGATTCTGATTTTTGTCGAGTAGATTAGCCTTTATTCATGTAAGCATGTTGCTAATTTTTGTTATCTAGCTTAGCCCTATGTTAGGCAAGAATGATTCTGTTTATCATCCATAATTTGGGCATAAATCATGGCCTTACTTTAGGCCATACTTTAGCCAATTTAATCTCTGATTTGTGGCCTTACTTTAGGCCATACTTTGGCCAATCTAGGGGTTGTTTGGGTACTGAATTAATTCAGTAGCGAATTAATTCAGTAGTGAATTAATTCAAAATATTCACCGCTAAAACTGAATTACGTTTGGATAGAGAATTTGTTAGAATAAATTTAGATGCCGTGTCAAACCCAATTTTAAAACTTTAAACTAATATAACTCTCTCTCTCAAACTCGGATATGCACTTTCTTCGTACCATTACGCTTCTAAATTCAAGCTCTATCAAACAAGATCCCACAAGGGCAGGTAATTTTAAAATTTTAAAGTGGGCCCTACCTATATTGTACGTTTCTCGAGGCTCAAATTGATATGAACGATAACCATTGAAAAATATAGAATCTGTAATTTTTAAAACGGTGATTAGGAGACTGAATCGACTGATTCAGTGATTCAGGCTTGAAACGGCCTGAATCTAACTATAGTACTAAATTTTTAATTCAGCGCAGCTTCTGTACACAAATAAGATTCTAAAAATTCAGTGCTGAATCAACACTGAATCGACTGAATCTTCTCACGATTTAGTACCCAAACAGCCCCTTATTCCCTGATTCGTGGCCTGACTTCAGGCCATACTTTGACAACCTTAATCCCTGATTTGTGGCCTTACTTTAGGCCATACTTTGGCCAACTTAATCCCTGATTCATGGCCTTACTTTAGGTCATACTTTGGCTAACTTAATCCCTGATTCGTGGCCTTACTTTAGGCCATACTTTGGCCAACTTAATCCCTGATTCGTGGCCTGACTTTAGGCCATACTTTGGCCAACTTAATCCCTAATTTGTGGCCTAACTTTAGGCCATACTTTGGCTAACTTAATCCCTGATTCGTGGCCTTACTTTAGGCTATACTTTGGCCAACTTAATCCCTGATTCGTGGCCTGACTTTAGGCCATACTTTGGCCAACTTAATCCCTAATTTGTGGCCTAACTTTAGGCCATACTTCGGCCAACTTAATCCCTGATTCGTGGCCTTACTTTAGGCCATGCTTTTGTTTATTTAATCCCTAATTCAGGGCCTTACTTTAGGCCATAGTTTGGCCAACTTAATCCTTGATTTGTGGCCTTACTTTAGGCTATACTTTGGCCAATTTAATCCCTAATTCGTGGCCTGACTTTAGGCCATACTTTAGCCAATTTAATCTCTGATTCATGGCCTTACTTTTGGACATACTTTGGCCAATTTAATCCCTGATTTATGGCCTTTCTTTAGGCTATACTTTGGCCAATTTATTCCCTGATTCATGGCCTTAATTTAGGCCAAACTTTGGCTAATCAAATCCCTGATTTGAAGCATTGGTTAAGGTTCTACTTTTGCTTACTTAGATCCCTTTGTAGCCCTATTTTAGGCTCTATTTTGGCAAAAGTAATACCAAATTCTCAGCCTTGATTGATGTTATAATTATGCTGAAAGAATATCTAAGTTTTAACCCTAGTTTAGGTTGCATTATTGCCTACCTAATAGTTGATTCTTAGCTTTGATTTAGGTTATAATCTTGCTGAATGAATCCATGACTTTTGAGCCTTAGTTCATGAAATATTCATGTTTATTAAGTCTTTGAATTTCAGCCTAAGATGCCTTTGAAATTCAGCGTAATTTGTCCCTGAATTTTAGCGTTGATTGTGATTTACATTAGGGCGAATGTTGATGGTTGTTTCAGGCTGACCTTGTCATGTTAGGTGTATAACTTGAGTTATGCATCTCAGCCCCAAATCCTTTTCATTATAATGTTGAATTGGTTATTTCATCTCAGCATGAGTCTGAGTTCTTGTCATGTTGATTATTCTAATACTTACATTTATTTTTGTTGTGTTAAATTACATTAATAAATTAAGGTTAATAAAGAATAATCAAGAGATTTTGGTTGTCTTTGGATTGGGGGAAGAACACCTAATCAAGATAATGACTAAAATACCCTCTTTAGGGTTAGGACCAGTTCATGGAGTGAACGGGGCCCGACATAGAATTTTACCTTGGTTAATGAACTGAGGGTGGTTATGGGATGTTCACAGAGTCAAAGTTTAAGCTCACGGTAATAGCTATGGTGGATATTTACACCTTCATGGTCTCTGTTTCTTCGGGATGATGGATCCTTGCAAATGCGTAAATCAGGTTTTTGAGCATCATGAAGGCTCATCTACCTCCACCTAGTGTGTCCATGAGCACAGCTAGTACCTACATCTCTAGGCCCATGGCTGATCCAAGTGGATCTCTAGAGATGCTAGGATTTTTGATAATAGCCGTGGTGGTAATCTTTTAGACCTTCATGGTCTCCATTTCTTCGGGACGATGGATCCCTATAAATGCACAATCCAGGTTTTTGAGCATCATAGAAGGCTCATCTACCTTCAGCCAGTGTGTCCATGAGCACAGCTGGTACCCTTTTCTCTAGGCCCATGGCTGATCCAAGTGGATCTCTAGAGATGCTAGGGATTTATGTTAGCATACAATTACTCATTTGACCAGGAGTTGGTATTTTCAGGCAACAATTAGTGCATTGTTTCCTAAACGGTGTCCATTGTCTTGTGCATTGTGTTAGTCTTTATTGGTTAAAGGTCAGCCCATGTTTCTGAGCTATGTTACATTCAGTGCTCTGTATATTACTTTACATGTGTCATTGTATATTGATGTTCTGCATGTTAGAGTCTTATGTCTGGAGATTTCTCGATGGGCGAGTTGTCTCTGAGTGAATACAGATTTGTTAGTATTAATTATCAAACAAGGGTGTGAGATAATTAATTACATTGTTTGTTATTGCTTGCTAATTAGACAAGTAGAGCGATTAAAGGACTTGTATAAAAGGTAGGTTTCTTTAAAATACTTAAGCATTGCATGAGTGATGTTATGCTTCTTAGTATGGTGTAGATTTTAGGTAGAACTACGTCTATATCCAATCTTGTTGGAAACATTGGAGATGTTGTTTGATGAGTATGTAGGCAACTAACATTGGGTGATGTTGGTCGAATCCGAAAAATATTAATAAAATCTTTTGTCCTTATGGAAACTCTTCTCTTGAAGGCGGAGAGATTCCATTGATGTTGATGTGGTTGTTTGGTTTGGTTAGTTGTAGATTCTCAAGGTGACGACAAGACAAAATAGGCAAGCACAAGAAGAAGTTTTTGCATTTCTGTAACTCCGGTACATAAGTATTTCATTACATAGAGTCAACTTAGTTATTTATTTTCAAACGGTTAATGAACTTGTACTTAGATGGATGAGTTGTTCTTATTAAATTTTGAGACGTGTAATAATATCATATGATTTGATATTCGTATTTTTGAACCCCAGTTATCATGACCTGGATATTTAATCAAATGGTTTGTTTTATACTTAAGAAAAAAAAATTGTGACTACCGTTCATGCGATTTTAAAAAGGGTTTTAAAAATCTGGGTCGTGATAGCTTGATTGGTTGCTTCTTTAGCATTGATTAGATTCTAAATTAATCAAATAAATCAATAATTTATTTAGCAAATAAGTATCTTTGAGTATTCCTTTAGTTATTTAATCACCCTCATTGTCTTTCCTTATGTGTATCAATCACAACCAACGAAAAGATTCTCCATGTGCTGGCCTCGGGTTAGTTAATTAGCAGTTCCTTTGCATGTCGAATTCAATCCATAAATCTTCAGAATTGTGAATTGCTTCTTGAAATACCAATTGTAGCCACGGAAATCTTCTTTCGAATGCCACCCAAATCGTATCCATCCAAATTATACATAGAAAGATATGGTCAAAATACAAAAGCTGCATAAATCTGTCCAAATTAGCTTCTTCCCGAATTTAGTTCTCTTGATGCAAATCTCAAATCCAATAAGTCCAAAAGGTTGTGTTCGACCATTCTATGCATGTTTAAACCATTAGGAGCATTATATCGTTTAAAGTTTAAAGAGACTTCTTATTCCTTTGTTATGTTCGTAATAACGAATCTAATTAACAAAGCGATACTACAATTTTATCGTTCTTCCTTAACTTATATGATTCATTCATTTAACATGATTTAGAACAAAATACCAAACCTCATCATGAATGTATATTTAATTATTTTTAATAAATACGTACTCATTTGCTATGATTGAAATAATGAATCCAACATACTAAATAATGAACTAATCGGATAACTTTTGGTCAAGTTATATATCCTTTTGATTAATTAAAACTGAAGTTAAGAATGTGTACAAAACATTATACGTTTAAAGTTGAAAGAGTCATCCTCTTCATTTGTTATATTCGTAATAACAAATGAAATTGACAAAGCGATTCCACAATTTGACTGTTCTTCATTTATTTATATGACTTCATGCCCTTAACTAGATTTAGAATAAAACACTAAAGTTCATCACGAATGCATCTTTCATTATTTTAAATAACTACATACTCATTTGCTAAGTTTGAAATAACAAATCAAACGTACTAAATGACGAACCAGTCGACCCACTTTTGGTCAAGTTGAATCCTTTTCATCAATTAAAGCCAAAGTAAGTTAAGAATTTCATAAATCATTATATCATTTAATGTTTAAAAAGACATCCCATTCATTTGTTACGCTCGTAATAGCGAATCAAATTAACAAAGAGATTCCACAATTTGACTGTTCTTCCTTAACTTATATGATTTTATTTGTTTAACTTGATTTAGAACAAAACACCAAAGCTTGTCATGAATGTATATTTAATTATTTTAAATATGATGTGGACGAATGTCCATGGGCAGGGAGCGGAGCAGGGAAGCCGGGAAAGGGGAGAGTTGATGGCATGGCCATCAGAAAGAAAGGGGAGAGTTGATGGCATGGCCATTAGACAGAAAGGGGAGAAGTACAGAAGAAATGGGAGAATACGAGATAAATAATCATTCACTAACTCCATTAGGGCCTAGCCCTTACATTTAAATAGAAGAACTACGTGGGCTCACTAACAGGCACCTAAGGCCCAATAACATAATTAAGATAAAGCACTAATACTTTAATTAACCTAACTACCTAATTGCCCTTATTACATTAAAACCCTAATTACCCTAATACTTGGCCCCAATGGTAGCCCCTGAAAGCCCTTAGGACGTTCACAACATTCCACCACGCTTCACTTGCGCATCACCTCGTCCTCGAGGTGACCTAAATTCCAGGCATCGGGCCCACCAAATCTTCAGTGGAAACAGCCGGTTCGGAACTAGGGATGAGACACGTCGAATGATGGAGATAGTGGGTCGCTACTCAAAAGTAGACGTGTAGAAGCCAGCACAACCATGATGGAAGTGCAGTTATCGGAAACCAAGGGGAGAGCAAAGGTGCAGCCTCGACTTGTTGGATGCTGCACAAAGCAAACTATCTGCACAGGTCTCCAACAAGCGGGGTCATTCCAACGACTACAGAAGACTCCAAGAGTGCGCACAGAGGGCATCAGTAGACAGCATCATGGTTGGCCCACAAAGGGCATAAGTCAGCCTACAGAAGGCATCGGTCTGCCCACAAAAGGCATATTGCTTGCACCACTCATCGTCAGCTCGTAGATAGCTGGTAGCGATTTCATCTCCATCTCGCTTGACTTCACATACTCGACGAAGCCAAGTGACCACCACAAAAAGAGACCAAACTCCGCGGCCAGCCCCCCTACTAGAGTCCGGAACTCATGGGAGGGAGCATCGGCCATCATGAGTGTAGCAATCCTACTTCCGGTGGGGCATAGCTCAACCAAGGCTAAACAAGGCAGAAATCTGCAGGCGGACCTTGAGAGAATGGCCTAGTAGGCCCTTTGAAGTGGGTGGCCCAATAGAAACCTTGAGGATTGTGGCACACATTCTCTCGGAAAAGCCGGATTAAGGGTCTGTTTGGATTGGTGGAAATGGGGAGAAAGGGAAAGAGAAAAAGAAAGTGAATCCAAGTGAAAGAGAAACTAGGAGATTCCTAAATATTTTCCACTGTTTGGTTAGACAAATGATGTTAGAGAAAATTAACAGTGACAGTGGTGGTGGTGGTAGTGGCGGTGGTGGTAGCGGTGACGGTGGTGGTGGTTGTGGTGGCAGCGGTTGTAGTGGTGGTGGTGGTGGCTATGGCAGCGGTGGTGGCGGCATCGGCAATGGTGATGGTGGCAAAGATGGTGCAAGCAGTGACATTAGTAGTGGTGGCAGTGACAGCAATGGTGGTAGTGACAGCGACGGTAGTGGTGGCAGCAGTGGCGGTGGTGGCGGCGATTGTGGCAATGGTAAAGGTGGTGGCAGAGATGGTGGTAGCAGCCGTGGTGGTGGTGGCAGCGGTGGCATCAGTGGTGGCAGAGGTGGTGGCGGCGGCGATGGCAGTGGTGGTAGTAGAGTAAGACATAAGTGTTTAGTACAATGATTTTCTCCCAAAATCCAAGGGTTGATGGGTGGAAAATTTTTGGGCCAAATTTTCATTCATTTTTTCTCACTTTTCACTCTTGTTTCTCTTTCCCTGTTGCACCAAACAGTGGAAACTAGGAGATTTTAAGAAGATTCATTTCCTTTCCCCTGCTTTCCACCAATCCAAACAGACCCTAACACTTTTCCAAAGTGGGTCATAATCTTCCGTGTGGAAAGCCGGATTAACAATATTTCCAAGCTCAGCACTGACCAATAAGCTCGCATGAGATATTGGAAGATAGCACTAGACAAGGTAAGGATGGAGTAGTCATCGCCAAAATTTCCAATGAGACTAATCTAGCAAAAATCTTTGCAATGAAGCTGCGGCAGAGACCGAAATTCAGCAAGCCACAAGGAAAGAAAATCCCACATCAGCAGGCCATCTCTTAGAAGCATACCCACACCAGATCCACAGGTGTTTCAATCAGGGAAAGTAGAACCCGACGGTCAGAGAAATCCCTTAAGAACAGGGTCATTGACCGAAAGCAAATCCCAAATTCATTGTGGTTGCCAAAGTGGAAATTGACGGCTGGATTCTGTGATGTTGGGTAACGATCGAAGGATGATGCCTGGAATTTGGTGGTGCCTATATCTTCTCCAGAAATCCCATAGATCTCCCAAGGAAAATCTTTCCTGCCAGCTGGTGAAGGAAAGAATTCCCCGGGGCCGAAGATTGTGGCGGTTGCACATCCAATGCAAGAATGGCAAAAATTAGACGTTGCCAAATCCCGGATCGTTCGTAGTTACCAAATCAGACATTGCTGGCTGGATTCCGTGAGGCACAGCAGTGATTGGCGGTAGCTGGATGAGTGGCCACTAGAGGATGATGGTGGCTGGAAGTTTTTGAGGCCCAAAGCGGGGAAAGGTCGCCTCCCCTGTTTGCGCTGGTGGAACAGGGGCTGTGCTCTGGCTGAATGAGCAGAGGCTAGAGGTGGCGAAGGATGGATGCAAAGGCTGGGATGGAAGCGATCTGGCGATGGCGGAGGAGGAGGCCGGAGTTCAGAGAAGATCCCACATATTGCCCTGGATCGGGAACACTTGGGAGATACACTCCAGCTCCTCGTCGAACTCAAACACGAACCCCGGGCCCGGGTCATCCCACACTGTCACGAACACCTCCGCTGCGGCGGACGGAGCCGCTCTCCCAAAGTGTCTGCCCTCACCTGGTTTGCTGCCGGTCTTGTCGAGATAGTGTCGCTGAATTGCAGAAGTGGCTGGCCGCTAACGTGCTCATGTGTCACCCTTCGCCATACTCGCCAGATATGCGGTTATGGCTTTCAACTCAGCCATAATTTCTGTCAGAATGGGTTCGTTGGCTGCCATAGGAACGACCTTCAGGCTGTCCGTGGACGCTGCGGCAGAAACCTCCTTCTTCAGAAGAACCTCGGAGACAGCAACAACTTGCTTGCCTTGAGCCATGCCCGGGGATCGTAAATGCTTCGATACCAATGATATGGACAGATGTCCACGGGCAGGGAGCATAGCAGGGAAGCCGGGAAAGGGGAGGGTTGATGGCATGGCCATCGGACAGAAAGGGGAGAAGTACAGAAGAAATGGGAGAAGACCAGATAAATAATCATTCACTAACTCGATTAGGGCGTAGCCCTTACATTTAAATAGAAGAACTATGTGGGCTCACTAATAGGCACCTAAGACCCAATAACATAATTAAGAGAAAGCACTAATACTTTAATTAACCTAACTACCTAACCTTATTACACTAGAACCTTAATTACCCTAATACTTGGCCCCAGTGGCAGCCCCTGGCAGCCCTTAGGAAGTTCAACGATGCCCTAATTGAAATAATAAATCACACATACTAAACAACGAACCAATCAGACAACTTTTATTTAAGTTATATCATTTTAATCAATTAAAACTGAAGTAAATTATAAAGGTGTACAAATCATTATATTGTTTAACGTTTAAAGGGTCCTCCCATTTAATTGATACATTCATAATAATGAATCAAATTGAGAAAGTGATTCCACAAGTTGACCGTTCTTCTTTAACTTATATAATTTTATTCACTTGACTAGATTTAAAATAAAGCAACGAAGCCCGTCAATTATTTTAAATGAATACGTACTCATTTGCTAAGTTTAAATTATTAAATTAAACGTATTAAACGATGAACTAATCGGATCTTTTTTGGTTAAGTAATATACTTTTGTTCCATTAAAACTGAAGTAAGTTAAGAATGTGCGTAATCATTATATTGTTTAAAGTTTAAAGAGGCCACCCATTCATTTGTTACAATCATAATCACAAATCAAATTAACAAAGTAATTCCACAATTTAATTGTTCTTCCTTAACTTATATGATTTCATTCACTTAACATTATTTTGAACAAAGAACCAAAGTTCATCACCAATGTATATTTAATTATTTTAAATAAATACGTACTCATTGTTGTGCACATTTGATCGGGCCTTCTTTATGCTTGGCTTATATTTTATTTGTTTGCATTAGGTTACTTTATTTCGTATTTGCTTATGTAATAAGTTGGTAGTATGACATTTATGTTATAACAGACCACCTAGTGTCCCCGCGGATTAGTGGGGCCACTAGCTGGCATAACTCCCAAGGAGGCATGATTCCCAATTGGGTCATCCCTCTCCTCCCATGCAATAGAAAACTCAACTTCTTCCCCTTTCTTCTTCCTTCCTTCTTCTTGTGTGATTTGTGCGAGGGACCACTTGTGACCAAAACGGGTACAACATTGGTATTAGAGCCATCATGATCTCCGGCCATGGAGAGAGGCAAGCAGCCAGCCATGGCCCCTGATGTTCAACCTAAGAAAGAGACCGTAGTCTTAGCAGGCAGCCCAAAAACCGCCCCGGAGACCCTCAACGCTCCTACACTTGCGCAAATCATGGCCAAAATCGAGTCCTTGACTCCGGCCGTCACCCAGCTTCAGACAGCGTCCTCAACGCCATTGTTGCCCAGACATCAACCAGCCAGCATGGAGAAGGGGGAGCCATCTCATGCCCCAGAACTGTGCTGCCCTGGCCCTCAGGTCCTTGTGTGCTTTTGCACAGTCGACCAGGTTGTAGAAGGAAGGTGACATACCTGGGATATGCGAGGCCCACCAGATGTTTGGGAAAATACCTGAATGATGCCACCCACCAAAAACCTATTTTTGGAGATGGAGAATGACTGGAAAGAGTACTCAGGACCTTGCGAATGGCCACGAGGAGGAGCTGAGCCTTGTTTGGCCTGCCTGCAGTTCCCACGCTACAATGGGGACGAAGATCCAGTTGAGTGGCTGTACAAGGCGGAGAAGTACTTTGCTTACAAGGGATGCACTTCGAGGCTGAACGGTTGTGCATAGCTGCATTCTACTTGGACAACGATGCTTCTGTTTGGTTTTAGAGCTTCGAGAAGGAGGTTTGTTACCCCACCTGGGCCACCTTCTCTGATGAATTGCGCATTTAGTTCGGAGCCAATGAGTCACAGGACTTCTCTCCACCCTGCGCCAAACCACCACCATCCGGGCCAATTATACGGAATTCATGAAGGTCACCAATTGGCTTCCAGATTGGCCAGTGGCAGCCATGGTGGGGACATTCAAGAGAGGGCTCAAACCAGAGATATCAGAAGAGATGTGCCACTTTCCATGCTCAAGTATGCGGGATGTAGTGCGGCATGCCCGAATTGAAGAGGAGAAGTTGGCTAGATAGTGGAGGGGGGGCTGGCTTGGACCTTCCCCAAGGCTGCCTCTTGGCTCCAGCCCCCTATCCACTCCGGCCAGCAGCTCAGTTTCAGGCCGACCTGGCCAGCAGCCCCCTCCACTAGGTCAACTTGTTCGTCTCTCACACTAGCACAGATGGAGGAACGCTGGTCCAAGGAGCTGTGTTTCAGATGTGACGAGAAGTTTTTTCTAGTGCATCGTTGTTCCATCAAAGGTAGCCTCCTCATGGAGGAGGTCGAAGAAGAGGAGAATGTGGCGGACAGGGCTGATTCCTCCCACTACAATGACATGTTACCCAAGATCTCAGTCCATGCCTTCTCGGGGCATTCACTCCTCTCACAATGCGGGTCCAAGGCCACCTCAAGCGTCAGCAAGTGGCCATCCTTATTGATTGTGGCTCCACCCACAACTTTATCAACGATAAGGTGGCCCAAAGACTAGGCTCTTTTGTGTCCGATTTGAAACCATTCGATGTCGTGATTCAAAGCCAGATACTAAAGCTCATCACAAATATATATTTATTTTTTAAAATAACTACGTACTTGTTTTCTAAGTTCAAAATAATAAATCAAACGTACTACACGATGAAGAAATCGGTCCACTTTTGGTCAAGTAATATTCTTTTAATCGATTAAAACTGTAGTAAGTTAATAATGTGTACAAATCATTATATCGTTTAAAGTTTAAAGGGGCATCGCATTCATTTGTTATGTTCATAATAATGAATCAAATTAAGCAAGTGATTCCACAATTTGACCATTCTTCCTTAACTTATATGATTTCATTTACTTAATTTAATTTAGAACAAAGCACCAAAGTTCACAACGAATGTTTATTTAATTGTTTTAAATAAATACATACTCATTTACTATGTTCAAAATAATGAATCTAATGTACTAAATGATGAACCAGTCGGACCACTTTTGGTCAAATTATATCCTTTTAATCAACTAAAACCGAAGTAAGTTAAAAATATGAACAAATCATTATATCGTTTAAAGGTTAAAGAGTCCTCCCATTTATTTGTTATGTTCATAATAGACAATCAAATTATCATAGTGATTCCTCTATTTTGACCGTTCTTCCTTAACATATATAATTTTATTTATTTAATTATTTTTTTTAAAAAACAAAGTTTGTCATGAATGTATATTTAATTATTTTAATTGAATATGCGCCCATTTGTTAAGTTCAAAATAATAAATTAAATGTACTTAACGATAAACCAATAGTCTCTCACTTTAGGTCAAGTTATATCCTTTTAATTAATTAAATTTAATGTAAGTTAAGGATGTGTACAAATCATTAAATTGTGTAAAGTTTAAATAGACCTCTCATTCATTTGTTACGTTCATAATAACAAATCCAATTAACAAAGTGATACCACAATTTGACCGTTCTTTATTAATTTATAGGATTAAATTCGCTTTATTTACTAAATTTAGAACATTGCACTAAAGCTCGTTAAGAATGTATATTTAATTATCCTAAATAACTACTTACTCATTTGCTATGTTTAAAATAATAAATCAAACATACTAAATGACGAACCAAATTGACCCATTTTGGTTAAGTTATGAATGTGCACAAATCATTATACAATTTATTGTTTGATGAGGCCTCCTATTTATTTGTTACATTCTTAATAACGGATCAAATTGACTAAGTGATTCCAATATTAACCATTCTTCCTTAAATTATATGATTTCATTCGCTTAACTTGATTTAGAACGAAGCAACAAAGCTCGTTACGAATGTATATTTAATTATTTTAAATGAATATGTACTCATTTTCTAAGTTAGAAAGAAATAATCTAATGTTCTAAACAATGAACCAATTGGAACCTTTTGTTGGTCAAGTTATATCCTTTTGATCGATTAAAACCAAAGTAAGTTAAGAATGTGCAAAAATTCTTATATCGTTAAACATTTAAAGAGACCTCCCATTAATTTGTTAAGTTCATAATAACGAATTAAATTTTCAAAGTGATTCCACAATTTTATAGTTCTTCATTAACTTATATTATTTTTTTCGCTTAACATGATTTAGAACAATGCACTAAAGCTCATCACAAATGTATATTTAATCATTTTAAATAAAAACATACTAATTTGCTGAGTTTAGAAAAATAAATCAAACATACCAAACAATGAACCAATAGTCTCACTTTTGGTGAAGTTATATCCTTTTGATCGATTCAAATAGAAGTAAGCTAAGAATGTAACCGTTCTTAAATTATATTATTTCATTCACTTAACATTATTTTGAACAAAGAACCAAAGCTCATCACGAATGTATATTTAATTATTTTAAATCAATATGTACTCATTTGCTATGTTCAAAATAATAAATCTAAGGTATTAAATGATAAACCAATTGAACCACTATTTATTAAGTAATATCCTTTTAATCGATTAAAACCGAACTAAGTTAAGAATGTGCACAAATCATTACAAAGTTAAAAGCTTAAAGAGACCTCCCACTCATTTGTTACATTCGTAATAACGAATCAAATTAATAAAGTTAATCCACAATTTAACTGTTCTTTCTTAACTTTTATTATTTCACTCGCCTAACTAGATTTAGAACAAAGCAACATAGCTCGTAATGAATGTATATTTAATTATTTTAAATGAACATGTACTCATTTTTTATGTTTAAAAAAATTAATCAAACGTACTAAACGACGAACCAATCGCACCCCTTTTGGTCAAGTTATATCTTTTTGGTCAATTAAAAGTGAAATAAGTTAAGAATTTTCCCAAATCGTTATAATCTTTAAAGTTTAAAGTTACCTCCCATTCAATTGTTACATTCATAATAACAAATCAAATTGATATAATGATACCACAATTTGGCAACTCATCCTTAACTTATTTGATTTTATTTGCTTAACTAGATTTAGAACAAAACACTAAATGTCACGACCTAGATTAGCATGAACAGTAGTCACAAGAATTTTTTTTCTTCTTGAATACAAAACAAACTATTTGATTAAATATCCAAGTTATGATAATTGGGGTTCACAAATACGGATATCAAATCATATGATATTATTACATGTCTCAAAATTCATTAAGAACAGCTCATCTATTTAAGTACAAGTTTGTCATCCGTTTGAACATAAATAACAAGTTGACTCTCACACTAAAGATATACTTATGTATCAGAGTTGCAGACACGAAAAACTTCATCTTGTGCTCGCTTCCTAGTCTCACTTGTCGTTGCGTGGAAAATATGCAACCAACCAAACCAAACAACCACAACAATAGCAATGGAACCTCTCCGCCTTCAGGAGAAGAGCTTCCAAAGGATAAAAGGTTTTATTAATATTTTTTGGATCGGGCCAACATCACCGGATGTTAGTTGCCTATGTACTCATCAGATAACATCTCCAATGTTTCCAGCAAGATCTGATCCAGACGTAGTTCTGCCTAAGACTACACTATACTAAGAAGCATAGTATCACCCATGCAATGCTTAAGTATTTTAAAGCAACCTACATTTTATGCAAGTCCTTTAATCGATCTACTTGTCTAATTAACAAGCAATATCAAACAATGTTATTGATTATGTTACAACCCTTGTTCACTAAAATGCAAAACATCCTGCAAACAATACCACATAAGGGTAATACACAAAGTTACTGGTTATCAAATAAACTACACTCCCAAACTAGCCTTTAACTAATGCAAACTTGAACAACTCAACTGATATCTACACCATTCAAAAAACAACTCATTATTGTTATCTGAAAAACCGACTCTTGTTCACAAGAAGTACTGCACATTAGCAGGGAAATCCTAACATCCCTAGGTATCCACTTGGATCAGCCATGGGTCTAGAGATATAGGTACCAGTTGTACTCATGGACACACTGGCCAGAGGTAGATGAGCCTTCTATGATGCTCAAAAACCTGGTTTATGTATTTGTAGGGATCCATCATTCCAATGGAGTGGAGACTACAAAGGTTTAAAAGATTACCGCCATGGCTATTCCTATGAACTAACACAATGCTGAATGAACACATGACTTAATGCATCCATGGATTTAATACTAAACACCACCTATCATGCATGCAACTGACTCTCATGATTGGCAAGATAATAAGCAGATTTAGGGCATAAGCATGTGAACTAATCAACATCATAAGGACTCAAACTTCAGTTGAGATGAATTGATGAGTACTCATTTGTTAAGTTCAAAATAAAGAGTCAAATGTACTAAATGATGAACCAATTGTCCCACTTTTGGTCTAGTTATATCCTTGCGATCGATTTAAACCGAAATAAGTTAAAAATGTGCACAAATCATTATATCATTTAAAGTTTAAAGAAACCTATTTATTTGTTACGTTTATAATAACGAATCAAATTAACAAAGTGATTCCACAATTTGACTAATCTTTATTAACTTATATGATTTTATTCACTTAACTAGATTTAAAACAAAGTACTGTAGCTTGTCACGAATATATATTTACTTATTTTAAATGAATACATACTTATTTGATATGGTCAAAAGAATTAATTGGACCCATTTTAGTCAACTTATATCTTTTTGATCAATTAAAACCAAAGTAAGGTAATAATGTGCACAAATTATTATATCATTTAAATTTTTGAAGGGAACTCTCATTCATTAGTTACATTCATAATAACAAATCAAATTGATATAGTGATTCCACAATTTGACTATTCTTCCCTAACTTATGTAATTTCATTCGCTTAACTAGATTTAGAATAAAACAACAAAGCTCATTACCAATGTATATTTAATCATTTTAACTGAATACATACTCATTTGCTAAGTTTAAAATAATAGATTAAATGTACTAAACGACAAACCAATCAGACCTTTGTTGGTTATGTTATATCCTTTGCTATGTTTGAAATAATAAGTCTAAAGTAGTAAAAGGTGATCCAATCGGACCACTTTTGGTGAAGTTATATCAAATTAATTAATTGAAACCAAAGTACATTTAAAATATGCACAAATTGTAATAACGTTTGAAGTTTAAAGAATCCTCCCATTTTATGTTACGTTCATGATAACGAATCAAATTAACAAAGTGATTCCACAATTTGACCATTCTTTCTTGATTTATATAATTTTATTCATTTAATTGGATTTAGAATAAAGTAATAAAGCTCATCACAAATGTATATTTAATTAATTTAAATAATATGTACCCATTTTCTAAGTTGGAAATAATAAATCAAAATTACTAAACTACAAACCAATCGGCCTACTTTTGGTCAAGTTATCTCCTATTGATTGATTAAAATCGAAGTAAGTTAAGAATGTGCACAAATCATTATATTGTTTAAATTTTGAAGAGACCTCCGATTCATTTGTTACGGTTGTAATTTGCAATCAAATTGACAAAGTGATTCCACAATTTTACAGTTCTTCCTTAACTTATATGATTTCATTTACTTAACCAAATTTAGAACAAAGCATCATAGCTCGTAACAAATGTATATTTAATTATTTTAAATAAATCCATACTCTTTTGTTATGTTCAAAAGAATGAATCAAATATACTAAATGATGAACTAATCGCACCGATTTTGGTCAAGTTATATCTTTTTAATCGAGTAAAACCGAAGTAAGTTAATAATGTCCAGAAATTGTCATATCATTTAAAATTTAAAGAGACATCCTATTTATTTGTTACGTTTATAACAAGGAATCAAATAAATAAAGTAATTCAACAATTTGACCGTTCTTATTTAAATTATATGATTTCATTCATTTAACTTAACTTAGAAGAAAGCACCAAACCTCTTCATAAATGTATATTTAATTGTTTTAAATTAATATGTACTCATTTGCTATATTCTAAATAATGAATCTAACGTATTACTTGATGAACCAATAGAACCACTTTTGGTCAAGTTATATCCTTTTAATCAATTAAATTCGAAGTAAGTTAAAAAGTGCACAAATTATTATATCATTTAAGTTTTAAAGAGTCATCCTATTTATTTGTTACGTTCGTATTAACAAATCAAACTGACAAAGTGATTCCACAATTTGACTGTTCTTCCTTAACTTATATAATTTCATTTGTTTAACTTGATTATAATAAAACAACAAAGCTCATCATAAATGTATATTTAATTATTTTAAATAAATACGTACTCATTTGCTAAGTTTGAAATAATAAATTAAATGTACTAAATAACAAACCAATCGGCCCACTTTTGGTTAAGTTATCTCCTTTTTATCGATTAAAACCGAAGTTAGTTTAGAATGTGCACAAATTATTATATCGTTTAAAATTTAAAGAGACCTTCTATTAATTTGTTACTTTCGTAATAGCAAATCAAATTAATAAAGTGATTCCACAATTTGACCATTCTTCCTTAACATATATGATTTTATTTACTTAAATTAATTTAGAACAAAGCACCAAAGCTCATCATAAAGGTATATTTAATTATTTTAAATGAATACGTATTTATTTGTTATGTTCAAAATAATGAATCTAACATATTATACGAACCAATCAGACCACTTTTAGTCATGTTAGATTTTTTTAATTAATTAAAACCAAAGTTAGTTCAAAATATGTATAAATCGTTATATAATTTAAAGTTTAAAGAATCCTCCCATTTATTTGTTATGTTCACAATAACAAATCAAATTGACAAAGTGATTTCACAATTTGATCATTCTTCCTTAACTTATATAATTTCATTAGCTTAACTAGATTTATAATAAAGCAACAATTTGACAGTTCTTCTGTAACTTACATGATTTTATTTGCTTAACTAGATTTAGAATAAAACACTAAAGCTTGTCATGAATGTATATTTAATTTTTTCAAATGAATACGTACTTAATTGCTAAGTTTAAAAGAATGAATCAAACCTACTAAACGACGACCCAGTTGGACCCATTTTGGTCAAGTCATATGCTTTTGATATATTAAAAGTGAAGTAAGTTAAGAATGTGTACAAATTATTATTTCATTTAAAGTTTAAAGAGACCTCCCATTTATTTGTTATGTTCGTAATAATGAATTAAATTGACATAGTGATTCAACAATTTGACTATTCTTGCTTATCTTATATGATTTTATTCACTTAACTAGATTTAGAACAAAACAATGTATATATAATTATTTTAAATGAATACATACTGATTTGCTTAGTTCGAGAGAATGAATTAAATGTATTATATGATGAACCAATCATACCACTTTTGGTCTAGTTATATCCTTTTGATCGATTAAAACTGAAATAGTACAAATCGTTATACCTTTTAAAGTTTAAAAAGACCTCACAATCATTTGTTACGTTCATAATAACGAATCAAATTGACAAAATGATACCACAATTTAACAGCTCTTCCTTAACTTATATGATTGTATTCGCTTAACTAAATTTAGAACAAAACACTAAAGCTCGTCACGAATTTATATTTAATTTGTTTAAATTAATACATACTCATTTGCTTAGTTCAAAAGAATGAATCAATGTACTGAACGACGAATAATCAGATCAGTTTTGGTAAAGTTATATCCTATTAATCGATTAAAACCGAACTATGTTAAGACTATTGATGCACTGAAATAATGTTCAATTAGATGCTCTTAAATCTCAAATTACAATCTTATTTTGTGTTAATTTATTACTTATTTGGGCTATTTATATTTTGAATAGGTTAGTTAGACCTTATTTGTGTTTACATGTCTAAACAGGCTTCAACAGGATCTTGGTAAAAGAGGAAGTAAAGCCCAACTTCCTAAAGCTATTTAAAAGTCATGAATGGGCTCCTAATGGTCTAAACATGCATAGAATGGTTGAACATAACCTTTTGGACCTGTTGGATTTCATATTTGCATCAAGAAAACTCAATTCGGGAAGAAGCTAATTTGGACAGATTGACATAGCCTCAGTATTTCGACCATATCTTTTTATTTCTAATTCGGATTGATACAATTCTTGTGGCAATGGAAAGAAGGCTTCCGTAGCTATAATCACTATTTAAAGAAGAAAATCTTAATTCCAAAGATATTTGGGTCAAATCTGACATGCAAAGGAACAACTAGTCAACTAACCCGAGGCCAACACATAGAGAATCTATTCATTGGTTGTGATTAATACACATGAGGAAAGACAATGAGGCTGATTGGATAATAAAAGGAAGACTCAAGGATACTTATTTGATAAATAATCATTGATTTACTTGATTGACTTAGAATCTAATCACTGCCAAAGAAGCAACCAATCAAGCAATCAATCAAGATGAATTAAGGGATATGATTGGACTTTCCCCTTTGAAGCAACCCCTTCTACTCTTATAAATAGAGGAGTGAATGTGCTAGAGACATCATTCCCTCTTCTTTGGAGAGCTCTCTTCTCCTATTGTTCTTCTCTTAATTTGTAGATTTTGTTTTTAGTTTTGTGTAATGGCTTTCTAAGTTTTGGTTAAGGCAAGGGATGAAGGTTGTACTTGATATTTAATGGCTATTTTGATTTAAGTAAGTTCTTTATCATTTTTAATTGATGTTTCATATTTAAGGAGTTTATAATCTATATAATTATTTGATTTGGTGTTGACGAAAGGCACACCAAATGCTTATAATTCCCTAAGATTATATACTTAATGCTTTTACGTAGTAAACAATCAATTACTATTGTTCTATTTCAAAGTTTTTTAAGAGTTAAATTTTCCGATTGAGATGAATTTCATTCGATCCTAATTGAGTTATCGTTTGAATCAAATATACATTAGATATTTATTACAAGTGGATTTCCGATGCCTTAACACTTTCTCTTTGATTGTCTCTTATTCTCTATTTTACCTTCCTTCTCTATTTTATTTTCTTTGTAATCATTTTCTTTGTCACACAAGGCTTTCTCTGTGGATCGACCTGGTTTACTACAGTTGACAAGTAAAAAAAAAATCCAAATTAGACTATTTCATAGTCTTGGTTTGGACATAACAACAAATTGGCACCATTGCCGGAGATTGCAACATGTGACAAAAATCTATTACGAAAAAAAAACTCACTCTAACTTAACTAATTCTCTAACTTTTATTTTTGTACACTAACTCTTTAAATTTAGTCATTTACTTTTACTATTTAAATTATAATTTTTTTTTAAGACTGGAGGCACTACCCACGTTACCACCAGAAATCTTTTGGGTTAAAACTTGTAACTCAATAGTGCCTTTGCCCTTATTTTGCAATTTAAATTCTGTTTATTAACTTCTAACTCTCTAACTTTTTATGTTCTATCATTTCATATCTACTACACCTTTACTTTTTTTTATTTATTTTTTTTTTGTATGTTCACATTACTGAGTGATAATTCAGGACAATTGAGAAGAGTGAACAAATCTTTTGAAAATTCTCTTTCTTTTGATTTAATGGAGGATCTAAAAATAAATGAGGAACAAAGAAGTAATAATGGGTTGATAATGCACAATATGTTCAAGTTAAAACTTTATGTGATTATTTACAACCCATAAGCACTAGTACCCCCTCTTGTATGATATTTTCTCAAAATATGGGCACTTTCGAGCTAAAGTTGGGTGTAATTCAATTACTACATAAGTTTCATGGTTTAAATTTAGAAAGTCCATATTTTCACTTGAAAGAATTTGAGAAGGTATGTATACATTACACAATCAAAATGTTTCAATGGATGTTATTAGCTTGAAACTTTTTCCATTTTCTTTAAAAGAAAAAGCAAAAAATTGGTTTAATGCTTTGAAACCAAGTTCCATCGGGACTTGGCAAGAAATGCAACATGAGTTTTTGAAAAAGTTTTTTTCCTACTCACCGGACCAATACTTTAAGAATAAATATTTCTAACTTTTCTCAAAAAGAAAACGAAACATTTTTTCAATGTTGGGAACGTTTTAAAGATCTTTTGCTTATGTGTCCGCACCATGGTTATGAACTTTGGTGGACCATGAGTATCTTTTATCAAGAAAAGAGCTTTCAAATGCGTGATCATGTAGAAATAATGTATAATGGTAAATTTTTAGAAAAAGAGCCGGAGGGAGCTTGGGACTACCTTGATTGGTTTGCAGAAAAAGCCCAGTCATGGACTGATTTTAGTCAACTAGAAAAATCTAAAAAATCGAAGCTGAGTATACCAAATAAGGGTGGGATGTACGTTCTTAGGGAAGAAGATGATGTTCATGCCAAAATTGCTAGTCTAACTAGAAAAATTGAAGCGATGCAATGCAAACAAATTGATGCAATGTCACAAAGTATTTGTGGCATTTGCGAAACAAGTGGACACTTGACACAGGATTGTCCAACAATCCTTGCTTTTCAAGAATTGTTACACACCCAAGTAAATGCCATGAACACTTACAAAAGGCTATTTTCTTCTCCCTATTCTGAAATATACAATCCAAATTGGAGAAATCATCCCAACTTTATTTGGAAAAATGAGTCTAACGTGCAAGTACCTCCCTCATCTTCAACATATGTGCCACCACAAAAAAAATCACTTGAGGACACCTTACAGATGTTCTTCCTTAATTTTATATGAATTTATTTGCTTAACTAAATTTAGAACAAAACACTAAAACTCGTCACAAATGTATATATTTGATTATTTAAAATTAATATGTACTCATTTTCTATGTTCAAAAGAATGAATCAAACATACTAAAAAATGAACCAATCAGACCACTTTGGTAAATTTATATTCTTTTAATCGGTTAAAACATAACTAAGTTAAGAATGCTCATAAATCATTAAATCATTTAAAGTTTAAAGAGACCTCTCATTCATTTTTTATGTTCCTAATCACGATTCAAATTAACAATGTGATTCCACAATTTGACTGTTCTTCCTTAGCTTATATGATTTCATTCAATTAACATGATTTTGAACAAAAAATTAAGGCTCGTCACAAATGTATACTTAATTGTTTTAAATAAATATGTACTCATTTCTTAAGTTGGAAATAATAAATCTAACGTACTAAATGATGACCCAATAAGATCCATTTTGGTCAAGTTATATCTTTTTTATCGCTTAAAACCGAAGTAAGTTAAGATTCCGCAAAAATCATTATATCATTTAAAGTTTAAAGATGCCTCCGAATAATTTGTTATGTTCGTAATAATGAATCGAATTAGCAAAGTGGTTCCACAATTTGACCGTTCTTCCTTAACCTATTTATATGATTTCATTCGCTTTATTAGATTTAGAACAAAGCACCATAGCTCGTAACGAATGTATATTTAATTATTTTAAATGAATACGTACCCATTTGCTAAGTTCAAAAAAATGAATCAAACATACTCAACGACGTACTAGTCAGACCCATTTTAGTCAAGTTATATCCTTTAGATTGATTAAAATCAAAATAAGTTAAGAATCTGCACAAATATTTATATCGTTTAGAGTTTAATGAGACCTCTCATTCATTTGTTACGCTCGTGATAATGAATTAAATTAACAAAGTTATTCCTCATTTTGACCGTTCTTCCTTAAATTATAAAATTTTATTTGCTTAACTAGATTTAGAGCAAAGCACCATAGCTCATCATGAATATATGTTTAATTATTTTAAATGAATACGTAATCATTTGCTAAGTTCAAAAGAATGAATCAAATGTACTAAACGACGAACCAATCGGACCTCTTTTAGTCTAGTTATACCTTTTGACCGACTAAAACTAAAGTAAGTTAAGAATTTGCACAAATCATTATGTCATTTAAAGTTTAAATAGTCTTATTTATTTATTATGTTCTTAATAATGAATCAAACTAACAAACTGATTCCACAATTTGACTGGTATTCCTTAACTTATATGATTTCATCTGCATAATTACATTTAGAATAAAGCATCAAAGATTGTCATGAATGTAAATTCAATTTTTTTAAATGAATACATATTCATTTGCTAAGTTCAAAAAAATGAATTGAAGATACTAGACGAACTAATCGGACCCCTTTTGGTCAAGTTATATCCTTTTGATCGATTAAAATTAAAGTAATGTTAAGAATGTGTACAAATCGTTATATTGTTTAAAGTTTAAATATACCTCCCATTCATTTGTTAAGTTTGTAATAACAAAGCAAATTGATAAAATGATACGATAATTTGACTATTCTTCCTTAACTTATATGATTTTATACGCTAAACTAGATTTAGAACAAAACACTAAAGCTCCTCACGGATGTTTATTTAATTATTTAAATAAATACATACTCATTTACTAAGTTGAAAAGAATGAATTAAATGTACTAAATAATGAAACAATCAAGACCACTTTTGGTAAAGTTATATCCTTTTAGTCGATTCAAACTGAACTAAGTTAAAAATGTGCACAAATTGTTATATCAATTAAAGTTTAAAGAGACCACCCATTCATTTATTACATTTATAAAAATAAATTAAATTTACATACTGATTCCAAAATTTGATTGTTCTTCTTTAAGTTATATGATTTCATTCGCTTAACTGGATTTAGAATAAAGCAGCAAAGCTCATCGCGAATATATAATTAATTATTTAAATAAATACATACTTATTTGCTAAGTTTAAAAGAATAAATTAAACGTACTAAATGACAAACTAATCAGACCCCTTTTGGTAAAATTATATCTATTTAAACTATTAAAACCGAAGTTAGTGAAGAATGTTTACAAATGATTATATCATTTAAAGTTAAAAGGGGCCTCCTATTCATATGTTACATTTATAATAATGAATCAAATTGACAAAGTAATTCCAATATTTGACTATTCTTCCTTAACTTATATGATTCATTCGCTTCACTAAATTAAGATCAAAGTACTATAACTCATTACTAATGTATATATAACAGTTTTAAATGAATACATATTGGTTTGCTAAATTCAAAGGAATGAAGCAAATGTACCAAACGACAAACCAATCGGACCCCTTTTGGTCAAGCTATGCCTTTTGATCGATTAAAACCTAAATAAGCTAAGAATGCGCACAAATCGTTATGTCATTAAAAAGATTAAATAGTCCTCCTATTTATTTGTTATATTCTTAATAATGAATCAAACTAACAAATTGATTCCACAATTTGACTGGTACTCCTTAACTTATATGATTTCATTTGCTTAATTACATTTAGAGCAAAACATCAAAGTTTGTTACGAATGTAAATTTAATTGTTTTAAATGAATACATATTCTTTTGCTAAGTTTAAAATAATGATTTAAACATACTAAATGATGAACCAATCGGACCCCTTTTGGTTAAGTTATATCCTCTTGATCGATTAAAACCAAAGTAAAGTTAAGAATGTGTACAAATCGTTATATTATTTAAAGTTTAAACATACCTCCCATACATTTATTAAGATCGTAATAACAAATCAAATTGACAAAATGATACGACAATTTAGCTATTCTTCCTTAACGTATATTATTTTATATGCTTAACTAGATTTGAAAAAAATATTAAAGCTCGTCACGAATGTTTATTTAATTATTAAAATGAATATATGAAAAGAATGAATCAATTGTACTAAATGATGAAACAATCCAACCACTTTTGGTAAAGTTATATCCTTTTAGTTGATTAAAACCAAAGTAAGTTAATAATGTTCAAAAATCATTATATCGTTTAAAGTTTAAAGAGACCTCCCATTTATTTGTTATGTTTGTAATCACGAATCAAATTAACAAAGTGATTCTACAATTTGACTGTTCTTCCTTAAGTTATATGATTTTATTTACTTAACTTGATTTTGAACAAAGAACCAAAGCTCGTCGCAAATGCATATTTAATTGTTTTAAAAGAGTACATACACATTTGCTAAGTTCAAAATAATGAATCTAAGGTACCAAACGATGAACTAATCAGACCCCATTTGGTCAAGTTATATTCCTTTTATCAATTAAAACCAAAGTTTAAAGAGACATCTCATTCATTTGTTAAGTTCGTAATAATGAATCAAATTAATAAAGTGATTCTACAATTTGATCGTCTTTCCTTAGCTTATATTATTTCATTCCCTTTACTAGATTTACAACAAAGTACCATAGCTTGTAACAAATATATATTTAATTATTTTAAATAAATACTTACTCATATGCTAAGTTCAAAAGACTGAATCAAACTCACAAAATGACGAACAAATCCGACCCCTTTTTGTCAAGTTATATCCTTTTAATCAATTAAAACTGAAGTAAGTTAAGAATGTGTTTATATTGTTTAATGTTTAAAGAGATCTTCCATTAATTTGTTGCATTCATAAAAAAGAAGACAAAGTGATTCCACAATTTCACCGTTCTTCATTAGCTTA
Organism: Saururus chinensis; assembly: GCA_035235625.1. Classification (NCBI taxonomy): domain Eukaryota; kingdom Viridiplantae; phylum Streptophyta; class Magnoliopsida; order Piperales; family Saururaceae; genus Saururus; species Saururus chinensis. The sequence continues at coordinate 16,921,890 of CP141148.1, forward strand.
TATGATTTTATTTACTTAACTAACAAACCACCAAAGCTCATCATGAGTGTATAATTAATTAATTTAAATGATACATACTCATTTTTAAAGTTCAAAAGAATAAATGAAACGTACCAGATGATGAACCAATCGGATCCCTTTTGGTCAAGTTATATTCTTTTAAATGATTAAAACCGAAGTAAGTTATGAATGTGCACAAATCATTATATCGTTCAAAGTTTAAAGAGACATCACATTCTACAATTTGACCATTCTTCCTTAACATATATAATTTTATTCGCCTTACTAGATTTAGAACAATGCACCATAGCTCATCACGAATATATGTTTAATTGTTTTAAATGAATACATATTCATTTGTAAACTTAAAAAAAATGAATCAAACGTACTAAATGACGAACCAATCGGACCCCTATTGGTCAAGTTAGATTCTTTTAATTGATTAAACCAAAATAAGTTAAGAATGTGCACAAATCATCACATTATTTAAAGTTTATAAAGACCTCCTATTTATTTATTACATCCATAATAACAAATCAAATTAACAAAAGTGATTCCACAATTTGATCGTTATTCTTCAACTTATTTAATTTCATTCGCTTTACTAGATTTAGAGCAAAGCACCATAGCTTGTAACAATTATATATTTAATTATTTAAAATGATTACATAATTATTTTCTTAGTTATAATGAATTAAACATACTAAACGACAAACTAATCAAACCCCTTTTGGTTAAGTTATATCCTTTTGATCGATATAAACTGATATAAGTTAAGAGTGTGCACAAATCATTATATCGTTTAAAATTTAAAGAGGCATCCCATTTATTTGTTACATTCGTAATAATGAATCAAATTAAGAAAGTGATTCCACAATTTGACCATTCTTCCTGAACATATACGATTTCATTCACTTAAATAGATTTAAAACTATGCACCAACGCGCATCACAAATGTATATTATTTATTTAAATGAATATCTACTCATTTGCTATGTTCAAAATAGTAAATCTAACATACTAGACGACAAACTAAGGGACCCCTTTGGTCAATTTATATCATTTTGATCGATTAAAACTGAAGTAAGCTAAAAAAATGTACAAAAGTCGTTATATCGTTTAAAGTTTAAGGAGACCTCCCAATCATTCGTAATAATGAATCAAATTGACTTAGTGGTTCCACAATTTGACCGTTCTTCCTTAACTTATATTATTTTATTTGTTTAATTTAATGTCTGAGAATTTTCTAAATTTCCAAAGTCGACCACGTGAAAATTAGGGTATTAGACCCCTTGAATTTCTCATCATAATAAATTCTTCAATGATTGGAGTTAGTATCTCAAACTTATATAGATGGAAAATAGATAGAAAGTGCTTTGAAACACCATGAAGAATGCACGAATCGGAGTTCGGATGAGGGAGATACGACCATTCAAAGTTGAACATATTGCATAGGGTCCATTTACCCGAAGTGGATGAAAGTCCTAAATGAACAAGGAATTGAAAGTCCTAAATGAACTAAGAATTGAAAGTCCTAAATAAACTAGGAATTATAAGTCCTAAAAGAACTAAGAATTGCAAGGGGGAGAGAGTCCTAGCGGGACAAGGACTCTAAGTAAGAAGAGGACGCAGCCAGAACATTGCTGAGACAAGATGGTATGCGGGCAGAGGACTTTTAGCCGGAGTAGGAGTCTGAGGAGTGCTAGGAGAGGTGGTAAACTTGAAGGAGGGATCAGCTATACTTCTAGTTGGGTTAGGGCTTTTTTGGTGCTGTTTTGAGCATGTATGTGGGTTGGTTTCCTATTTGTAATGGGGCAGGGATTAGGAGTCCGAATTTGTAACTATGGTAGGGCGAGTCCTAGTGTTACTAGGCTTCCCAACCAATCCTCTATATAAAGGGGGTGTCATGGCTGGTTGAGAGGAGGGGATTCAAGTATTCAAAACTCAAAAATCTGCAAGGGTCAAATTGGGGGCTTTGGCCATAATTTCGGAGGATTGTTGGGCAGCAAACACTTTGTTGACAACTTGGAGGAGCAGCTGAGAGTGCACTCAACCAAGGGGCGAACCATCCTCAGTAATTCAGCGAGGCTTGATGTAATTTTCAGCGAGGGGAGGACTGGTTTGCAAGATAGTTGAGACGGTATTGGGTCTAGGAGCATTGGGGGCGAATTGGTAGAGGTAGGTGCATCTTTTTACACCCATCATCATGCTGATTTGGATGTTGTGTTTCAGCCCTAGGTCAACCTTAATAGAATGGTTTTGAATGCATCATTTTCCCTGATTCATGCATGAACTTTTCTGAGTTTAATCATTAGTTTTAGCCCTAATTCATGCATAAACTTTGCTGAGTTTAATCATTGGTTTTGGCCCTGATTTATGCATAAACTTTGCTGAGTTTAATCATTAGTTTTAGCCCTGATTCATGCATGAACTTTGATGAGTTTAATTGTTGGTTTCATCTCTAATTCATGCATCAACTTTGTTGAGTGTAATCGTAAGTTTTGGCCCTGATTTGTGCATGAACCTTGCTGATTTCATGTATGGGTTTTTGCCCTGATTCGTACTCATACTTTGTAGATTTTGACCATAAACTTTTGCACTGATTCCTGCTCATACTTTGCTGACTTTTCATCAAACTTTGGGCACGATTTGTGCATGAACTATTTTGAATATAATTATAGGTTTTATTCATGAATTGTGAGTGAACTATGCTGAATGTAATTATAGGTTTTAGCCGCAAATTCGTGCCATTACTATGCTGGATTTGATTGAAAGTTTCAGCATTTATTAGTGACATACTTTTACTTATTTAATCCATAATTACTTGCTGATTTAATCCGTGCTTCCTTGCTGATTTAATTCATGATTCCTAGCCCTAGTTTATGCTATACTCCAGTTGATTTTATTAATGAATTCTCAGCCATAGTTTATGCTATACTCTTGTGGATTTAATCATCGATTCGCAGCCCTAGTTTATGGTATCATATTACTGATTTCATCAATTTGCTTTAGCCTTGAATTGTACTACTATATAGCTAATTTCCTTAATGGGTTTTTAGCCTTAATTAGTGTTATTACTATACTGAATTAGATTATCCTATTTCAGCCATCAATCTAATTCATGTCTAGTTGAATTAAATCGTTTTATCTCAGCCATCAACCTAATTCAAGTCTTGCTGAATTTAATCATTCTATCTAAGCCGTATTTTGATTTATGTCTTGGTGAATGTTGATGGTTGTGTTAGCCTCACCTTTAGTTATTATTATGTTGAATGTTGGTGGTTGTGCCAGCCTCACCTTGATGTATTACCATGCTGAATATTGATAGAGGTGTCAGCCTCACTGTGAGTTATTATAATGTTGATTATTGTTAATCATTTTAGCCTTGATTTGATTTGTTACCTTGCTGAATATTGTTAGTCATTCAGCCTTAATTTGATTTGTTATCATGCTGAATGTTGCTAGTTACTTCAGCCCGATTCGTTATATTAGTTTGTTGATTTGATTAGTTTGTTTCAGCCTCAATCAAATTCTTGGTTGTGTGGATTAAATCAGTTCATCTGAGCATCAATTCTGATTCATAGTCTTGTTCATAGTCTTATATGTCTTGATCTAAAATCAGCATGTTATCTTGCTGATTGTGTAAGTTTGTTGCTTGCATGATATATTGTGATTAGCCTTTAGTACCTTTGCCTCACGTGGCTACATCATATCACATACTGAGTCAAAGTTTTAGCTCACGGTAATAGCCATGGCAGATACCTACATCTCTAGGCTCATCTAGCTCTGACCAGTGTGTCCATGAGCACAGCTGGTACCTACATCTCTAGGCCTATGGTTGATCCAAGTGAATCTCTAGAGATACTAGGATTTCTGTTAGCATATAGTTACACCTTTGAGCAAGAGTCGGTATATTCAGGTAACAATTATTGCATTGTTTCCTAAACAATGTCCATTATTTTGTGTATTGTGATGGTCTTCATTGGTTAAAGATCAGCCCATGTTTTTGAGCTATGTTATATTCAATGCTCTATATATTACTTTACATGTGTCACTGTATATTGATGTTCTGCATGTTGGAGTCCTATATTTGGAGATTTCTCGACGGGCGAGTTGTCTCTGAGTGAATACAAATTTGTTAGTATTAATTATTGAACAAGGGTTGGGAGATAATTAATAACATTATTTGATATTGCTTGTTAATTAGACAAGTGGAACAATCAAAGGACTTGCATAAAATGTAGGCTGATAGAAAATCTTAAGCATTGCTTGTGTGATGCTATGCTTCTTAGGATAGGGTAGTTTTTAGGCAAAACTATGTCTGGATCCGATCTTGTTGGAAACATTAGAGATGTTGTCTAATGAGTATGTAGGCAACTAACATCGGGTGATGTTGGCCCGATCCAAAAAATATTAATAAAATCTTTTGTCCTTATGGAAGCTCTTCTACCGTTGATGCTATTTTAAAAAGGCTTTTAAAAATCCGGGTCGTGACACTTAACTAGATTTAGAATAAAGCAACAATGCTCATCACGAATGTATATTTAATTATTTTAAATAAATACGTAATTATTCACTAAGTTTAAAATAAAAAATTTAATGTGCTAAACAATGAACTAATCAAACCCTTTTTGGTCAAGTTATATCCTATTAATTGATTAAAACTGAAGTAAGTTAAGAATGTGCATAATTCGTTATATCATTGTAAGTTTTAAGAGACCTTCCATTGCTTTCTTACATTCGTACCAATGAATCAAATTGACCAAGTGATTCCTCAATTTAACCATTTTTCTTAACTTATATTATTTCATTCGCTTAACTTGATTGAGAACAAAGCACCAAAGCTCACCACGAATGTATATTTTAATTGTTTTAAATAAATACATACATATTTACTAAATTGTTGGTCATGTTATATCCTTTTGATTAATTAAAACCGAAGTAAGTTAAGAATGTGCAAAAATCATTATATTATTAAAAGTTTAAAGAGACCTTTCATTCATTTGTTTCATTCATAGTAACGAATCAAATTGACAAAGTGACTACACAATTTAACCATTCTTCATTAACATATATGATTTCATTCGCTTAACTTGATCTAAAACAAAGCACGAAAGCTCATCCCGAATGTGTATTTAATTTTTTAAATGGATACATACTCATTTGCTAAGTTCAAAATAATAAATCAAGTGTACTAAATGACAAACCAATCGGCCCACTTTTAGTTAAGTAATATCCTTTTGATCAATTAAAACTGAAGCATGTATAGAATGTGCAAAAATCATTATATCATTTAAAGTTTAAAGAGATCCCTTATTCATTTGTTACGTTCATAATAATGAATCAAGATAACAATGTGATTCCATAATTTGACTCTTCTTCTTATTTTATACGATTTTATTCGCTTAACTAAATTTAGAACAAAGTACCAAAACTTGTCACAAATGCATATTTAACTATTTTAAATTAATACATACTCATTTTCTAAGTTTAAAAAAATAAATTAAATGTACTAAATGATGAACCAATCGGACCCTTTTTGGTCATGTTATATCCTTTTCATCGATTAAAACCGAAGTAGATAAGAATGTGCAAAAATCGTTATATCGTTTAAAGTTTAAAGAGACCTCCCATTCATTTGTTACATTCGTAATAATGAATAAAATATTTACAATGCGATTATGCAATTTGACCGTACTTCCAAAAACTTATATGATTTTATTCGCTTAAATTTAGAACAAAGCACTAAAGCTCGTCTCGAATGTATATTTAATTGTTTTAAATAAATACATACTTATTTACTAAGTTCAAAAGAACGAATCAAATGCACTAAATGATGAACCAATTGGACACCTTTTGGTCAAGTTATATCCTATTGACCAATTACAACTGATGTAAGTTAAGAATGCGCGCAAATAATTATATCGTTAAAGTTTAAAGAGACCACCCATTCATTGGTTATGTTCATAATGACGAATCAAATCGACAAAGAGATTCAACAATTTGACCATTCTTCCTAAACATATGATTTCATTTGCTTAACTAGATTTAGAACAAAGCACCAAAGGTCGTAACAAATATATATTTAATTATTTTAAATGAATACGTACTCATTTGCTAAGTTCAAAATAATGAACCAAATGTACTACACGACGAACTAATCAGACAACTTTTGGTAAAGTCATATCATTTTAAGTAAGCTAAGAATATGCACAAATCGTTATATTGTTCAATGTTTAAAGAAACCACCTATTCATTTGTTATGTTTGTCATAATGAATCAAAATCTATGATGTCTATGCAAAGAAGTGTTATTAAAAAGAACTCCTCTATGTTATGGCACAGGCGGTTGGGGATATCTTCATTGACTGCTTAAAGCAATTAGTAAGAAATAAGCTAGCGCCCAAACACAATGAGGAGGTGGCGCTGCCGCCAGGATCGGAGACAGGGGCGACGGCCAGAGGCCCATAGTGGCCGGAAAAATTGAAGCCGGCGTGCTCACAGGGAACAAAAATAACATTTTCAGCCACCGTCGGACTGTGCGAACGAATCTAGAGGGCCGGCACAGCAGTGGCGGCTCTGACCGGCGCATTGCTCTGACCTGTAGTCCGGCGGCAGCCCAGTTACAATGATAGAAAACAAAAAAATTACAACGATAATAATGAGAAAATTTACAATAGTAAACAAAAATCTTAAATTTTCTATCGGTTAAATTTTTTTGATCGGTGCAATAAATAAACTTGCCTTGTTAACAATTATTACAAATGTAACTAATGAATGAGAGGTCTCTTTAAACTTTAACGATATAATGATTTGTGGACATTCTTAACTTACATCGGTTTTATTTGACCAAAAGAATATAACTTAGCTAAAAGTGGTTTGATTTGTTTGTCATTTAATACATTTGATTTGTTCTTTCAAACTTAGCAAATGAGTATGTAATCATTTAAAAGAATTCAATACAAATTCTTGACGAGTTTTGGTTCTTTATTCTAAATCTGGTTAAGTGAATGAATTCATATGTTAAGGAAGAAAAAAAATGAAACATGGCAAGAGAGACAATATAGTCTATCAATCAAAGAACCAAAACCAATGGTGACTGAATCTTTGATAATCAGAAATGAGGAATTCATAAACTAAGAAATAAAGCCATAAGGCACTAGTCTTGATATAGAAACTAAGCTTTTAGAAAAACTTGGAATATAGAAAGCTCTTTCTAAATCTAAGTGTATCTTGTATAGAGAACAAGCCTATATGTCCCCACACCTTCATTCTTCGAACACATCTTATTTCCACAATAAATGTTGTGTTCCCATCATTTGGTTTCCTTAGACCGAGAAACCCCTGCATGACAATAGAAACATAGATTGTAGAACCAGAGTCAATCCACCATGTGTTATTATGATGAGAATCAACATAATTAGATTCATAACATACTAAAGACATGAAATTACCTTATTTCTTAGCAAGCCACTTTTGATACTTAGGGCAATCTTTCTTCATGTGTCTTTTCTTCTTGCAGAAAAAGTATTTGGTTTCCTCGGTGACACCAGTAGACTTCATTGGCACACCTTTACCTTCTTTCTTCTATGAAGCACCATGATTACCCTTCTTTTGTCCTTTATGAGAAACTAGATGGGCACTCTCTAGCTTCTCTTACTTAAGTCTCCCCTCTTCTTATACACATACTTATAAGGTCATTAACTAGCCACTGAGTGTTATGTGCATTATAAGAGATCTTGAATAGCCCATATTGTGCGGGCAGGGAGTTTAAAATAAAGTGGACCAAAAAAGTGTCATCAATCTTTATTTTCATGTTGTTCAACTGATTAGCAATATTACACATCTACATGATATACTCTCTCACCCCTTTATCATTTATTCAGAAAATAATGAAATAATAATAGTCATGTCATCAATAGGACTTTCTAAAAGATTCACTTTATGCACATCCTCATCATCATCTCCTAATTGCCTGCAAATATTAAAAATGTTCAGTTCTAAAGTCATATTTCCAAAAGAAAGCTTCACAACACCATTTCTACAATTAATAAGAGTATTAGAAGTAGTAAGAAATAGGCGGCCTAATATGATAGAAATTTGAGTACAAACATTCAAAACTGGTTGTGTGTCCAAAACAATAAAATCAACAGGAAAGTAAAACTTTTCTACTTGTACTAGCACATCTACAACAATTCCTCTTGGTGTTTTAACTGAGTGATTTGCAAGTTGAAGTTTAATGCTTGTGGTGTTCAATTCACCAAGTCCTAATTGTTCTTAAACAGAATAAGGTAAGAGATTAACACTTGCCCCAAGATCAAGTAAATTTTTTTAATTCTATAATTTGCAATTATACAAGATATGGTTGGACAACTAGGATCTTTATGTTTGGGTGGCATGTTTTGTACGTTCATCTTACGCTTGATTGTACAAGGGATTTTCAACAAATTTATGGAATTTGTTTAATGACATCTAAGAGATGAATGTTAATCTTCACTTGTTTAAAAATTTCAAGAATGTCACCTTTTGGCACCAATTTAGAAGAATATTGTAATCTTTGAAGAAAAGAACGAGGAATAGGAGAAACACAATTGGAGTTGTCAAGTTCATCACCATGTTTAGAATTCAAGGATTCCTTAAGTTCAACAACCTTCTTTGGAATATCTTTATTAATGACTTTTTCACTTCTCAAAGTGGTGAAAGACTTAGCACGTTCTTCTTATGAACTTGAACAATTTAAATTTTCAATTACAAATTGACCTTTAGGATTTAGTTGAGGTTGTGAAGGAAACATATTTTTCTTGAGTGCTCAAAATTGTGGTCAATTGAGTGATAGAAGTCTTTAAGTCATTAATGACTTGCATTGTTTGGTTGTTGATTGATATACATGATTTTTATTCATTTTATATGCCTATTTACCTTATTTGCCAGTGTATGATTAGATTAATTAAGGGTTAGTTAGAGTTTATTTATGTTAAGATAGATATTAGTGGTGTGATTTAATTATTAGTTAATTTGGACAATGTTAATTATTTAGGAATGTACATGAATAAAATCAGTGTTCTGCATATGTCTTACATGTTTGAATTATGACTGTTTATGTGATTTAGGTGATGCATGCTTCCCAAATCATGTGGACGATGTTTAGAAAATTTTATAGTACACTAGACATGCTTAAAAGTGATTTTGACAACTTTTTAGAGTTGTGGACACATTGGAAATATATATAGACATAAACAGAAGAGCTTAATGAGTAGAGAGGAAATTTGGATGAGTTCTTGGACAGAAATTGGACAGAAATGTCCATATTACAGTTATTTGATTTTGGGTGAAATTGAATACGAATTTGAGTAAATAAATTAGGCATTTCAATACCCATTTTAATTTAGTTAATGAAGAACTTATTTAAAGTTTAAAATTGAAGAATAAGAGCAGATTTTCGTGGCTGCCACTATTGAACACGAACAAAGAAAGGAAACCGAAAATAAAGTGGGAAAGAATTGAACAACAAGAAGGCTTATAAAAGGAATGTTTAAACATAGCAAGAAGCTCTTATTTTGGGACAAAATTGGGCACTTAATTAAGGAAAATAGTTTTTATCCAAAAAATTATTTAAAGGCAGAGAATTGCAGAGAAGAGGGGGGAGGAGAATACAACAAACCAGAGCCAAAAATCCTTCAATCCCATCTTCCGAAATTTATGAAAGAATACTTTGAAAGTGAGAGAATTAAAGTCCAAAGCCGGAGGAACGAAGAAGAAGCAAAAAACAAATTTTTAGTTTACGGGTTACTCTAGTAGAACTGTTAATGACTGAAGGTTGAAGACCATGAACATTAATCGGTGGTACTGTAGCAGTTTAGAATTTTTTATTGTTTTTCTCAATTTTCTTCTAAATTCTAAGTTTCTTTTCAATTTTTCCAATAGAGATTTTATTTCTTACGTTAATGAGTAGCTAAATTTCTTTTGTAAGGCTTGGATGAAGCTTCATTAAAGTATAGAATTTCATGATTATGAGACTTGATTGATTTTTTTAATGATAGATTTAATGTTAATTGTTTCTACCTCTTTAATTGATTACATTGATTTGGATATGAGTTTAGTCATGCTTCTCTCATGATTTAAATTGGTTTTCATTACTTTCTTACTTGGTTTTGTCTCGTTTAATATTAAAATTAGGTATTAGTTGTGATTTACAAATTGTGGATACAATTAATGATTTGATATTAATCTTTTAAAGTGAGGAGGAATAATGTATTTTTTTATTATACATGAGAGCTTAATGATGATATTTTTCATAATAACAAAGATTTAATTCTAGATTATTATGAGATGATGTGGAAATATGTTGTGAACGTTTGACGGGCCAATTATTGGGGTCCACGTGAGGGTCCAAGTGCTAGTAGTTAGGGTTTTAATTTGCAAATGGTTAATAAGGGTATTTAGGTAATTATGTTAATTACGATATTATTGCTTTCTTTTAATTATGTAGTGGGCCTTAGGTGCTTGTTAGTGAGCCCACTTAGCTACTCTATTTAAATGTAAGGACTACGCCCTAATTGAGTTATGAAATGAATTATTGAGTCTTGTCTTCTCCCCTTTCTTCTGTGCCTCTCCCCTTTCTGTCCGATGGCCATAATGCCCACTCTCCACTTTCCCAATCTCCCTGCGCCACTCCCATTCCCTACGCCAGCTACCACGTTGTTGTCGACATCCGTCTAAAACAAAATATGATCAATGATCATGCTTTTGAGTTTCTATGATTTAATGAATGTGAATTCCTATGCCTTAGTATTTTGTTTATTCCTTAGTGTTTTGCTTATTTGATAGTGTTTTGTTTATTTTACATTGCTTTCTTATTCTTAGATTAAAGCTTTAAAATTTTGATTTAGATAGTTTAATTGCCTTGAAATCTTATTTGCTTTTGTTAGTTATTTTAGTCCAATTATTATCTTTATATTTGTTAACTAGATGAGGGTTTACTTGAGATAGATTAAATTTGGTTTTCCGATTTCAAGTCTCTGTGGGATCAACACTCGATTTAGCTTCTTAACTACTATAGATTCATGCTCTTATGAGTAAACAATTAAAATTAAACATCATTGATTATTGATTGACTGTGCATAAATGTTTGTAATTTGTCTTGAAGAGTCTTCTTATGTAGTGGAACATAATTTGAAAGAGAATGGGGTACCTGTACATTAGACTTACTTATCCAACTAAAGTTAGGATGATTTCTCTAATTAGGAGTATAAGTTTCATAATAAAGAGAAGATAAAGGCCTTTTGTAAAAAGTCATAGTATTTGCATGAGTATGCAATACTCATGAAAAGTAAGGATTGTTGGACAATCCTGTGTTTGATGTCCATCACTTTCACATATGCTACAAATATTTTATATTTTTTGAGAAGTTTTAGACATGTTTTCCTTTTTAATTTCCATAGCCTCAACTTTTCTAGTTAAACTTGTATTTTTTACTTTTACATCATCCTCTTCTTTAAGAAAATACATGCCCCCCTTAGTTGTCACATTGGATTTTGTCTAATTACTACTTTCAAATTCATGAGAATATTCCCATGATTGAGCATTTTCAGGCAACACATCAAAATAATCTCATGCTTCTTTAGGTTATATACTAAAAAATTCTCCATTATACATCATTTCAACAAATTTCCTTATTTGAGACGTCAAGTTGTTGTGTACACTACGAGACATCTCCCTCACCATGCACTACTTTCCATTTTAGGACCTACTATATTATGGCTTACTTTACTTTTTGGTAATTTCCTTTTGTGATGTAATAAAGCGTAATCAAGGGGATTTAGTTAATGATTGTAACAGACCATTAATTATTGCAACGGACCCTTAATGATTGTAACGGACCATTAATGATTGTAACGGTCCGTTAATGATTGTAATGGACCAGATGGTGGTCCGTAATTAAGGGGATTGTAACGGACCAACTGGTCCCTAATTAGGGGGAGGACTAGCTGGCCGCCTCCTATAAAAGGGGTTGTCTTCCTCCTTGGACGTTTATGCAATTCAGAATTTTTTCTCTTCTTCCTTCGTCCAAACTTCTTCCCTTTCCCCTTTGTGAAGCTAGGTACCGTTTGTGTCTGACCTGGACACAACACAAGTAATTATAAAAGAAACTAATTGTATGTCATGTTTTGTATCCATGATGTGGGCACAACAATGAAAGTTCTTTAAATCTTTCCCATCATTGAAAGAATATTTCATCTTTTTTGTAAAAATTCATAATATTCTTTTTAATTGTATTATTTCTATGAGTGGGGAAAAGCTTTTTCAAAAATTCTCTTTACAATTCTTGTCATGTTCCAATCGATCTTAACTTCAAAGAATTTAACCAATTTTTTGCCTTTTTCTTTAAAGAAAATGGAAAGAGTTTTAATCTAATAACATCATTAGAAACATTTTGGTTTGGCAAAGTTGCAAAAACCTCTTCAAACTCTTTTAAATGTAAATATGGGTTTTCCAAATCTAAGTAATGAAATTTGGGTAGTAATTGAATTACACCCGGCTTGAGTTCAAAACCACCCACATTAGTTGGAAAAATTGTGCAAGGAGAACTTGATCTAGTTGGTTGCTTCGATACCAACTGTCACGACCCGGATTTCTAAAAGCCTTTCTAAAATTGCTTGAACAGTAGTCACAAATTTTTTTCTTAAATACAAAAAAATGTATTTTATTAAATATCTAGGTCATGATAACTGGGGTTCACAAATACAAATATCAAATCATATAATATTATTACACGTCTCAAAATTCAATAAGAACAACTCATCCATCTCTAAGTACAAGTTCGTCAACCATCTGAAAATAAATAACTAAGTTGACTCTCACGCTAATGAAATGCTTACATACCGGAGTTGCAGAAATGAGAATCTTCTTCTTGTGCTCGCTTGTTTTGGTCTTACTTGTCGTCGCCTCGAGAATCTGCAACTAACCAAACCAAACAACCACAACAACAACAATGGAATCTCTCTGCCTTCAAGAGAAGAGCTTTTAAAATTTTATTAATATTTTTCGGATCGGGCCAACATCACCTGATGTTAGTTACCTATATACGCATTAGACAACATCTCCAATGTTTCTAACAAGATCGAATCCAGCTATGCTCATGGACACACTAGCCGAAGGTAGATGAGCCTTCCATGATGCTCAAAAACCTGGTTTGTGCATTTACAGGGATCCATCATCCCAAAAGAGCAGAGACCATGAAGGTCAGAAAGATTATCGCCATGGCTATTATTAGAAATCCTAGCATATCTAAAGATCCACTTGGATCAGCCATGGGCCCAGAGATGTAGGTACCAGCTCTGCTCATGGACACACTGGCCGGAGGCATGGTTCGTCGTCTCACCGAGATCTCTCTCTTGGAATATTCACCGAGCTACGAGACCGTGTAAAATGGTGTTTGCATAATTTCAGCCAGATCCCGGCGAGATCTCGCCGAGACAACCGAAAACCAACGAGAAGGCTCAGGGCTTATGTGGGAAGCCATTGCGGAGAGTGGCTCCGGGAGAGCACTGGTGAGAAAAAGCGCAGCCCGCGGGAAGCTCCAGAGGAAACAGCCGCGATTCCAGTGACAGTCGCAACAGCAACAGCAGCCCGAAGCTCATCATGTTCAGCAACAAGTTCACGTATGCAGAAGCTATAGAGGCCACCAGGCAATTCGACGAGGAGAATGTGCTCAGCCGGGGCAGGTACAGGGTGGTGTTCAATGCCTCTTTCCTGGACAGCATCGTGCTCACCATCCGCTGCCTTCCGGACGCCTCTGTGGAAGAGGGGATTTTCCGGAAAGAGGCAGAGCTGCTGGGCAAGGTGAAGCACTGCAACCTCACCGTTCTCCGGGGATACTACTGCGGCCTGCGTGTGAGAGGAGGGGAATTAGCTTTTCGGAGCTACAGAAATGTTGGGGAGATTAGGGTAGTCGATGGGTTTTTTTTTCTTTCAAAACATGGCAGCAGGCAGCTTCTTCAAACTTCAAACTGCAAAGAGATGCAGAAGAGGAGAATTAGGGAACAAAAGGTGGGAATTGTGGTGGGACTCCGATAAAAATAAGATTAGGAAGTGGTTCCAGGCTTCCAGCTTGACGTTTCTGACAGGCTAACTACACAGAGGTGTCTTCAGGGATTTACAGTTCCAACTCCTACTTGGATTGGAATTTGGAACTTCCAAGTTCAAACCAACAAAAGAAAATCAGCCGCACAAGGACTCTTTGTAAAATCAACCGTATAAAAGAGTTATTATTAGAGATCAAATCAGACTATCAGAATTCAATAGCGACACAAGGGCAGAGCTATTGTCACCGGCTAGAAAGAGGTTTGAATATTCTTCTACCTCTATTAAATTTTTGTTTTTGATGGTATTTTTAATTAATCGATCTTCACTACATCTTCTTTAAAGTGTTTTACTTTTCTCCCCATGTTCTAGAAATAAGAATATTTCTGTAAACAATTTCTTTAGATGGCGCATGTTTGAGAAAGAGAGTGGATTAGGGATGGATATTCTTCCAGCTTTTGATATTTCTCTTGTCAATTGTTTTACAGAGACAGTTTTAAACTTTTTGGTTCATGTTAGTTGTGATGGGTCTGGTTATCAATTTAATTATGTTCATGTGAGTTGAATTGTTTTTCTCAACAACGCCAATGGGGAGCAGAGTCTGTATTGAAAACTTGCCCCATTCTCAGCTTTGTACCATCTTATGTCCCTGTCTTGCATCCCCCAACAATGTCTATGACCAACCCACAAAGCTGTTTTTGCATGCCATGAGTTTTAAGTTGCTAAAAGGAATTTAATCGCATGTACCAATGTTTTCCTTTGTGCTGTGGTAGACTATTTATAGGTTCACAAGGGTACACTACAGTGTGGACTAAGGGATTGGTGCTTGGAATGCCTCTTTCACATTAGCAGGTGAGTAGTTCTCTTATTAACTAGGCTAGAGGTTGGGAATGTGTAGCTATTTTGTCTTCTATTTAGTCATGTTTTAATGTGGGGCTTCTTGGGACTGAGGTTATCTAGTATGTACTATGGCATGCAGGCCACTCTGAAGGTTTTAGATTTGCTTTTGGATCTGCTTTAAGCTGAAAGTGAATTCATGTGTCTAGTTTATTTTTTGGACGTGGATGAAAATTTTGGGGCTCTAGAAAAGTATTTTCATCCACCAAAACTTATCTCTAAATGAATGTAAAGGTTGGTTTTGGAATAGTGTTATGATATTTACATTTAGTTGGTTTAGATCCTAGTTATGTTTTCGATAGACTAATTCAGCAGAACTGCATCTTGATGACCTGTGGTTGAGTTATATTGTGCTAGATTTCAGCTCTAATTCAGCATGAATTCTCAAAACCTAGGTTTTTTATGAGTTGTGTCCATGAAGCACTGCTATAAGTGATAAAATAATGCTTGAAGATTTGAGGGCTAACTAGAGAAGAGGAAAAAAAAAAGAGAAATTGTCTTGTTAGTTATATAAATATTTTCCAAGCTTAGGAAGTGGTATACATGACTAGGATCTAATTGTTCCTAGTAAACATATGGATCAAATTGTTCTGAGAGAGAACCAACAGTTGCTTTTTTAACTATCATAAAATTTTAGTTTCCATAATGGTTTCATGTATATTTGGATCCTCAGTTACTTCATTGTTTTTCCATTTGTTGTGTTCACTCTAGTTTTAGATTGTCCATGCAAATTTCCTCTACTCATTGCAATATTAGAACTGCCCTTGCCGATCCTGGTTTAGCTGTGCGGGTTGGATCTTTATGGGTGGCAGGAGAGTTGTCATATAGTGTACGAGAGTGCATCGGTCTTACCTACTACAAGACCGCCCTTCCAAAGTTGCTAAACTTGACATAAACACCTTATATGGATTCTAGTGAAATTCTCTGAAGGATGAGTTGCTTTTCTTGTTACCGCTTTCCGATGCACACTGATCTTGCATTTGTTTAGGAATGTTAGTATTTGACTGTGATGATATCCTTTTGTTTTCACTTCCTTTTTCCCTTCCTGTTCTTTTAATTGCATAGACTACGCTCTGCCTTGGCGACAGGAAGACCAAGCTGAAAGATTCATCCATTTACTAGAGTTCCTGGGGTTGAACTTGGGCTGCTTTTATTAATGTTCTCCATTTTTGGACGTTTGGTTCCCTGATGTTTATAACTTGTAATTCGACTGTCAGCCAAGGATCATATTAATGGAATGTCATTTTTCCAAGTTGATTTCTATATTTTGTCGTTGCCTTGAATGTGTCAACCAAACTGGTTGGCATTCTGAAGTAAATTGTGTTTTTTTGGTAGTTGTAATTTATTTGAGCTTACGGCATTAGTTTTTCATTCGGCCAGATTTCCGACCATACACTAGAAACAAACTGTTGCATTTTCAAACGATTCAGATTAAAGCCACGCATAGCCACACCACCAAGCAGACAAAATACTTTGATTGCGCAAAATTTTTTAACTTGCAGTTATAGCCAACTTTCTTGCATGTTAATATCTACCTGCATTAATTCCAAAATGTCATTTTCCCTTAGATCGACATGCTTCTGCCCAGTTATGAAATATGAAAAGTATAAGATTTGTCACTTATCCACCTAATATGGGACAGCAGTACTTCTGTTAGCTTATGTGCAATCCTGGAAACAATTTTTGTAAACTATCTACAAGTCATAGTAAAGATGGTTGTTTATTCAATTGTAGAGAGTTTATTATTTTTATGTATGTTTTATGCAGAATCATGGCAACAGATAAGGGTTGGGAGCATGGAATACCAATGGGCGTCAGGGGTTCAAGATGTAATTATTGTGATAAAATTATGAAGGCCGGGGGAGTAACGAGATTGAAAGATCATTTGATAGGTGGTAAAGATGTTGCAAGGTGCAAAAAGTGTCCTGAGAATGTGCGAAATGAACTGAAAGACCTCAAGGAGGAAAGTAAGAAAAAAAAATCTTGAATCAAGAGACAAAAAAGAAAAGATGCGTGCAGAAATTGGTCGACTTGGATATGAATCAGAGGTTCAAATTGACACATCAGATGAGGATGAGCCTGAAGCAGCTAGGGTTGTATCAACTAGCATAGGTGGTTCTAGTAGTGGAGCACATGCAAAGAGGAGAAAAGTTGGTGTGTCAAACCAATAGACAATTATAGATATAGTCTCACCTGGTTTGAGAGAAAAGACTTGGTAGGATGATTTCCAAGTTTTTCATCTTTAACCATATTCCTGCTCATGTTGCAGATGATCCTCATTTTCTAAACATGATATCTGAAGCAAAAGCAGTTGGAAAAGGAGTATGTACTCCCACTGCCAAGGATATATTGGGAACATATTTAGACAAAGAGGTCAAAGACATGGATAAGAGAATTAAGGATACGGAACCTATTTGGAATGAATATGGATGCTCCATTTTGTGTGATGGATGGATAGGGCCGACAAAAATGTCCATCATTAACTTCAGTTAAAAATGGAAGAATGGTGACAAGATTTATATATAATCATGACAAACTTATTCACCATATATGACAGGCTTATGGTTGGGATTTAGTATGTCCAGGGCCAACACGGTTTGCGACAAACTTCATTGCACTAGAGAGCTTACAAAGGGAGAAGAGTGCACTACGATCATTCTTCTCAAGTCAACAGTGGCTAGATTCTAACCATCGAAGTTATCCATGTGCTACAGATGTGGAGAAAATTGTGCTTGATAACAAGTTTTGGGAAAGAAGTGAGGGATTCAATTGCTATCATGGAGCCAATGCATGAGGTTCTACGGGTCATGGACACTGAAAAATTTCCAACTATGGGATTTGTTTATGAGGCTATTGATAGGATGAAGATGGTCATTGAAGTCTCATCTCCAAGGTCTCATGTATGGGTTAATAAAATTATTGACAAGAGGTTGGTAAGATCAATGGATGAACCCATCTACAAGGCCGGTAAGCATCTCTAACAATTGTTACTTTTAGGAAATATGTTACTTATCTTAATTATTATACAATTTTTTATGTAGCGTACTACCTCAATCCTAAGTACCATTATAGTAAAAAGCTTGGGCACATACCATATTTAATCAAGGCAGTGCATGACGTATTTGATAAGTTGCTCCCAATGTCAGATGATGTAGGCAATATAGGCAGTGAGGTAATTACTTAAATATTAATTGGACACAATTTATCCTTTATTTCCTTATATAATGTCATTGACATAGAATAACTTGTATAAAGATTGTTAGGTTTAGGGATGCACGTGGCACATTTGGAAGTAGAAGTGTCGTTCAATCAATGAAAACAATGTGGGCAGGTAACTTAAACATAAAGATAAATTTTTTTACCCATATATTGATTAATTTATCTCTATGAAGATGTTACTTTGTTCTCTTTATTTTCCAGGAGAATGGTGGTCATTGTATGGGATCGATTGCCCTACATTAAGCAAGTTGGCTATTCGTATATTGTCACAAACTGCTTCTGCATCTCCATGTGAGAGAAATTGGAGCACATTTGCCCTCATTCACACAAAGCCTAGGAATAGATTGTCCTACAATAAGTTGAAGAAATTGGTCTTTTGTCATTATAATATGAAGTTGATGATGAAGGATATAGAAGACAATTATAAAAATCGTGACAAACAAGAGGATGACCCCTTAGACCACTTTGAATTAGTGGCTGAAGCATATTTGGATGAGAGAGAGAATCCTTATGCTGAGTGGGTAGCAACAGACTCTATGGACCAAGATGATGAACAACCTGATCCCTTGATTGCTAGTGCGGCAAAAGAAGTCGGAATTGATGTTGAAAGATTTAGAGAAGAAATTATATCATCTTCTATAACCAAGGGATCTCACAAGCATGTAGATGATCCGCTGTCCAATGATGATAGTGCTACAGATGATGGAGACAACAATAGTGGAAGAGATTATGATGGAAATGATAGTAGCAGACACACTCTAAGAGAAAATGAGGTTAATCAAAATGAAAGATTTAATATGACTCCTTTGGCTTTCATTGAAGAAGATGGTTTTACTCATGCTACACAGGATTCCGATCACGGGTCACGACCGATTAAGCAATCCAACCATCGTAAAGGATAGGAAATAGTGAGACTTAAATTAATTTTTAGTCTTCTGTTATTGGGTTTACTTATTCTTAGATCTTATAGCTAAATAGGTTTTGATTTTTCTACATAAACAATCTTTCTATTTTCTCATTTTGCATTATCAATAAATATTATATTGTTTCCTTTACATAAATTTTGTTATATTCTCATAAGTTTATAATTGTTTAATATTTGTATTAATATTTGTCAATAATAATATAAACCCACATTGAAAAATATGTTAACTATTTTTTTATAATTACCTAAACGATTACAATTGTTTTACATGATCTCTCTGAGATCTCTTCGAGATCTCTCCAAGATCTCATCTCTTTGGGTTATCGAGACGAGACCGAGATCAGAGATGGCGAACCATGGCCGGAGGTAGATGAGCCTTCCATGATGTTGAAAATCTTGGTTTGCGC
This sequence comes from Saururus chinensis, assembly GCA_035235625.1. Classification (NCBI taxonomy): domain Eukaryota; kingdom Viridiplantae; phylum Streptophyta; class Magnoliopsida; order Piperales; family Saururaceae; genus Saururus; species Saururus chinensis. The sequence goes on from CP141148.1 coordinate 16,941,419, forward strand.
ATTTACAAGGATCCATATCCCAAAGGGACGGAGACTGCAAAGGTTTAAACGATTATTGCCATGGCTATTACCATGAGCTTAAACTTTGACTTAGCATGTGATACGATGTAGCAACACGAGAAAAAAGGTACTAAATACTAATCACAACAATTCATGCAAGCAACAAACTTACACAATAAGCAACATAACATGCTGATTTCAGACTGAGACATGTAAGCCTATGAACAAAACTACGAATCAAAATTGATGCTTAGATAAACTAATCAAATCCACACAACCATGAATTTAATTGAGGTTGAAACAAACTAATCAAATCAGCAAACTAACATAACGAATCAGGCTGAAGTAACTAGCAACATTCAGCATGATAACAAATCAAATCAAGGCTGAATGACTAACAATAATCAACATAAACAATCAAAACCACACAGGTCCAAGAAGATCATAACATCAATATCCAAATTCAATAAAGATATTAAATTGTTCGAGCCCACATGTCTAACCCTCCTTGGGTTAACTGATAAAGTTTTTTATAAAAATAGTTCATAAAAGTAATTATCCAACATTGAATATGGTTCTCTCTACTCTCGGGCAAGTCGTTAACCTCTCAAAAGGTTTTTGTATCACTTTGACCCGTTAATTTCATTCACACGAATGCGGGCCGATTTACACATAAGGGTATTTCTATCTTTTTATTTGGGGCATTCCTAAACCTTGATGGGTCAAAAATTAATCCCACGGTTACATCTTGATGCTATAAAGCCTAAATAATTTTCTTTCCATTTAACAGGGTCGTAAACCCCTTAAACCTACCCCGGCTCAATTAACCATCTTACCTTAACCCTAAGGGTAAAACAGTCACATATCTACAAGAGCCCAAAATTTAGGACACACATTAAACTCTCACTAAGATTTTTCTTAATTTATAAATCCACGCATACACCCCTAAACGGGAGCCCCAAAGTCTGATTATTAATCATTATACTACATATCAACTCACAAGGGTAAATTAGTTATTTTAGAGACTCTGGGATTTTTCTCCGGTCTGCAACTTAGTTGAAGCACTCAACATACATTAATAGTCATTCATAATTTTTCCCAAAATTTTCTGGCAACTCTCTCATTGAACCGGACCAGGTTCAAGGTTAGAATATAATTTTTTTTAAGGAGTCGGACCAAACCGGTCCGGGGAGCACAGACCACCCGTGGGGTTGTCTTCCCCTCGACCGGCCAGAGGCCTTTCGGCCTCTAGTAGCACTGTCCCCACCATGATGGAGGGCTAGGCGGCACAAAGCCCCGGACCGCTGGATTACAGTGGAACTGACAAGGTCGGTCCCGCTACCGTCTAGCGGCCAAAAGGCTGCCTTTCTTATTTTTTTCACAGAGCGGCAGGGCCACTGTGATCAGGACCGCTGCAGCCTGGGTCATAGAAGCCCGGTCCGCCGCAGCCAGGGCTGGGGCCAATGTGGCCAAGGGCAGCACAACTCTTTCTTTCTTTTATTTTTTCAGTTGCTGCACGGCGATGTCAGAATAGCCACCAGCGGTTCCTTCCTCCCCTGGTTGCTTGAGCCCAATGACCCGACTTACTTGCAAGAAGAAGACCGGCCGGCAACTGGCCAACTGGTGGCAGATTTCTTCTCCTTTTTTTTCTTACTGCAGATTCACTGTTCCTCATAATTACGGGAACAATAATCTCTGCAGAAAACAATTTAAAAAAATTCCAAAACCATTGCACAACCATTGTAGAGATTTTAATTACACAACAGTTTGCAGATTTAATCAATTCGAAACTAAGATAACCAACCTACCTTAATTGCTGGTTTGTTGTCGATCCACCACCACTGAAACCTTGCCAGAGCCTCGCCCTCTACAGCCTTCTCCGCCCCTTCTGCCCTCTCTCCTTCCTCAACCAAAAAAATATCCCCTCAATTGTGTCGTCAAAAGCCCTTTTATAAGCATGAGGATTAGAATTCCTAATCCCCTTAGAATTTGGGCAATCCTCCCAATTAGGCCACCTAATTGGGGCCTTAAAAATTAATTTCAGAATTATACGCAAACGGGCTGACAAAATGACTTAAACGGGCCAAATACATGTCTAAATCGGGTAAATGGGCCTTATGCGATATGCTAAACTTTGAATAGTCATATCTCCCTCATTCAAACTCTAATTCGCGCGTTCTTGGTGGCATTTCAAAGCTTTGTCTGTCTACTTTCTAACTACATAGGTTTTGGATATCACTACTAACCTATGATCAAGTTACTCTCACAAGTAATTCAAGGGTTCCGACACCCAAATCCCCACGTGGTCGACTTCGGGAATTTAGAAAAATACCAGACATTACAATTTTACTGTTCTTCCTTAACTTATATTATTTCATTCGCTTAACTAGATTTAGAACAAAGCACCATAGCTCATCACGAATGTATATTTAATTTTTTTGAGTAAATATGTACTCATTTACTAAGTTCAAAGAATGAATCAAACGTACTAAATGACGAACTAATTAGAGCCCTTTTGGTCATGTTATATCCTTCTGATCGATTAAAACAAAAATAAGTTAAGAATATGCACAAATCCTTATATCCTTTAAAGTTTAAAAAGACCTCTCATTCATTTATCATGTTTGTAATAATGAATCAAATTGACAATACGATTCCACAATTTAATCATTCTTCCATAATTTATATGATTTAATTTGATTAACTTGATCTAGAACAAAACACAAAAGCTCATCACGAATGTATATTTAATTATTTTAATAATTACATACTCATTTGCTAAGTTAGAAAGAATTAATCAAACATACTAAACGATGAGTTAATCAGCCTACTTTTCATAAAGTTATATCCTTTTAATTTATTAAAACCGAACTAAGTTAGGGATGTGCACAAATTGTTATATCATTTAAAGTTTAAAGAGACCTCATATTCATTAGTTATGTTCGTAATAATAAATTAAATTAACAAAGTGATTCCACAATTTAATTATTTTTCTTTAGCTTGTATGATTTCATTCACTTAACATGATTCAGAACAAAGCACAAAAGCTCGTCACGAATGTATATTTCATTATTTTAGATAAATATGTACTCATTTACTATGTTTGAAATAATGAAACTAATGTACTAAATGACAAATTAATCGGACTACTTTTGATCAAGTTATATCCTTTTGATCGATAAAAACCAATGTAACTTAAAAATGTGCACAAATTGGTATAACGTTTAATATTTAATGAGACCTCCCATTCATTGTTACATTCATAATAACGAATCCAATCGACAAAGTGATTCTACAATTTCACCATTCTTTCATTACTTGTATAATTTCATTCACTTAACTAGATTTAGAACAAAGCACCAAAGCTCATCACAAATATATATTTAATTGTTATAAATGAATACGTACTCATTTGCTATGTTCCAAAGAATGAATTAAATGTACTGAAATGACGAACTAATTAGACACCTTTTGGTCAAGTTATATCAATTTGATCAATTAAAACTAATGTAAGTTAAGAATGTGCACAAATCATCATATTATTTAAAATTTAAAAAGACCTCTCATTTATTTGTTATGTTCGTAATAATGAATCAAATTAACAAAGTGATTTGACAATTTTACGGTTCCTCCTTAGCTTATATGATTCAATTCACTCAACTAGATTTAGAACAAAAAGCACTAAAGCTCATCATGAATGTATACTTAATTATTTTAAATAATTACGTATGAATTTTTAAGTTCAAAATAATTAATTAAAAGTATTAAACAACAAACCAATCAGCTCACTTTTGGTCAAGTTATATCCTTTTAATCGGTTAAAACCGAAATAAGTTAAGAATGTGCACAAATCGTTATATCATTTAAAATTTAAAGCAACCTCCCGTTAATTTGTTACGTTCGTACTAATGAATCAAATTGACAATACAATTCCACAATTTGACCGTTCTTCCATGATTTATATAATGTAATTTGATTAACTTGATTTAGAACAAAGCACTAAAGCTCGTCACAAATGTATATTTAATTATTTTTAATAACTGCATACTCATTTGCTAAGTTATAATAAATGAATCAAATATACTAAATGACAAGTTAATCAGCTCACTTTTCGTAAAGATATCTTTTTAATACATTAAAGCTAAACTAAGTTTTGAATGTGCACAAATCATTATATCATTTGATATTTAAAGTGACCTCCCATTTATTTGTTACATTCATAATTCCAAATCAAATTAACAAAGTGATTCTACAATTTGACTGTTCTTCTTTAGCTTATATAATTACATTTACTTAACATGATTTAGAATAAAGTACAAAAGCTTATCACGATTGTATATTTTATTATTTTAAATGAATATGTACTCATTCGCTATGTTCATAATAATGAAGCTAACGTAGTAAAAGACAAACTAATATGACAACTTTTGTTTAAGTTATATCCTATTAATTGATTAAAACCGAAGTAAGTTAAAAAGTGCACAAATTGGTATATCATTTAATGGTTAAAAAGTCCTCTCATTCATTTATTACATTCATATTAATAAATCAAATCAACAAAGTGGTCCCACAATTTCACCGTTTTTCCTTAGCTTATATAATTTCATTCGCTTAACTAGATTTAGAACAAAGTACCAAAGCTCATCACGTATATATATTTAATTATTTTAAATGAATACGTACTCCTTTGCTATGTTCAAAAGAATGAATTAAACGTACTAAATCACAAACTAAGCCTACCCCTTTTTGTCAAGTTATATCTTTTTAATCGACTAACACCGATGTAAGTTAAGAATGTGCACAATTTGTTATCTCGTTTAAAGTTTAAAGAGACTTCTCATTCATTTGTTACATTAATAATAACAAATCAAATTGACAAAGTGATTCCACAATTTCATCATTCTTCCATAATTCATATAATTTTATTCGTTTAACTAGATTTAGAACAAAGCACCAAAACTCGTTATGTATATATATTTTGATTGCTTTAAATGAATATGTACTCATTTGCTATGTTTAAAAGAATGAATTAAACGTACTAAACGATAAACTAATCAGACCCCTTTTGGTTAAGTTATATCCTTTTGATCGATTAAAACCGATGTAAGTTAAGAATGTGCACAAATTGTGATCTTGTTAAAGTTATAATAAACTAATCAGACCTTCATTCATTTGTTACGTTTGTAATAATGAATCAAATTGATAAAGTGATTCGTCACTTTTATGGTTCCTCCTTGGCTTAAATGATTTTGTTTGCTTAACTAGATTTAGAACAAAAGTACTAAAGCTCGTCATGAATGTATATACTTAATTGTTCTAAATAAATACATACTCATTTTCTAAGATCAAAAGAATTAATTAAATGTACTAAATAGCAAACCAATTAGCCTTTTTTGGTCAAGTTATATCCTTTAAATCGATTAAAACCAAAATAAGTTATGAATGTGTAAAAATTGTTATATCATTTAAATTTTAAAGAGACTTCCCGTTTGTTTGTTATATTTGTAATAACGAATCGAATTAAAAAAGTGATTTGACAATTTAACCATTTTTGCTTAACTTATATAATTTCATTCGCTTAAATAGATTTAGAACAAAGTACAAAATCTTGTTAGTAATATATTTTTAATTATTTCAAATGAATACGTACTCATTTGCTATGTTTGAAAGAATGGATCAAGCATACTAAATGATTAACCAATTGGACTCCTTTTGGTCAAGTTATAACCTTTTAACCAATTAAAATGATGAAAGTTACGAATGTGCATAAATCGTTGTATTGTTTAAAGTTTAAGGAGACCTCCAATTAATTTTTTATGTTCATAGTAACAAATCAAATTGACAAAGTGATTCCACAATTTCACCATTCTTCTAAACTTATATATTTTCATTCGCTTAACTAGATTTAGAACAAAGAACCAAAGCTCGTTACGAATGTATATTTAATTATTTAAATAAATTTATACTCATATGTTAAGTTTGAAAGAATGAATCAAACGTACTAAATGATGAACCAATTAGACCCCTTTTGGTTAAGCTATTTCCTTTTGAATCTAAAGTACTAAACAACAAACTAATCGGACCACTTTTGGTCAAGGAATATCCTTTTGATCAATTAAAACAGAAGTCCATTAAAAATGTGAACAAATCATTATATCATTTAATGTTTAAAGAGGCATCTCTTTCATTTGTTATGCTCATAATAAAAACTCAAATCGAGAAAGTGATTCCACAATGACTGTCTTCCTTAACTTATATAATTTCATTCGCTTAACTAAATTTAGAACAAAACACCAAAGTTCATTACAAATGTATATTTAATTGTTCTAAATAAATATGTACACCTTTTCTAAGTTCAAAAGAATAAATCAAATATTCTAAATGATGAACCAATCAAACCCCTTTTGTTCAAGTTATATCCTTTTGATCGATTAAAACTATTGTATGTTAAAAATGTGCACAAATCGTTATATTGTTTAAAGTTTGAAGAGACCTCTCATTCATTTGTTACGTTCGTAATAACAAATCAAATTGACAATGTAATTCGATAATTTTACGGTTCCTCCTTAGCTTAAATGATTTTATTCGCTTAACTAGATTTAGAACAAAAAGCACTAAAGCTCTTCACGAATGTATATGTAATGATTTTAAATTAATAAATACTCATTTTCTAAGTTCAAAAGAATTAATTAAATGTAGTAAAAAATGAACCAATCGGATCCCTTTTGGTTAAGTTATATCCTTATGATCGAATAATACTGAAGTAAGTCAAGAATGTGCTCAAATCATTATATCGTTTAAAGAGACCTACCATTAATTTGTTATGTTCGTTGTAAGAAATCAAATTGACAATGCAAAACCGCAATTTTACCATTCTTCCTTAACATATATGATTTCATTTGCTTTATTAGATTTAGAATAAAGCACCATAGCTAGTCACGACTTTATACTTAATTATTTTTAATGAATGCGTACTCACTTGCTAAGTTCAAAAGAGTAGTCAAATGTAATAAACGAAGAACCAATCAGACTCCTTTTGGTCAAGTTGTATCCTTTTTATCGATTAAAACTAAAGTAAGTTAAGAATGAGTACAAATCATTCTATCACTTAAAGTTTAAAGAGACCTCTCATTCATTTTTTACGTTGGTAATAACCAATCAAATTGACAAAGCGATTACATAATTTAACCGTTCTTTGTCAATTTATATGATTTAATTTTCTTTACTTGATTTAGAGCAAAGCTCAAAAGCTCGTCACGATTGTATATTTTATTATTTTATATAACTACGTATTCATTTGCTAAGTTTGAAAAAATGAATCAAACATAATAAACGATGAACTAATCAGTCCACTTTTGGTCAAGTTATATCCTTTTAATCGATTAAAACTGAACTAAGTTAGAAATGTGCACAAATCGTTATATTGTTTATAGTTAAAAGAGAGCACCTATTCTTTTGTTATGTTTGTAATAACGAATCAAATTGACAAAGTGATTCTAGAATTTGACCGTTCTTTTTTAACTTATACTATTTCATTCGCTTTGATAGATTTAGGACAAAGCACCATAGCTCGTCACAAATGTATATTTAATTGTTTGAAATAAATATGTACTCATTTGCTAAGTTCAAATAATAAATCAAATATACTAAACAATGAATCAATCAGACCCCTTTTATTCAACTTATATCATTTTGATCAATTAAAACCAAAGTAAGTTAAGAATGTGCACAAATTGTTATATCATTTAATGTTTAAAGAGACCTCCCATTTATTTTTTACGTTGATAATAATGAATCAAATTGACAATGTAGTTCCACAATTTCACCGTTCTTCCTTAATTTATATGATTTCATTAGCTCAACTATATTTAGAACAAAGCACTAAAGCTGGTCACAAATATTTATTTAATTATTTTAAATAACTACATAATCATTTTCTAAGTTCAAAACAATGAATCAAACGTACTAAATGATGAGTTAATGGGCCCACTTTTGGTAAAGTTATATCATTTTAATCGATTAAAACCAAATTAAGTTCAGAATGAGCAAAATAGTTATATAGGTCAAAGTCTAGAGAGTCATACTATTCATTTGTTTTGTTTGTAATAACGAATCAAATTGACAAAGTGATTCCACAAATTAACTGTTCATACTTAACTTATTTGATTTCATTCGTTTACTAGATTTAGAACAAAGCACAATAGCTCATCACAAATGTATATTTACTTTTTTTAAATAACTACGTACTCATTTCTAAGTATGAAAGAATTAATCAAACATACTAAAACAGCACAATTTTAGTCAAGTTATATCCATTCAATCCATTAAAACCGAAGTAAGTTAAAAATGTGCACAATTTGTTATATCGTTTACATAAAGAAACCTATTCATTTGTTACGTTCATCATAGAGAATCAAATTGATAAAGTTATTCCACAATTTGAGCATTCTCCCTAATTTATATGATTTTATTCACTTAACTAGATTTAGAACAAAGCACTAATGTATATTTAATTATTTTAAATGAATATGTACTTATTTACTAAGTTCAAAAGAAGGAATCAAATGTACTAAATGACAAACTAATCTGACAATTTTTGGTAAAGTTATATCCTTTTAATCAATTAAAATCAAAGTAAGTTAAGAATGCGCACAAATTGTTATATCGTTTAATGTTTAGAGAGACATCTCATTCATTTGTTACATTCATAATAACAAATCAAATTAAAAAATTATTCGACAATTAAAAAATTCTTCCTTAACTTATATTATTTTATTGGCTTTACTAGATTTAGAACAAAACACCAAAGCTCGTTACAAATGTATATTTAAAAGTTTTAAATGAATACGTACTCATTTGCTATGTTTGAAAGAATGAATCAAATGTACTAAACGACAATCTAATCAAACTCCTTTTGGTCAAGTTATATCCTTTTGATCAATTAAATCCAATATAAGTTAAAAATGTGCACAAATCTTTATATCGTTTAAAGTTTACAGATACCTCTCATTCATTTGTTAAGTTCGTAATAACGAATTAAATTGACAAAGTGATTTGACAATTTTACGGTTCTTCCTTGGCATATATGATTTAGAAGAAAAAAAACTAAAGCACGTCACGATTGTATACTTAGTTCTTTTAAATGAATACGTACTTATTTTCTAAGTTCAAAATAATTAATTAAATGGTTAAGTTATATCATTTTAATCGATTAAAACCGAAGTAAGTTAAGAATTTACACAAATTGTTATATCGTTTATAGTTTAAATAGACATTTCATTGATTTGTTACATTCGTAATAACGAATCAAATTGACAAAATGATTCCACAATTTGACCGTTCTTCCTTAACTTACCTGATTTCATTCGCTTAACTAGATTTAAAATAAAGCATCAAAGCTCGTAACGAATGTATATATCATTGTTTTAAATAAATAACTACGTATCTGCTAATTTATAAAGAATGAATTAAACGTACTAAATGACGAACAAATCGGGCCTCATTTGGTACTAAAGAACAAACCAATTGGACCCCTTTTAGTCAAGTCCTTTTGATCGATTAAAATCGAAGTAAGTTAAGAATATGTACAAATCATTATACCATTTAATGTCTAGAGTCCTCTTATTTGTTCCTTATGTTCGTAATAATGAATCAAATTGACAAATCGATTGCACAATTTCACCGTTCTTCCTCAATTTATATGATTTCATTCTCTTAACTTGATTTAGAGCAAAGTACTAAAGCTCGACATGAATGTATATTTAGTTATTTTAAATTACTAAGTACTCATTTGCTAAGTTGGAAAGAATGAATGAAATGTAATAAATGACAAAGCAATTGGCCCACTTTTGGTCAAGTTATAACATTTTAATCGATTAAAACAAAACTAAGTTAAAAATGTGTACAAATCATTACATCATTTAAAGTTAAAAGTGACCTCCCATTCATTTTTTATGTTCGTAATAATAGATCAAATTAACAAAGTCATTCTATAATTTGAACGTTCTTCCTTACTTATATAATTTCATTTACTTTACTAGATTAGGACAAAGCATCATAGCTCATCATGAATGTATATTTTATTATTTTAAATAAATATGTACTCATTTGTTAAGTTCAAAGGAATGAATCAAATGTACTAAACAACGAACCAATTAAACCCCTTTTGGTCAAGTTATATTTTTTTGATCGATTTAAACCAAAGTAAGTTATAAATGTTCACAAATTATTATATCGTTTAAAGTTTAAAGAGACCTCCTATTCATTTGTTACATTCGTAATAATAAATCAAATTAAAAATGTGGTTCCACAATTTCACCGTTCTTCTATAATTTATATGCTTTTATTCACTTAACTTAATTTAGAACAAAGCACTAAAGCTCGCCACGAATGTGTATTTAGTTGTTTTAAATAACTATGTACTTATTTGCTATGTTTGAAAGAATGAATCAAACGTACTAAATGGCTAGTTAATCGGCCCACTTTTGGTAAAGTTATATCCTTTTAATTGATTAAAATTAAACTAAGTTAAGAATGTTGACAAATTGTTATCTTGTTTAAAGTCTAGAGAGGCCAACTATTTATTTATTACATTCGTAATAATGAATTAAATTGACAAAGTGATTCCACAATTTGACTGTTCTTCCTTAACTTTTATGATTTTATTCACTTGAGTAGATTTAGAAAAAAATATCATAGCTCGTCACAAATGCATATTTAATTATTTAAAGTAAATATATACTCATTAGCTAAGTTCAAAGGAATGAATCAAACGTACTAAACAATGAACCAATTAGACCCCTTTTGGTCAAGTTATATCCTTTCGATCGATTGAAACCGAAGTAAGTTATGAATGTGCACAAATCATTATATCGTTTAAAGTTTAAAGAGATCGCCCATTCGTTTGTTACATTCGTAGTAATAAATCAAATTGAAAATATGTTTCTACAATTTAACCGTTTTTTCATAATTTATGTGATTCCATTTGCTTAACATGATTTAAAACAAAGCAGTAAAGCTCGTCACGAATGTGTATTTAGTTGTTTTAAATAACTATGTACTCATTTGCTACATTTGAAAGACTGAATCAAATGTACTAAATGACTAGTTAATTGGCCCACTTTTGGTAAAGTTATATCATTTTAATCAATTAAAACCAAATTAAGTTAAGAATGTTGACAAATCGTTATTTTGTTTAAAGTTTAGAGAGACCAACTATTCATCTGTTATGTTCATCATAGCGAATGAAATTGACAAAGTATTCCACAATTTGACCGTTCTTCCATAATTTATAAGATTTCATTTGCTTAACTAGATTTTAATCAATTAAAACTGAAGTAAGGTTAGAATGTACATAAATCGTTATATCGTTTATAGTTTAAAGAGACCTCCTATGCAATTGTTACGTTCGTGATAACCAATTAAATTAACAAAGGAGATTCCACTTTTTGACTGTTCTTCCTTAATTTATATGATTTCATTCGCTTAACCAGATTTAGAACAAAATACTAAAGCTTGTCACGGATGTATATTTAATTATTTTAAATAAATACGTACTCATTTGCTAAGTTAAAAAGATTGAATTAAATGTACTACACAACTAACCAATTGGACCCTTTTTGTTCATGTTATATCTTTTTGATCGATTAAAACCGAAGTAAGTTATGAATGTCCACAAATTATTATATCGTTTAAAGTTTAAAGAGATCTACCATTTATTTGTTATGTTATTAATAACAAAATAAATTGAAAAAGTGATTTCATAATTTGATTATTCTTCCTTAACTTATATAATTTAATTCACTTAACTAGATTTAGAACAAAGCACCAATGCTCATCACAAATGTATATTTAATTATTTTGAATGAAAACATACTTATTTGCTATGTTCAAAAGAAAAAATCAAATGTACTAAATGAGGAACCAATCAGACCCCTTTTGGTCCTGATATATACTATTAATTAATTAAAACCGAAGTAAGTTAAGAATGTGTACAAATCATTGTATCATTCAAAGTTTAAAGAGACCTCTCATTCATTAGTAACGTTCATAACAACAAATTAAATTAACAAGGCGATTCCACAAATTGACCTTTCTTCGTTAATTTATACGATTTCATTCAATTTGCTAGATTTAGAACAAGGCATCATAGCTCATCAAGAATGTATGTTTAATTGTTCTAAATAAATACATTCTCATTTGGTAAGTCTAAAAGATTAAATTAGACGTACTAAATGATGAACCAATCGGACCCCTTATGGTCAAGTTATATACTTGTGATCGATTAAAACCGAAGTAAGTTAAGAATGCGCACAAATCATTATATCATCTAAAGTTTAAATAGACCTCCAATTCATTTGCTACGTTCTTCCTCAATTTATATGATTTTATTTGCTTACTTAGATTTAGAACAAAGCATTAAAGCTTGTCACGAATGTATATTTAATTATTTAAAATAACTACCTACCAATTCGCTAAATTCAAAATTATGAATCAAACGTACTAACCGACGAACCAATCAGACAACTTTTGGACAAATTATATCCATTTATGAATCAAACGTACTAACCGAAGTAAGTTAAGAATGTGCACAAATTGTTATATCATTTAAAGTTTAAAGAGACATCCTATTCATTTGTTATGTTCGTAATAACAAATCAAATTGACAAAGTAATTCCACAATTTGATAATTTTTCCTTAACTTATATGATTTCATTCGCTTAACTTGGTTTAAAATAAAGCACCATAGCTCATCACGAATGTAGATTTAATTATTTTAAATGAATACATACTCATTTGCTAAGTTCAGAAGAATAAATCAAACGTACTAAACAACAAACTAATCGGACTCCTTTTAGTTAAGTTATATATTTTTGATCAATTATAACCAAAGTTAAGAATGAGCACAATTCGTTATATCATTTAAAGTTCAAAAAGTCTTCTAATTCATTTGTTATGTTCGTAAGAATGAATCAAATTGACAAAGTGATTCCACAATTTAACTGTTCTTCCTTGACTTATATAATTTCATTCACTTAACTTGATTTAGAACAAAGCACCAAAGCTCGTCATGAATATACAATTTATTATTTTAAATGAACACATACTCATTTGCTAAGTTCAAGAGAATAAATTAAACATAAAATGACTAACAAATTAGACCCTTTTTTGTCAAGTTATATCCTTTTGATCGATAAAAACCAGAAGCAAGCTAAGAATTTAAACAAATCATTATATCATTTAAAGTTTAAAGTGACCTCTCATTCATTTGTTATGTTTATATTGACAAATTAAATTAACAAAGTGATTCCACAATTTGTCCATTCTTCCTTGACTTATATGATTTCATTAACTTAAAATGATTTAGAATAGAGTACTAAAGCTCGTCACAAATGTAAATTTTATGGTTCTAAATAAATGTGTTCATTTGCTATGCTCAAAATAATGAATCCAACATACTAAATGGCAACCTAATCGGACCACTTTCGTCAAGTTATATCCTTTTGATCAATTAAAACTGATGTAAGTTAAGAATGTGCATAAATCGTTATACCATTTAAGTCTAGAGAGACCTCTTATTCATTTGTTACGTTTGTAATAACAAATCAAATTGACAAAGTGATTCCACACTTTGACTGTTCTTCCTTAATTTATATAATTTCAATCTCTTAACTTGATTTAGAACAAAACACCAAAGCTCGTCACGAATGTATAACTAAGTATTTTGAATGATTACGTACTCATTTGCTAAGTCTAAAAGAATAAATCAAATGTACTAAATGACGAATGAATCGGATATTTTTTGGTCAAGTTATATCCTTTTGATTGATTAAAACTAAAGTAAGTAAAGAGTGTGTACAGATTGCTATACCATTTAAAGACCTCCCATTAATTTGTTACGTTCGTAATAATGGATCAAATTAACTATGCGATTCCACAATTTGACCATTCTTCATTAATTTATGTGATTTCATTCATTTAAATAGATTTTAAACAAAGTACTAAAGCTAGTTATAAATGTATATTCAATTATTTTAAATAACTACGTACTCATTTGCTAAGTTCAGAGAAATAAATTAAACGTACTAAACGATGAACCAATCAGACCTCTTTTGGTAAAGTTATATCCTTTTAATTGATTAAAGCCAAACTATGTTAAAAATGTGCACAAATTATTATATCATTTAAAGTTTAAAGAGACCTCTTATCCATTTATTACGTTTATAATAACAAATCAAATTTACAAAGTGATTCAACAATTAAACCGTTCTTCCTTGACTTATATGATTGCATTCGTTTAAATAGATATAAAATAAAGCACCATTACTTGTCACGAATATATATTTAATTATTTTAAATTAATATATACTCATTTGCTATGTCTAGAAGAATGAATCAAATGTATTAAATGATGAACTAATTGGACCCCGTTTGGTCAAGTTATATCCTTTTGATCGATTAAAATAGAAGTAAGTTAGGAATGTGAAAAAATCATTATATTATTTAAAGTTTAAAGATATCTCGCATTTATTTGTCACGGTAGTAATAACGAATCAAATTGACAAAGTAATTCCACAATTTGACCATTCTTCCTTAACTTATATAATTTTATTTGCTTATCTATATTTAGATTAAAGCACCATAAGTCGTATCAAATGAATATTTGATTGTTTTAAATGAATGCGTACTCATTTTCTAACTTCAAAAAAATAAATCAAACATATAAATGACAAACAAATCGTACCCTTTTTTTATCAAATTATATCCTTTTGATCAATTAAAATAAAAGTAAGTTAAGAATATGCACAAATCGTTATATCGTTTAAAGTTTAAATAGGCCTCTCATTCATTTATCATGTTCGTAAAAAAACTAAATTGACAAATTGATTCCACAATTTGACCATTTTTTCTTAACTTACATGATTTCATTCGCTTAACCTTATTTTAGAACAAAGGACCATAGGTTGTCACGAATGTATATTTAATTAATTTAAATAAGTACATACTCATTTGCAAAGTTCAAGAGAATGAAGCAAATGTACTAAAGGACTAACCAATTAGACCCCTTTTAGTAAAGTTATATCATTTTGATTAATTAAAACTGAAGTAAGTTAAGAAAGTGTACAAATCGTTATACCATTTAATGTTTAATGAAACCTCCCATTCATTTGTTATGTTTGTAATAACGAATCAAATTGACAATTCAATTCCACAATTTGACCATTCTTCCTTAATTTAAATGATTTTATTCGCTTAATTTGATTTAGAACAAAGCACTAACGCTTATCACAAACATATATTTGATTGTTTTAAATAAGTACGTACTCATTTGCTAAGTTCGTAAAAATTAATTAAATGTACTAACGATGAACTAATCGGCCTACTTTTGGTCAAGTTATATACTTTTAATCGATCAAAACTGAAGTAAGCTAAGAATGTGTACAAATCGTTATATTATTTATAGTTTAAAGAGACCTGTCATTCATTTGTTACGTTCATAATAATAAACCGAATAGACAAAATAATTCCACAATTTGAGCATTCTTCCTTAAACTTATATGATTTTATTAGCTTACCTAGATTTAGAATAAAGCAGCAAGCTCGTCATGAATATATATTTAATTATCTTGAATGAATGTGTACTCATTTGCTAAGTTCAAAAGAATAAATCAAACGTACTAAATGACGAATGAATAGGTGTCACAAACTGGATTTTTAAAAGCCTTTTCAAAATAGCATGAACGGTAGTCATGAGAATTTTTTTTTCTTCTTAAATACAAAACAAACCATTCAATTAAATATCCAGGTCATAATAACTGGGGTTCACAAATACGGATATCAAATTATATGATATTATTACACATCTCAAAATTCAATAAGAACAGCTCATCCATCTAAGTACAACTCTGTCATCCGTTTGAAAATAAATAATAAGTTGACTCTCATGCTAAATATACACTTACATATCGGAGCTGTAGACACGAAAAACTTCATTTTGTCTCGCCTCCTAGTCTCACTTGTCGTCATGTGGAGAATCTGCAACCAACCAAACCAAACGACCACAACAACAACAATGGAACCTCTCTACCTTCTAGAGAAGAGCTTCCGAAGGACAAAAATGTTTTATTAATGTATTTTGGATCGGGCCAACATTACCGATGTTAGTTGCCTATGTACTCATCAAACAACATCTCCAATGCTTCCAACAAGACCGGATCCAGACGTAGTTCTGCCTAAAAACTACCCTATCCTACGAAGCATAGCATAACATATGCAATGCTAAAGTATTTTCAATCAACCTATATTTTATGCAAGTCCTTTAATCATATTACTTGTCTAATTAATAAGCAATATTAAACAATGTTATTAATTATCTCACAACCCATGTTTAATAAAATGCAAAACATCTTACAAATAGTACCACACGAAGGTAATATACAAAGTACTGGTTATCAAATAACCAACGAAGGTACTATACAGAGTACTGGTTATCAAATAACCAACACACCCAAACTGGCCTTTATTTAATGCAAACTTGAACAACTCAACTTATATCTACACCATTTAGAAAACAACTCATTATTGTTATCTCAAAAATTGACTCCCGTTCACAAGGAGTACTACACATTAGCAGGGAAATCATAACATCCCTAGGGATCCACTTGGATAAGTCATGGGTCTAGACATGTAGGTACTAGCTGTGCTCATAGACATACTGGCTGAAGGTAGATGAGCCTTCCATGATGCTCAAAAACCTGGTTTGCGAATTTGTAGGGATCCATCGTCCCAAAGTAGCGGAGACCACAAAGGTTTGAAAGATTACCACCATGGCTATTGCTGTGAACTAACACAATGTTGAATGAACATATGACTTAATGCATCCAAAGATTTAATACTAAACACAACCTATCATGCGTGTAACCGATTCTCATGATTGGCAAGATAATAGGCAGATTTAGGGCTTAAGCATGTGAACTAATCAACATGACAAGGACTCAGACTTCTCCTGAGATAAACTGACTAATTCAACCTTATAATGAAACGGATTGAGGCTGAGATGAACAACTCAAGTCAGCCACCTAACATGACAAATTCAGGTTGATACAACCATCAACATTCAACCTAAGGTATATCACAATCAAGGCTGAAATTCAGGGACAACATAGGCTGAAATTTAGAAGCTTCTTAGGCTGAAATTCAGAGACTCAATAAGCATGAATACATCATGAACTAAGGCTCAAAGATCATGGATTCAATTATCAAGATTACAACCTAAATCAAGCTGAGAATCAAGTATTAGATAGGCGATAATACAACCTAAACTAGGGCTGAAATTTAGGTATTCTCTCAGCATTATTATAACTTAAACCAAGGCTGAGAATTTAAAATTCATTTGGCTAAAGTAGAGCCTAAAACAAGGCTACAATTCAGGGATTTAAATAGGCAAAAGTATAGCCTTAAACTAAGCTGCAATTTAGTGATCTAAATAAGCAAAAGTAGAGCCTAAACCAAGGCTTCAAATCAAGGATTAAATTGACAAAAGTATAGCCCAACTTAGGGCCACTAATCAGGGATTAAATAGGCAAAGGTATGGCTAAACTAAGGCCACAAACCAGGGATTAAATAGGCAAATATATAGCCTAAACTAAGGCCATAAACCAGGGATTAAACAGGCAAAAGCATGGCCTAAACTAAGGCCATAAACTAGGGATTAAATAGGAAAAAGTATCGCCTAAACTAAGGCTACAAACCAGGGATTAAATAGGCAAAAGTATGGTCTAAACTAGGCTGAGATAACCATACTAATTTTAACATGGAATAACCATGAATTAAGTGCAAATTAGGGTACATGTGTGTGAGTAAACTCATCATAGATCATGTGCAAATTAGGGTACATAAGTGGCATACACTCAGCATAGAGCTTGAGTAAATCAGGGTATATAAGTGGCATAAAACTCATCATAGAGCATGAGTAAATTAGGGTATATAAATGGCATAAAACTCAACATAACCTAGGCACAAATCAGAGTATATATCATAAGAAAAACTTAGCATAGATTAGGCATGGAATAGGGCAAGAGATGGAGATCAGACTCAGCCTATGAGGGGTCGACCTAGGCAGGGAACAATAGTCTAACCCAATGGCTAGGAGTGAAAAAAAAAGATGCCCCTACCTCTACCATTTTGTCCCCAAAGCTCCTAACCCTCGCTCCTACGCTTCTAGGCCTTGAATTCAATCTAAAGATGGTTGCTTTGCGCTTGTTGCTGATTATGGAGATCCTTGCAGTTCGCCCCTGGCTAAAAACTGCATCAAGCCTCGCTGAATTGTCGAGGATGGTTCGCCCCTTGGTGGAGTGCACTCCCAGCAGCTCCTCCAAGTCGTCAACAAAGTGTTTTTTGCCCAACAGTCCTCCAGAACTGTGGCTAAAGCTCCCAATCCCACCCTTGCAAATTTCTAAATTTTGAATGCTTGAATCACCTCCCCTCTACCAGCCATGACTCCCCCTTTATATAGAGGATTGGTCGGGAAGCCTGGTACTACTAGGACTCGCCCAACCTTAGTTACAATTTGAGAATCCCAATCCCTACCACATTACAAATAGGAAACCAGCCCATATACATGCTCAAAATAGTCCCAAAAGAGTCATAACCCAACTAGATGTATAGTTGATCCCTCCTTCAAGTTTTTCCACCATTCCTATCACTCCTCGGACTCCTACTTCAGCTAGAAGTCTTCTGCTCGCATGTTATCTTGTCTTAGCAAAGTTCTGGTTGTGTCCTCTTCTTGCTTGGAGTCCTTGTCCAGCTAGGACTCTCTCCCTCTTTCAATTCCTAGTTCTTTTAGGACTTCTAATTCTTAGTTCATTTAGGACTCCCAACTCCTAGTATGTTTAAGACTCCCAACTCTTAGTACGTTTAGGACTCTCAACTCCTAGTACATTTAGGATTCCCAACTCTTAGTACGTTTAGGACTTCCAACTCCTAGTACGTTTAGGACTCCCAACTCCTAGTATGTTTAGCACTCCCGACTCCTAGTACGTTTAGGACATCCAAATCGGGTAAACAGGCCTTGTGCGATATGCTCAACTTCGAACAGTCGTATCTCCCTCATCCAAACTCCAATTCGCATGTTCTTGGTGGTGTTTCGTAGATCTTTCTATTTACTTTCTATCCATATAAGATTCCAGCCACTACTCCAAACTAATTATAATGTTATTATCACAAGAATCTCAAGGGGTCTAATATCCTAATTTTCACGTGGTCGACTTCGGGAATTTAGAAAAATCTCGGATGTTACAATAGGATCCTTTTTGGTCAAATCATATTCTTCTAATTGATCTAAACCAAAGTAAGTTAAGAGTGTGCAAAAATCATTATATCATTTAAAGTTTAAATAGACCTCCTATTAATTTGTTATGTTCATAATAATGAGAATCAAATGGACAAAGCAATTCCACAATTTGATCATTCTTCCTTAATTTATATAAATTTATTCGCTTAACTAGATTTAAAACAAAGCACTAAAACTTTTCACGAATGTATATTTAATTGTTTTATATGAATTGTACTCAATAGCTAATTTCAAAAGAATGAATCAAAGGTACTAAACAACGAACCAATTAGACCCCTTTTAGTTAAGTCCTTTTGATCGATTAAAACAAAAGTAAGTTAAGAATGTGCACAAATCGTTATATGGTTTAAAAGTTATAAGAGACCTCCTATTCATTAACAAATCAAATTGACAAAGTGATTCTACAATTAACTGTTCTTCCTTAACTTATATAATTTCATTCGCTTACTTAGATTTAGAATAAATCAACAAAGCTCGTCACAAATGTATATTTAATTTCTATAAACGAATACGTACTAATTTGCTAAGATCAAAAGAATAAATCAAACATACTAAACAATGAATGAATCAGACCCTCTTTGGTAAAGTTATATCCTTTTGATCGATCAAAACTGAAGTCAGTTTAAATTCTGAACAAATCGTTATATTGTTTAAAAGTTTGAAAAGACCTTCTATTCATTTGTTACGTTCATAATACTGAATCAAATTGACAAAGTGATTCTACAATTTGACCGTTCTTCCTTAACTAATATAATTTCTTTCGCTTAACTAGATTTTGATTAAAACAATAAAGCTTGTCACATTATATTTAGTTATTTTGAATGAATACGTACTTATTTTTTTTGCTCAAAAGAATAAATTAAACCTACTAAACGACAAACGAATCGGACCCTTTTTGGTCAAGTTATATCCTTTTGATCGATTAAAACTGAAGTAAGTTAAGAATGTGCAAAAACTGTTATATCGTTTAAAGATACCTCCCATTCATTTGTTACGTTCATAATAACGAATCAAATTGACAAAGTGATTTGACAATTAAACCGTTCTTCCTTAACTCATCTGATTTCATTCGCTTAACTAGATTTAGATCAAAGCACCATTGCTCCTCATGAATGTATATTTAATTTCTTTAAATGAATATGTACTCAATTGCTAAGATCAAAAGAATGAATTAAATATACTAAACGATGAACCAATTGGACACCATTTGGTTTAAGTTATATCCTTTTGATTGATTAAAACTGAAGTAAGTTAAGATTGTGCACAAATCGTTATATCATTTAACGTTTAAATAGGTCTCCCATTTATTTGTTACGTTTGTAATAACGAATCAAATTGACAAAGTGATTCCAAAATTTTACCTTTCTTCCTTAACTTTTATGATTTCATTCACTTCACTTGATTTAGAACAACGCACCATAGCTCGTGACGAATGTATAATTAATTATTTTAAATGAATACATACTCATTTGCTAGGTTGAAAATAAAAATTAAAGGTACAAAATAATGGACCAATCGGAACCTTTTTGGTCAATTTATATCCTTTTAAATGATTAAGACAGAAGAAAGCTAAGAATGTGCACCAATCATTATATCATTTAATGTTTAAAGAGATATCCTATTAATTTGTTATGTTCATAATAACAAATCAAATTATCAAAGTCATTCTACAATTTGACCGTTCTGCCTTGAGTTATATTTTTTTCACTTTACCAGATTTAGAACAAAGAACCATAGTTCGTCATAAATGTAAACTCAATTGTTTTAAATAAATACGTACTCATTTACTAAATTTAAAAGAATTAATCAATTATACAAAATGACAAATCAATTAGACCCCTTTTGTTCAACTTATATGTTTTGATCGATTAAAACCGAAGTAAGTTAAGAATGTATACAAATCGTTATATCGCTTAAAGTGGAAAGAGACCTCTCATTCATTTGTTACGTTCGTTATAACTAATCAAATTGACAAAGGGATTGCACAATTTGACCATTCTTCTTTAATTTATATGATTTCATTTACTTCACTTGATTTAGAACAAAGCACCACAGCTCATCATGAATGAATATTTAATTATTTTAAATGAATACGTACTTATTTACTAAGTTCAAAAAAATTAATTAAATTTACAAGATGACAAACCAATCAGACCCCTTTTGGTTAAGTTAAATCCTTCTAATTGATTAAGACTGTGCACAAATAGTTATATCATTTAAAGTTTAAATATACTTCCCATTCATTTTTACGTTCATAATAACGAATCAAATTGACAAAATGATTCCACAATTTGACCGTTCTTCCTTAACTGTCATAATTTCACTCGCTTAACTTAATTTAGAACAAAGAACCATAGCTCATCACGAATGTATATGTAATTGTTTTAAATAATTATGTACTCATTTACTAAGTTCGAAAGAATGAATCAAACATACTAAACCATGAACCAATCGGCCTACTTTTGGTCAAGTTATATTCTTTTAATTTATCAAAACATAAGTAAGTTAAGAATGAGCACAAATTGTTATATTGTTATAGCTTAAAGAGACCTCCCATTCATTTTTTGTATTCATAATAACCAATCAATTTCACTAAGTGATTTAACAATTTGACTTTTCTTCCTACATTTATTTCATTTCATTCGCTTAACTTGATACAGAACAAAACACTAAAGCTCATCACAAAAGTATCTTTAATTATTTTAAATAACTACTTACTGATTTGCTAAGTTCAAAAGAATAAATCAAATGTACAAAACTACGAACCAATCGGCCTACTTTTATATCAAGATATATCCTTTTAATTGATTAAAACCAAAGTAAGTTAAGAATGTGCATAAATCATTATATCATTATAGTTTAAAGAGACCTCCCATTCATTTATTACATTTATAATAACTAATCAAATTCACAAAATGATTCCTTAATTTGACCGTTCTTCCATAATTTATATGATTTCATTCACTTAACTTAATATAGAACAAAGCACTAAAGCTCATCACGAAAGTATATTTATTGTTTTAAATAACTACATACTCATTTGCTAGGTTTAAACGAATTAATCAAACATACTAAATGATGAACCAATGAGCCCACTTTTAGTTAAACCTGAAGTAAGTTAAGAATGTGCACAAATAGATATATCATTTAAAGTTTAAAGAGACCACCCATTCATTTATTATATTCATAATAATGAATCAAATTCACATAAGTCATTCCCCAATTTGACCATTCTTCCTTAACTTATATGATTTGATTCACTTTGATAGGTTTAGAACAAAGCACTAAAGCTCATCACGAATGTATATTTAATTATTTTAAATAAATATATACTCATTTGTTATGTTCAAAAGAATAAAACAAACGTACTAAATGACGAACCAATCAGAACCTTTTTGGTTAAATTATATCCTTTTGATAAATTAAAATTGAAGTTAAGAATGTGCACAAATCGTTTAAAGTTTAAAGAGTCCTTTCATTCATTTGTTACATTCTTAATAACTAATAAAATTAACAAAGCAATTCCACAATTTGACCATTCTTTCATAATTTATATGATTTCATTCACTTGTACTAAATCTCATCACAAATATATATTTAATTGTTATACATAACTACATACTCATTTGCTATGTTCGAAAAAATGAATCAAACATACAAAACGACGAACAAATTGGCCCACTTTTGGTCAAGTTATGTCCTTTTAATCATTTAAAGTGAAGTAGTTAAGAATGTACACAAATCGTTATTTTGTTAATAACGAATCAAATTAACAATGTCATTCCACAAATTGACCATTCTTCCTTAACTTATATGATATAATTCGCTTAACTAGATTTATAGCAAAGCACCACAACTCATCAGTAATGTATATTTAATTATATTAAATGAATACATACTCATTTGCTGAGTTTAAAAGAATAAATCAAACGTACTAAATGACAAACCAATCGAACTTCTTTTAGTCAAGTTATATCCTTTTGATTAATTAAAACTTATGTAAGTTAATAATGTGCACGAATTGTTATATCGTTCAAAGTTTAAAGATGTCTCCAATTCATTTGTTACGTTCGTTATAATGAATTAAATTGACAAAGTGATTTAACAATTTGACCATTCTTCATTAACTTATATGATTTCATTTGCTTAACTAGATTTAAAACGAAGCACCATAGCTCGTAACGAATGTATATTTAATTATTTTAAATGAATACATACTCATTTGATAAGTTTAAAAGAATGAATCAAATATACTAACGATGAGCCAATCAAACCCCTTTTAATCAAGTTATATCCTTTTAATTGATTAAAACTAAACTAAGTTAAAAATGTGCACAAATCGTTATATCATTTAAAGTTTTAAGATACCTCCTATTTATTTGTTACATTTATAAAAACGAATCAAATTGACAAATTGATTCCACAATTTGATTGTTCTTCCTTGATTTATATGATTTCAATCACTTAACTAGATTTAAAACAAAGCACCATAGCTTGTAATGAATGTATATTTAATTGTTTAAGAAACCTCCTATTCATTTGTTATGTTCATAAAAGCAAATTAAATTGACAATGTGATTCCATAATTTGATTATTTTTTCTTAACTTATATGATTTCAATCGCTTCACTAGATTTAAAAAAATGCACCATAGTTTGAAATGAATGTATACTTAATTTTTTTAAATAAATATGTCCACTTTTTTTAAAATTATAAAAATAAATCAAACGTACTAAATGACGAACTAATCGGACACAATTTGGTTAAGTTATATCGTTCTGATCGATTAAAACTAAAGTAAGTTAAGAATGTATACAAATCGTTATATCATTTAAAGTTTAAAGAGACCTCCTATTTATTTGTTACGTTCATAATAACGAATCAAATTTACAAAGCGATTCCAAAATTTTACCGTTCTTCCTTACTTAAATGATTTCATTCACTTAACTTGAATGAACAAAGCATCATAGCTCGTGACGAATGTATATTTAATTAGTATAAAGGAATTCACATATTTATTTGCTATGTTAAAAAAAATAAATTAAATGTACTAAATAATGAACCAATCGGACCCGTTTTAGTCAAGTTACATCATTTTAATCAATTAAGACTGAAGTTATGATTGTAAACAAATCGTTATATCTTTTAAAGTTTAAAGAGATCTCCAATTCATTTGTTATGTTCGTAATAATGAATGAAATTAACAAACTCAGTCCACAATTTAACTGTTCTTCCTTAACTTATGTTGTTTTATTAGCTTTACTAGATATAGAACAAAGTGCCATAGCTCATCATGAATGTAAACTTAATTATTTTAAATAAATACATACTCATTTGCTAAGTTTAAAACAATAAATCAAACATACAAAAAGGTGAACCAATCAGACCACTTTTGGTCAAGTTATATCCTTTTAATCGATTAAAACTGAAGTAAGTTAAGAATGTGTACAAATCGTTATATCATTTAAAGTTTAAAGAGACCTCCAATTCATTTAGTACATTCATTATAACTAATCAAATTGAAAAAGCGATTGCACAATTTGACAATTCTTCCTTAATTTTTATGATTTCATTTGCTTTATATCAATCAACCTACTTGAGGTCAAATTATATCCTTTTAATTGGTTAAAACTGAAGTAAGTTAAGAATGTGCACAAATCGTTATATCGTTACAATTTAAAGAGGCCTCTCATTCATTTATTATGTTCGTAATAACTAATCATATTCCCACAATGATTCCACAATTTGACCATTCTTCCTTAATTTATATGCATGATTTCATTCGCCTGATTAGATATAGAACAAAACAGTAAAGCTAGTCACGAATATATTTAATTATTTTAAATAACTACGTACTCATTTGCTCTATTCAAAAGAATGATTAAATCATACTAAACAATTAACCAATTGGCTAACTTTTGGTCAATTAATATCTTTTTAATCAATTAAAACCAAAGTCAGTTAAGAATACGCACAAATCATTATATCTTTTAAAGTTTAAAGAGACCTCTCATTCATTTGTTACGTTTATAATAATAAATCAAATTAACAAAGTAATTCCACAATTTGACTGTTATTCCTTAACTTATATGATTTGATTCGAATAACTAGATTTAGAAAAAAACATCATAGCTCATCATGAATGTATATTTAATTATTTTAAATAAATATGTACTCATTTTCTAAGTTTGAAATAATGAATCAAACATACTAACGACAAGCCAATCAGACCCCTTTCGGTCAAGTTATATCCTTTTGATTAATTAAAACAGAAGTAAGTTATGAATGCGCACAAATCGTTAAATCGTTTAAATTTTTAAGACCTTTTATTCATTTGTTACGATTATAAAAATAAATCAAATTGATAAACTTATTCCACAATTTGACTATTCTTCTTCAACTTATATGATTTCATTCGTTTAACTTAATTTAGAAGAAAACACCAAAGCTCATCATGTATGTATAATTAATTATTTTAATTGAGCACATGCCCATTTGCTAATTCAAAAGAATAAATTTAACGTATGAAATGATGAACTAATCAGACTCCTTTTGGTGAAGTTATATCATTTTGATCAATTAAAACCGAAGTAAGTTAAGAATGTGCACAAATCATTATATCTTTTAAAGTTTAAAAAGACCTTCTATTTATTTGTTATGTTCATAATAATGAATCAAAGTCACAAAGTAATTCCACAATTTAACCATTCATCCTTAACTTATATGATTTCATTCGCTTAAATAGATTTAGAACAAAACAACAAAGTTTGTCATGAATGTATATTTAATTATTTTAAATAAAAACATACTCATTTGCTAAGTTAAAAATATAAAATTAAATATACAACAAACCAATTGGACAACTTTCGGTCAAGTTATTTCCTTTTGATAGATTAAAACCGAAGTAAGTTAAGAATATGCACAAATTGTTATTTCATTTAAAGTTTAAAGAATCTCTCATTCATTTGTTGCGTTTGTAATTACTAATCAAATTGACAAAGCTATTTCACAATTTGACCGTTCTTCCTTAATTTATATGCTTAATTTAGAATAAAGCACTAAAGCTCATCACGAATATATATTTAATTATTTTAAACAACTATGTACTCATTGTTATGTTCGAAAGAATGAATAAATCGTATTAAATGATTAACCAATCGGTCCACTTTTGTTCAAGTTATCCTTTTAATTGATTAAAACCGAAGTACGTTAAGAATGTGTACAAATCATTATATTATTTATTGTTCAAAGAAACCACCCATTCATTTATTACGTTCATAAGAGCGAATCAAATTGATAAAGTAATTCCAAAATTTTACTATTCTTCCTTAACTTATATAATTTAATTTGCTTAAATTGATTTAGAACAAAGCACCAAAGCTCATCACGAATATATTAATTATTTTAAATGAACACATACTCGTTTTCTAAGTTCAAAAGAATAAATTAAATGTATAAAATGACAAACAAATCGACCCCTTTTGGTTAAGTTATATCATTTTTATCAATTAAAACAAAAATAAGTTAAGAATGCGCACAAATCATTATATCGTTTAAAGTTAAAAGCGACCTCCTATTCATTTGTTACGTTTGGAATAATTAATCAAATTAACAAAGTGATTCTACAATTTGACTGTTCTTCCTTATATAATTTCATTCACTTAAAATGATTTAGAACAAAGTACCAATGCTCGTCACAAATGTATATTTTATTGTTCTAAATGAATATGTACTTATTTGCTATGTTTGAAGTAATGAATCTAGCGTACTAAACAACCAACCAATTGCATCACTTTGGTCAAGTTATATCCTTTTTATCAATTAAAATTGTGGTAAGTTAAGGATGTGCACAAATCATTATATCATTTAAAGTCAAGAGAGATCTCATATTCATTTGTTACATTCGTAATAACGAATCAAATTGACAAAGTGATTCCACAATTTGACCGTTCTTCTTCAACATATATAATTTCATTCGTTTAACTTGATTTAGAACAAAGCACAAAATCTCGTCACGAATTTATATTTAAGTATTTGGAATGAATACATAGTCATTTGCTAAATTTAAAAGAATAAATCAAACATACTGAATGACGAATGAATCAGACCCTTTTTGGTCAAGTTATATCCATTTGATTGATTAAAACCGAAGTAAGTTAAGAGTGTGTATAAATGGTTATATCATTTGAAGTTTAAAGAGACCTCCTATTCAATTTTTACGTTTGTAATAACGAACCAAATTGACAAAGTGATTCCATAATTTGACCGTTCTTCATTAATTTATATGATTTCATTTGCTTAAATATATTTTGAAGAAAACACTAATGCTTGTCATAAATGTATATTTAATTATTTTAAATAACTAAATACTCATTTGCTAAGATTAAAAAAATAATTTAAACGTACTAAATGACAAAGCAATCAAACCAATTTTGGTAAAGTCCTTTTAATGAATTAAAACCAAATAAAGTTAAAAATGTGCACAAATCATTATATCGTTTAAAATTAAAAGGGACCTCCTATTCATTTGTTACATTCATAATAATGAATCAAATTAACAAAGTTATTCTACAATTTGACTGTTCTTCTTTAACTTATATGATTTCATTCACTTAACATGATTTAGAATAAAGCACAAAAGCACGTCATGAATGTATATTTAATTATTTTAAATTAATATATACTCTTTTGCAATGTTTGAAATAATAAATCTAACATACTAAACAATGAACAAATCAGACCACTTTTTGTCAAGTTATATTTTTCTAATCGATTAAAATGAAAGTATGTTAAAAATGTACATAAATCATTATATCATTTAATGTTTAATGAGACCTCATATTCGTTTGTTATGATTACATTTGCTTAACTTATATGATTACATTCGCCTTAATAGTTATAAAATAAAGCACCATTGCTCATCATGAATATATTTTTAATTGTTTTGAATGAAAATGTATTCATTTGCTTAGTTTAAAAGAATGAATCAAATGCATTAAATGATGAACCAATTGGACCTCTTTTGGTCAAGTTATATCATTTTAATCGATTAAAACTATAGTAAGTTAAGAATGCATAAAAATCATTATGTCATTTAAAGTTTAAAGATACCTCTCATTCATTTGTTACATTCATAATAATGAATCAAATTGACAAAGTGAATCTACAATTGGACCATTCCTCCTTAACATATATAATTTCATTCGCTTAACTAGATTTAGAATAAAGCACCATAGCTCTTAATGAATAAATATTAAATTGTTTTAAACAAATACATACTCATTTTCTAACTTCAAAAGAATAAATCAAACGTACTAAATGACGAACCAATCTTACCCTTTTTGGTAAATATCCTTTTGATCGATTAAAATTAAAGTAAGTTAAGAATCGGCAAAATTTGTTATATTATTTAAAGTTTAAAGAGACCTCTCATTCATTTGTTACATTAGTAAAAATAAATAAAATTAAAAAAATGATTCCACAATTTGACTGTTCTTCCTTAACTTATATGATTTCATTCACTTAACTTGATTAAGAACAAAGGACCATAGGTCGTCACGAATGTATAATTAGTTGTTTTAAATAAATATGTACTCATTTGCTAAGTTCAAAACAATATAACGAACATACTAAAGGACCAACCAATTAAACCCCTTTTGGACAAGTTCTATCCTTTTGATCGATTAAAACCGAAGTAAGTTAAGAATATGCACAAATTATTATATCGTTTAAAGTTGAAAGAGACCTTCCATTCATTTATTACATCAATAATAACAAATCAAATTGATAATGTGATTCCACAATTTGACTGTTCTTCCTTAATTTATATCATTTGTTCACTTAACTTGATTTTGAACAAAGCACTAAAGCTCATGATGAACGTATATTTAATTGTTATAATAAATATGTACAAATTTTACTAAGTTCGTAAGAATGAATCAAACGTACTAACAACAAATTAATTGGCCCACTTTTGGTCAAGTTATATCTATTTAATTTATTAACCGAAGTAAGTTAAGAACGTGTACAAATTGTTATATCATTTGTAATTTAAAGAGACCTCCCGTTCATTTCTTACGTTTGTAATAACCAATCAAATTGACAAAGCGATTCCACAATTTGACCATTCTTCCTTAATTTATATGATTTCATTCACATAGTTTGATTTAGAACAAATCACTAAAGCTCATCATGAATGTATATTTAATTATTTTAAATAACTACGTACTCATTTGCTAAGTTCAAAAAATGAATCAAATGTACTAAACGACGAACCAATCAGCCCACTTTTGTCAAGTTATATCCTTTTAATTGATGAAAACCGACATAAGTTATGAATGTGCACAAATAGTTATATCGTTTAAAGTTTCAAGCAACCTCTCATTCATTTGTTACATTCGTAATAATGAATTAAATTAACAAAGTCGTTCCACAATTTGATTGTTCTTCCTTAACTTATATGATTTTATTCGTTTAACTTGATTTATAACAAAGCACAAAAGCTCGTCGTAAATGTATATTTAATTATTTTAAATAACTACGTACTCAATTTCTAAGATCGAAATAATGAATCCAATGTATTAAATGATTAGCCAATCGGACCCCTTTTGGTCAAGTTATATCCTTTTGATCGATTAAAACCGAAAGAAGTAAAGAATGTGCAGAAATCGTTATATCATTTAAAGTTTAAAGATGTAATGTCCGGGATTTTTCTAAATTCCCGAAGTCAACCACTCATGCTGAGTTTGATCTCCATGTTTTGCCCTAATCCATGCCTTGGTTATGCTGAGTTTTATCCTTCATATGTAGCCTAATTTGTGCTTGAACCATGATGAGTTTAACTATCTAAGTTTGACCTATTCCATGTATGGGCTATGCTGAGTTTAACCATTTAGGTTTGCCTAAATTCATGCTTGTTTCATGCTGAAATTAGTATTCTTATCTCAGCCATGTTTAGGGTTATGTCATGCTAAAAGATTTGGTCATGGAAGCCTTATATGAGTTATGATCATGTGGAATCATGTAGGTTGTGATAGCCTTGCTTCTTTGTCATATCATGATGGTTGTTGCTAGTTATATCAACCTGATTTGATGTGATAGGTTGTTGAATTGATTAGAGCACTTCAGCTCCAATTCAAGTCATTAAGTTGTTGATATGTTGAGTTTATTTTAGCATATGCTTAATTAGTTGTTTTGATGCATCTAATACTCTTGTCTCAGCCTTATGTTGTATCTTGAGGTTGTCTATGATATGTTGTAATTATTTTAAATCCTTTTTCCCTCATGTGGCTACATCATATCACATGCTGAGTCAAAGTTTAAGTTCACGGTAATAGCCATGGCGGAAATTTAGGCCCGTGTGGCCTCAACACCTTTGGGACTTTGGCTCCCAGCTCTTTGAGCATTGGCACACACCCAAGATTTTTAGCATCATGGAAGACTCATCTACCTCCAGCCAATGTGTCCATGAGCACAACTGGTACCTACATCTCTAGGCCAATGGCTGATCCAAGTGGATCTCTAGATATGTTAGGATTACTGTTGACATACAGTTACTCCTTTGAGTGGGAGTCAGTATTTTCAGGTAACAATTAGTACATTGTTTCCTGAACGGTGTCCATTGTTTTGTGCATTGTGTTGGAGTCCTATGTCTGGAGATTTCTAGAGCAGCGAGTTATCTCTGAGGGAATACAAATTTGATAGTATTAATTATTGAATAAGGGTTATGAGATAATTAATAACATTGTTTGATTTTTCTTGTTAATTAGACAAGTGGAACGATTAAAAGACTTGCATAAAATGTAGGTTGATTGAAAATACTTAAGCATTGCATGTGTGATGCTATGCTACTTAGGATAGGGTAGTTTTAGGCATAACTATGCTTGGATCTGATCTTGTTGAAAACATGGGAGATATTGTCTAATGAGTACATAAACAACAAACATTGGATAATGTTGGCCCGATCCAAAAAAGATTAATAAAATCTTTTGTCCTTTGGAAGCTCTGCTCTTAAAGGCCAAGAGGTTTCATTGTTGTTGTTGTGGTTGTTTAGTTTGGTTGGTTGCAAATTTTCCAGCCAATGACAAGTGAGACCAGGAGGTAAGCACAAGATGAAGTCCCTCATTTCTGCAATTATGGTACGTATTGTTTCTTTAGCGTGAGAGTCAACTTGTTATTTATTTTAGATGGATGACTGACTTGTACTTAGATGGATGAGCTGTTCTTATTGAATTTTGAGATGTGTAATAATATCATATGATTTCATATTCGTAATTGTGAACCCTAGTTATCATGATCTGAATATTTAATCAAATGGCTTGTTTTGTATTTAAAAAAAAATTCTCGTGACTACCATTCATGCTATTTTAAAAAGGCTTTTAAAAATTCGGGTTGTGACAAAAGATACCTCCTATTCATTTGTTACTTTCGAAATAATGAATCAAATTGACAAATTAATTATACAATTTGATTATTCTTCCTTAATTTATATGATTTCATTCACTTCACTAGATTTAGAACAAAGGCACTATAGCTTTTAACGAATGTATATTTACTTATTTTAAATAAATACGTACTCCTTTTGCAACAATCAAAAGAATGAATAAACTATACAAAATGATGAACCAATTGGACCCCTTTTGGTCATATTATATCCTTCTGATCGATTAAAACCGAAATAAGTTAAGAATGTTCAAAAATTGTAATATCATTTAAATTTAAAGTGACCTCCCATTCATTTTTTACATTTGTAAAAATGAATCAAATTGACAAAGTGATCCCACAATTTTACTATTCTTCCTTAACTTATATGATTTCATTCGCTTAACGTGATTTAGAACAAAGCACAAAAGCTTGGCACGAATATATAATTAATTATTTTAATTAAAACCATACTTATTTACTAAGTTCAAAAGAATAAATTAAACAGTATAAAATGATGAACCAATCGAATCCCCTTTGGTCAAGTTATGTCATTTTAATCGATTAAAACGATGTAAGTTAAGAATGTTCACAAATCATTATATCGTTTATAGTTTAAAGACACCTCCCATTTATTTGTTATGTTTATAATAACGAATCAAATTTAGAAAGTGATTACACAATTTGACCGTTCTTCCTTAATTTTTATGATTTCATTCGCTAACTAGATTTAGAACAAAGCACCAAATTTCGTCACAAATGTATATTTAATTATTTTAAATAAAAATATACTCATTTTCTAAGTTAAATATATTAAATTAAAAGTACTAAATGATGAACCAATTGGACCACTTTTGGTCAAGTTTTATCCTTTTGATCGATTAAAACCGAACTAAGTTAAGAATGTGCACAAATTATTATATCGTTTAAAGTTTAAAGAGAACTCTCTTTCATTTGTTACGTTCATAATAACCAATCAAAATGACAAAGTGATTCCCCAATTTGTCTGTTCTTGCTGAATTTATATGATTTAATTCGCTTAACTTGATGTAGAACAAAGCACTAAAGCTCATCATGAATGTATACTTAATTATTTTAAATAACTGCGTACTCATTATCAAAGTTCAAAAGATTGAATCAAATGTATTGAACGATGAACCAATCAGCCCACTTTTTCCCAAGTTATATCCCTTTAATCGATTAAAACCAAAGTACGTTAAAAATATGTAAAAATTATTATATTATTAGTTTAAAGAGACCTCTCATTCATTTGTTATGTTCATAATAACGAATTGAATTGACAAAATATTCTAAAATTTGACAGTTCTTCCTTAACTTATATGATTTCATTTGCTCAACTAGATTTAGAATAAAGCAACAAAGCTTGTCACAAATGTATATTTAATTTTTTTGAATTAATACATACTCATTTACTAAGTTCAAATGAATAAATAAAACATACTAAACGATGAATAAATTAGACCCTTTTTGGTCAAGTTATATCCTTTTCATAGATTCAAATTGAAGTAAGTTAAGAATGTGCAAAAATCGCTATATCATTTATAGATTAAAGAGACCTCCAATACATTTGTTATGTTCATAATAATGAATCAAATTGACAAAGCAGTCCACAATTTGATAGTTCTTCCTTAATTTATATGATTTCATTCGCTTAACTAGATTTAAAGCAAAGCACTAAAGCTTGTCATGAATGCATATTTAATTATTTTATATGAATCATATTCATTTGATAAGTTCAAAAGAATGAATCAAGATAACCAATCGGAGCCCTTTTGGTCAAGTCCTTTTGATTGATTAAAACCGAAGTAAGTTAAGAATGTGCACAAATTGTTATATGGTTTAAAAGTTTGAAGAGACATCTCATTCATTTGTTACGTTTGTAATAACAAATCAAATTGACCAAGTGATTAAACAATTTACCCATTCTTCCTTAACTTTTATAATTTCATTTGCTCAACTAGAATTAGAATAAAGTAACAAAGTTTGTCACAAATGTATATTTAATTATTATGAATGAATACGTATTCATTTGTTAAGTTCAAAAGAATAAATTAAAAGTACTAAATGAAGAATGAATTATACCCTTTTTGGTCAAGTTATATTCTTTTGATCGATTAAAACTAAAGTATGTTAAGAATGTACACAAATCATTATATCGTTTAACGTTCATTTATTATGTTTGTAATAACGAATCAAATTGACAAAGTCATTCTACAATTTGACCATTTTCCTTAACTAATATAATTTCATTCGCTTAACTAGATTTTGAATAAAGTAGCATTGATCGTCATGAATGTATATTTAGTTATTTTGAATGAATACATACTCATTTGCTATGTTAAAAAGAATAAATCAAACGTACTAAATGATGAACAAATCGGACCCTTATAGTCAAGTTATATCCTTTTGATCAATTCAAACCCAAGTAAGTTAAGAATGTGTAAAAAATGTTATATCATTTAAAGTTTCAAGAGATCTCTCATTCATTTATTATGTTCATATAAACGAATCAATTTGACAAAGCAATTCGATAATTAAATCGCTCTTCCTTAGCTTATATGATTTCATTCGTTTAATTAGATTTAGATCAAAGCACCATTGCTCCTCACAAATTTATATTTATTTGTTTTAAATGAGTATGTACTCATTTTCTAAGATCAAAAGAATGAATCAAACATACTAAACGACGAACCAATCGGACACCATTTGGTGAAGTTATAGCCTTTTGATTGATTTAAACCAAAGTAAGTTAAGAATATGCACAAACCGTTATATCATTTATTGTTTAATAAGGCTCCCATTCATTTCTTACGAGGTAATAACAAATCAAATTGATAAAGTAATTTCAAAATTTTACCGTTCTTACTTAACTTTTATGATTTAATTCGCTTAACTTGATTTAGAACAAAGCACCATAGCTCTTGATGAATGTATATTTAATTATTTTAAAAGAATACATATTCATTTGATAAGTTCAAATAAATAAATTATACATAATAAATAGCGAACCAATTGGACCCCTTTTGGTCAATTTATATCCTTTTAATCGATTATGACCGAAGTAAGTTAAGAATGTGCACAAATCGTTATATCGTTTAAAGTTTAAAGTGATCTCTCATTCATTTGTTATGTTCATAATAACGAATAAAATGAACAAAGTCATTCCACAATTTGACCGTTCTTCCTTAACGTGTTTGGTTTTATTCGCTTTACTAGATTTAGAACAAAGCACCATAGCTCATCACGAATGTGAACATAATTGTTTTAAATAAATACGTACTCATTTGTTAAGTTTAAAAGAATTTTTTAAACATACAAAATGGAAAACCAATCAAACCCCTTTTGGTTAAGTTATAAGCTTTTGAATGATTAAAATAGAAGTAAGTTAAGTATGTGTACAAATCAATACATCGTATAAAGTTTAAAGCATATAATGATTTTTACACATTATTAACTTAAGTAGATCGATAAGAATGATATAACTTGACCAAAAGGGGTCCGATTGGTTCATCATTTTGTATATTTGGTTAATTCTTTTGAACTTAGTAAATAAGTACAGATTTATTTAAAATAATTAAATATTCATTCATGACGAGCTGTGGTGCTTTGTTCTAAATCAAGTGAAGCAAATGAAATCATATAAATTAAGGAAGAACGGTCAAATTGTGCAATCGCTTTATCAATTTGATTAGTTATAACAAACATAGCAAATGATGAACCAATCGAACCCCTTTTGGTCAAGTTATATTCTTCTTATCGATCAAATTAAGTTAATAATGTTATATGGTTTAAAGTTTAAATAGACCACTGTTGTTACGTCTGAAACAAGACTATGAAGAAGTCAAATTCAGATTTATTTTACTTGCCAATTGTAGTAGACAAGGTCGATCCACAGGGAAAGCCTTGTGCAACAAAGAAAATAGTTACGAAGAAATAGAGGAAGAAAAATTAAGAAAGAAAGAGTAGAAGAGTATTGAGGGAATAACACGTTAAGAAATCAAGATAAGAAAACACTAAGGCATTAAAGATCATTGTAACATCTAATGATGTTCTTCATATATCATGTTATCTCAGTTAGAATTGAATGAAGATTCTATTTAACCGGAAGATATGAACATTAAAATTAAAACTAAAGATAGAAAATGCTTTGGATAGATGAAGGATAAAAATAATTGTCTCTTCAAGGTTTCTATGTATCCAAATCACAAAAGATCAAGAAGGATAGCCTTCAAGCATTTTATGTATCCAAATCACAAAGAAACAAGAAGAAGAACAATATTAAATAAACATCACTTCAAATAAACAATACTTACTTGAAACCATTGATGAAACATAAATTGAACTCCATTAGATTGTTACAAATCACCTCTAGCCTTAGTTTGAGAGCTTAGAAAGCCATTACAATAAAACTAAAAACAAAATTACAAAATGAAAGAAGAAAATAGGAGAAGAGAGCTCCAAAGAGGAGAGAATGCCCCATCTATCACGTCCACCCCTCTATTTATAGGAAAAGAAAGGGTTGCTTCAAAGGGTAAAATCAAATCATATCTCCAGATTTCATCGTGATTGATTGCCTGATTCGACCCCTATATCTTCGGAATTTGGAATTTCTTCCTGAAATAACACTTGTAGCCACGGAAGTCTTCTTTCCATTGCCACCAGAATCGTATCAATCCAAATTATACATAAAAGATATGATCAAAATACTAAGGCTGTGTCAATCTATCCGAATCAACTTCTTTCATAATTTAGTTCTATTCATACAAATCTCAAATCAAATGGGTCCACAAGGTTGTGTTCGACCATTCCATGCATGTTTAGACCATTAGGAGCCCATTCTTGACTTTTAAATAGCTTTGGGTAGTTGGGCTTAACTTCCTCTTCCAGTTGTATCTTGTTGAAGCCTGTTTAGACATGTAAACTCAATTAAGGTCCAACTAACTTATTCAAAACATAAATAGCCCAAATCAGTAATGAATTAACACAAAATAGGATTGCAAATAGAAATTTGAAAATATTTTATTAAACATTATTTCAGTGCATCAACCACCCATCTATTTGTTATGTTCGTAATAACGAATGAAATTGACAAAGTGATTCCACAACTTGACCGTTCTTCATTAACTTATATGATTTCATTCGCTTAACTTACTTAGAACAAAGCACCAATGTTTGTCACATATGTATATTTAATTATTTTAAATTAATATGTACTAATTTGCTAAGTTCGACATAATAAATCAAGCATACTAAACGATGAACTAATTGGACTACTTTTGGTCAAGCTATATCCTTTTAATCAATTAAAAATGAAGTAAGTTAGAAATGTGCATAAATCTTTATATCATTTAATGTTTAAAGAGGCCTCCAATTCATTAGCTACGTTCCTAATAGAAAATCAAATTGACAAAGTGATATCACAATTTGACCATTCTTGCTTAACTTATATTATTTCATTCGCTAAACTAGATTTAGAAAAAAGTATCATAGATCATCATGAATATATATTTAATTATTTTAAATAAATACTTACTCATTTGCTAAGTACAATAGAATGAATCAAACATACTAAATGACGAACCAATCGGTCCCCAATTGGTCAAGTTATATTCTTTTGATTGATTAAAAATGAAATAAGTTAAGAATGTGCACAAATATTTATATCATTCAAAGTTTAAAGAGATCTCTCATTCATTTGTTATATTCGTATTAATTAATCAAATTAATCAAGTGATTCCACAATTTGACCGTTCTTCCTTAGCTTATATATTTTCATTCGCTTAACTTGATTTAGAACAAAGCAACAAAGCTCGTCACAAATGAATATTTAATTGTTTGAATTTAATACATACTCATTTGCTAAGTTCAAAAGAATAAATTGAATGTACAAAATGATGAAATAATCTGATTGCTTTTGGTCGAGTTATATCATTTTGATCGATTAAAAATGAAGTTAAGAATGTGCACAAATAATTATATCGTTTAAACTTTAAAGAGACCTACTTTTCAAATGCAATGCTCATAATAACAAATTAAATTGACAAAGTGATACCACAATTTAACCGTACTTCCTTAATTTATATTATTTTATTTGCGTAACTAGATTTAGAACAAAGCACTAAAACTCAAAACGAATACATATGTAATTGTTTTAAAATGACTACGTTGTCATATTCTATGTTCGAAAGAATGAATTAAATGTACTAAACGATGAACAAATCAGACACATTTTGGTCATGTTATATCCTTTTGATTGATTAAAATTGAAATAAGTTTAGAATGTGCACAAATTATTATATCGTTTAAAGTTTAAAGTGACTCCTATTTACTTAACTAGAATTAAAACAAAGCATATATAATTCCATTCGCTTAACTAGAATTAAAAGAAAGCTTCAAAGCTCATCATGAATATATATTTAATTATTTTAAATAAATATGTACTGATTTGCTAATTTCAAAGATTGAATCAAACTTACTAAACGACGAACCAATCAAACCCTTTTTAGTCAAGTTATATCCTTTTGATTGATTAAAATTGAGGTAAGTGAAGAATAAGCACAAATTGTTATATCGTTTAAAGTTTAAAGAAACCTCTCATTAATTTGTTAAGTTCATAATAACGAATCAAATTGACAATGTGATTCTACAATTTGACTATTATTTTTTAACTTATATAATTTTATTCGCTTAACTAGATTTAGAACAAAGCACCAAAGCTCATCACGAATGTATAATTAATTAATTTAAATTAATACATACTCATTTGCTAAGCTCAAAAAAATAAATTAAACATACTAAACGAAGAACAAATAGGCCCCTTTTAGTCAAGTTATATTCTTTTGATCGATTAAAATCAAAATAAGTTAACAATGTGTATAAATCATTATATCATTTAAAGTTTAAAGAGACCTCCCAATCATTTATTGTATTCGTAATAATGAATCAAATTGACAAAGTGATTCCACAATTTGACCGTTCTTCTTTATCTTGTATGATTTCATTCGCTTGACTTAATTTAGAACAAAGCGCTAAAGCTTGTCATGAATGGATATTTAATTATATTTAATTACTACATACTCATTTGATAAATTTGAAAGAATTAATCAAAGTACTAAACGACGAACCAATCAGCCCACTTTTCGTCAAGTTATATCATTTTAATCAATTAAAACTAAAGTAAATTAAGAATGTGCACAAATTATTATATCGTTTATAGTTTAAAAAGACCTCCTATTCATTTGTCACGTTCGTCATTACCAATTAAATTGATAAAGCGATTCTACAATTTCACCATTCTTCCATATTTTATATGATTTCATTCGCTTAACTTAATTTACAACAATGAACTTTAGCTAGTCACGATGTATATTAAATTATTTTAAATAACTACATACTCATTTGCTTCGTTCAAAAGTATGAACAAAACGTACTAAATGACGAAGTAATCAGATAACTTTTGGTCAAGTTATATCCTTTTAATCGATTAAAACCGATTTAAGTTTAAAATGTAAACAAATCGTTATATCATTTACAGTTTAAAGAAACCTCTCATTCATTTGTTTCATTCGTAATAACGAATCAAATTGACGAAGTGATTCTACAATTTGACCATTCTAGCTTAACTTATATTATTTTAGTTGCTTAGCACGAAAGCGCGCCACGAATGAAAATTTAATTGTTTTAAATGAATACATGCTCATTTGCTAAGTTCAAAAAAATAAATTAAACGTACTAAACAGCAAACAAATCAGACCCTTTTGGTAAAGTTATATCTTTTTGATCGATTAAAACTTAAATAAGTTAAGAATGTGCACAATCGGTATATCATTTAAAGTTTAAACATACCACCTATTCATTTGTTACGTTCATAATAATGAATCAAATTAACAAAGTCATTCCACAATTTGACCTTTTTTATTAATTTATATAATTTTATTGACTTAAATAGATTTAAAACAAAACAGAAAAGCTCGCTATGCATGTATATTTAATTGTTTCAAATAAATACGTACTCATTTGTTATGTTCAAAATAAAGAATCTAACATATAAAATGACGAAGTAATCAAACCACTTTTGGTAAAGTTATATCCTTTTAATCTATTAAAACATAACTGTGTTAAAAATGTGTACAAATCATTACATTGTTTAAAGTTTAAATAGTCCACCCACTCATTTGTTACGTTCATAATAATGAATTAAATTAACAAAGTAATTCCAAAATTTGTGTAACACCCCGGGTTTTCATTTACATAAGCATGTGGCAATACAAACTCAAGGTTTTTTAACTTGCCAAGCCAACATCACAACACAAATAAATTACCTACTAAAGCAAAATATTCATTAACTAGGATCTTGGCTCAGCCAAGTGAAAGTACCATGACATAATAAAATAACATGATTAGAAATCTGATGGCAACATAGTGCCTTATTACAATAAGCATGAAATATAGAACTCAAGTCCTACTGGCTATGGAGAATCTACCCTGCTAATTCTGGGCAACTCTTGCTAAGAAAAATTGATACTATGAAACTGGTGCTAATCCTACATTAAGA
This sequence comes from Saururus chinensis, assembly GCA_035235625.1. Classification (NCBI taxonomy): domain Eukaryota; kingdom Viridiplantae; phylum Streptophyta; class Magnoliopsida; order Piperales; family Saururaceae; genus Saururus; species Saururus chinensis. Next base: position 16,981,764 of record CP141148.1, read on the forward strand.
GATGCATGAGTATTTCTACAAATACTCAGTAGGTGGCATGAAAAACCACCCTAAAATAGAAGATTATGATAATGAACAAAAATAGTAGAAATCATCTTTGATCACAATGCAAAATAATTTGCAAATAGCACCTATAAAGGTAATATATAGAGTAATGATTATTAGATAAACCACACTCTCAAACTAACAACTAATGCAAACTTAAACAACTCAACTAATATCTACACCGTTCAGAAAACAACTCATTTATTGTTATATGAAAAACCGACTCCCGTTCACAAGAAGCACTTGTTATGAACATTCTAAGGGTCTATTATTGGGGTCCACTTGCTAGTAGTATAGGTTTTAATTATGTTATGGTTAATAAGAGAATTTAGGTAATTAGGTTAATTAGGGTATTAGTGCTTTCTTTTAATTATGCTAATGGGCCTTAGGTGCTTATTAGTGAGCCCACTTAGCTAGTCTATTTAAATGTAAGGGCTACACCCTAATTGAAATTATGGAATGAATGATTAATTATCTTGTCTTCTCCCCTTTCCTCTCTGCCTCTCCCTCCTATCCGACAGCCATGCTGCTCCTTCTCCCCTTTCCCGGCCTTCCTACATAGCTCCCTTCTCGTTATCAGCTAGCCAGGCCGTTGTAGTGGTATCAGAGCCATTGATCCCCGAAAGCCACCGTTGTTAACTAATTGGATCGCCCTGCCCAAACCGCCTGATATGCCAGTGCCTCTGCCGGGACCATCATGCAATGAATTATGTGTGCTCTCAACGTCGACTCCTTTCATCTCCTTTCAGTGCACCGATGAAGGAGAAATTAAAGTATCCCTGCGACCCTAATTCGCTGGCATCAGAAGCATATGGGATTCATATGCTGGCCAAGGAGGATGGGGTTCTGGACTGATGGAATGACTTCAACCACCACCTGTTGCTGGAGTTGAGGTGAAATCCAACCACCGCCTTCCACCTTGGAAATAGTAGGCAACCCGGGATTTGTTTCATGAAGATGGCCTTGGTCTTACTGGATTTCCCTGGCCGTTGGGTTCTGATTTCCTACTCTTCTGTAACATCATCAAGTCTAAAGATGATGGCCCCAACACAGCTGCTGTGGAATTGTCCACCAATCTACGGGATCTTCTCTTGGTCAGGGACGACGACCAGCCCCCCCCCCCCGACCCGGCAGCCATGGCCTCACCCTTTGCTCCTTCATCTGCTGTAAGAAATCTGCGTCGGTGAAAATGCAGCCAGCCGCCCCGAGCCGGACCCTCCTCGCCATCATCCGGGAAGAGGAGTCCAGCAGTGTGATGGATGGAGATGCTCACGTCGTCCTCATCGCAGAGAGCCAGAAGATCATCTAGAAGTCGTTCAAGGACCGGCTACACTTGCGCCGAACGGGAGCCGCCTGGCCCTCCATGAGTACTGCCGAGTCCTTCGCTGCCGATTTCATGCCCATCTCCCTCGTGAATTCTCTGAACCGTCTGAGGCTCGAGGCCCAGAAAACGGCCACCTCCTTCTATGCTCTGCCTTTCGCCAAAGCCCCGGCCACCGATAACCTGGTGGCCTTCTTCTCCTCTGCTGGATCAGTTCCCTGTTTCACTGTCGAAAATAGGGGACCAGCGGCCAAAACTCCAAAGTTGGGGCCTTTCCAGCAGTCGGCCCCTTGCTTGAACCTCAACCTCCTCCTCCACCATCGCTGGATCACTTCCATCTTGGAACAGAGCCACGGTACCACCTTATCTCTGGACTACCACTTCAACCCGACTGTGTTGGTCCTCAGCCGGCCGATGGCTGAGCTGGAGGGCACCGAGGCTGACTGTCTTCTGTGGCTTGGCTGTGGGGGCGGAGGTAGCAGCCACCTGGGTGTCTCTAGTGGACGCCATGGAAGTAGACCAGAGGAGAGTTGTAAGCTGAGAACCGCAAGACGAAGCTTGAATTGGATATTCCAGGTGATGGCCTTGGTAAATTGAGATTTGCTTTCCTGTGTGGGTCTAATTTCCACCGGAAGTAGTTGGAGATCTTACAAAGATCGCCCTCAAAATCTATGGCGAATCACTAGTGAAGGGGACTCTAATGTTGCTGGAATTCTGGTGCCTGCCCAAGATTTCTTCGATTCAGATCCAGTTAGAAAGATCGGGCTCGGGCTCGGCTAAGCCTGATCCAGAAAACTCTGGAATAGAATGGCCCCCCTCTCTCATCTGTTTGAGCCGGGGGAGTGCTGCCGACGGGCCGCCAGCCAACCTCGGGCTGATGACGGCCAGGCCGCCTCCCCGACGCCGTCCCAGCCCGATTTGCCCCCCGTGAGCTCCTCCCCGGTTTGTCCCTCCCTTTATATTTCTCTGTTTGGTGTTGTGCCGCTGGAGCCATGGGCCGGCAAGGGCCAGCCGGCCGGCTGTGGCTCCGTCCTAGGCTGGCGATGGCTGGAAGCCTTCCCTTCTGGCCTCCTGGGTCTCTCTTCCGCCGCCTGCCCTATTCTCTCCCCTCTGCTCCTATTTTTCGCCCCCATCAGTCGAGTTCTGGCTACCTCCGACCGCCGTTTAAAGTCCCGGTCGGACTAAGTTTGGTCCACTTTGGTGCCCCACTTGGTCTCCTCTGCCGCCCGATATTTTTCCCCCATCTGCTCTATTTTCTGCCGCCTCATTGTTTTGGTGAACTGGTGGTTGACGGTGTTGAGCAACCACCGACCGGACCTTCATCCAGCTCCACCTTAGTTCGGCACAGGCTGTTGGCCACCACTTCCTGCCAGGTTCCACCTCTGCCATTTCTCTCCTCCTACCAAACCTTTCCACCCTTTCTTGTTTCCTTCTGTGACAGAAATTGAGGACGTGTTGATGAGAGCCAGCCTCCGATCGGCCAACCTTGGGCAAGCGATGATAGGGCTGTCGCCTCAACTGAGTCCCACCGCCCTGATTGGTTTTTTGTCCCCTCCACTCGTCAGAACTAGGTCTACCTTGCCTGGTTGTACTGTTCCATCTGAACAAATTGAGCCTTTGCCCTCACTATGTTTTGATCCTCTGATTAGCTACCAAAAATTGTTGTATACCATTTGGCTCCATATTGGACACAGGATGACCTTTAGACCACCTCATTTTGGCCAGTTTTAGCCTGAGATGGCTAGGTTAACACCCTTGGCTAGTTTGAACTCATTAGACCCGTGCTACCCTGCTGTGGGCCGTAGCCCTAGCTAGTTCCGCTCACAGACATTTTCGGTCATTGAACCCTCTTGCCCATTTTACTCCGACAATACTGGAGGGCCTCTGGCAGCATTCTGTATGACCCTATCTTGGCTAAAGGTGGATGAGTTCACCTACATAGGCCTTGGCCAGTGACGGCCTCACGGCCTTTGATCGACCCTGAACTTTTTCCTTGCCCTTTGTCGTGTGAGATGCATAGCTGCCTGCACCTATTATTTTGGTTGTGGGTGATCGGCGATGATGCCGCTTTGATTGGCCACTGCTAGGGCCTTAGCCCTGTCAGCCCTTATGATCCTTGGACCGCCTTTGTCTAGCCCTCTCCCCCTCCCCTTTGGCCGCGTGTGCAAGTAGCCACACATGCAGTTTATGGTTTTGGTGCCCGCTTGACAATTGGATAGCTCCGCCATCATTTGGATTTGACCACCAGAGTTCTCCACCTCTCCTCCATCCTTGAGTGTCACCCCACACCCTCCACCCTTATGTGGACCCTTGTGAACGCAAAATCGATGCTGTTGGGTGCTGTCCATGGCTGATTTCTACACGATTAGTTGAGTATTTTCAATCGCCAGTTGAATTTTAATGTGTACACCTGGACCTTCAGTTGCACTTGCCACTCGTTGGCACGATCTTTCTCTTGGCAGCCCCTATTGTGCCCCTGTGGATCAGGATTTTTCGCATTGACATGTGTCACCCCTGTTTGGCCGCGAGAGTTCTAGTGCTTCCTAAAACCTTGGGACAACAGCTCTTTCAACTTAACAATGGTTTTGACTGCCAACTCTGCCACCGATGCCGCCACTGTCGTATGCTCGCCATCAAATGTCATGATTACAAGGTAGGGGAGATTTGAACCTGTAATTTTAGGATAGCATACTTTGAATGAGTAGCACCATGCTAGGATTGTATGATTCCATGTTTTGGATATTAAATCATGATCTATTTGCATGATGTAAGATAATGAAATGCCACATTGAGATACATATGATATGTATGAGATGTATGTATGTTTTATGGATGTGGAATATGTATGCACTATTGATGGCTAGTGAATATGTTAGTATGCTCAGTACGTGTATTGTGGACATGCTAGTGATAGCTAGCGATTGTGAGTTAGTTATGTATGTGGACTATGTGTGTGGGCAGAGGTATGGGCGATGGACGATAAGAAGTGGCAAGGTGCTTGGTCAGGATTTAGATTTGGAGTTGAATGCGAATGTGTAAGTGTGTGACAAAAGATGGCGGACGTAAGTTTGACAGGCGAGGATTTGAGTGGATTGGTTTGGAGCAACGTCAGGGGTTCGATAAGTGAGAGGACTTAGGCTTGGAGCCTTATGAGGGTTTATTAGACAGTAAGAGTGTGCATAATTGTACAAATTATGAAGTGAAAAGTAAGCATAATTAGTGAGGTATTAAATAAGGGGGACAATGAGGATCTGCTATGAGGAGCTTAGTTTGATGATGTATGTGTAAGATGTTTTAGCTATAAGGTGGATGGCGGAGACTATATGATTATGTAAGGATTTGATGTACAGTGAGTTGATCATGGTATAGATGGGTTAAGTGAAGTCTGCTGCCCTAATGAACTAAGGTTTCGATCGGGCTAAGCTTCGGTTTGATCAGTAGACGACTGTGAGTTTGTTTGGCATAATTATACCGCATAACATACTTAATTCAAACTTAAATTATATGAAAGCTAATGATAACATTGTGAGTATGAGACCTGAGGTTCGACGGATTAAGTTCCGTGTTTCAGCTAGCCGATAATGAGTGAGTATTTCTTGTGTCTTGCCATGGTGTTTATCCTGCAGGATATTGTCTGTGTACTGTATGGAGCACCAGACATTTGATACTCTGTTGAGAGCGATGCATGCTTTCGATTTGGTCTGTGTGCTGCATAAGCCCAGACGCTTGATGCTCTATTGAAAGCATTGTATTATTCCTACCCAAGAGTGGCATTTTATGATTCTGCCCAAGTGGCACTATATGATTTCTGCACAAGAGTGGCACTGGCACTATAAGTCCCATAATGGTGGGCAATTGTATGGCACTATAAGACCCCTTATGTGTGGGCAATTGTATGACCCCTTATGTGTGGGTGTTTATGTTTGCGGGCTCAGGTAAGTAGTATCATGGACCTGCTCTTACCTGTTTGATCCCGTGCCCCATGAGCATAGGTGTGCCTTGGCTTCGAAAAAGTATGCGATGTCTAGTCACTCCCCAGAGGTTAAGGTGATGCACTAATGACATTTTTTTCCTTTTTGACGCTAGAGCTTCTTAGTTGTAATAAGCTTCAGTGATTGATAGTATGTGTACGACTGTAGAAGTATGTTAGTTTTTGAGTACGCGTAAGAGTATGAGTATGAGCACGACTGTAAGAGTATGAGTATGAGTATGATCACGACTGTAAGATGATGATTCTGAGTAAGAATGTAAGTGTAAGTTTCTGAGTAAGACTGCAAGTGTACGATTCTGAGCACGATTGTAAGCATATGATTCTGAGAAGGACTATAAGTGTAAGATTATATGACTAAGGTCGTATGAGTATGTGTAAGGTATTGAGTATACGTACGATGGTACGAGTAAGTTTGTATGACCCTGATTAAGGGTGTTTGTATAAGTTTGATTTCACGATTTTTTATGCATTATTATATGCATATGTATATGATTATTATATGTTGTATGCTTCATGTTTGAGTTGCATGAACGCATATATTTCTGAACTTATTGAGTTCACTGTTTAGGATTCCCCTATTGGGTATTTTCCTACTGAGTATGAAAATACTCATTACCCTATATTTTTAGCCCCATTGTTTGAGAGGCTTTTGCGGTTGTGTTGGAGAGCTCCTGGAGATGGATGCTCGATTTTGCGATGGATTGTTTCCCCTTTTGATTCAGGTATATTTCACTCAATAAGAGTATATTTTGTACCACTATCTAATGTATTGGGTGAGATGAGAATTAAAGTGTTTAAACCTTCTGGACTTTTAATTTGGAACAGATAGTGGACTGTTTATGAGACTTGTACTCAGGGATACCTGAGAGTTATTTGTATTTAAAAATCCATGATCATGGTAATTTAGTCGTATGCTTGTTTTCGAGTAGTGCCTGAGGATATTGCTTTGGCCATATGATGTTTGACCGAATAAGGATAAATTTAGATGGAAAATTGATGTTTAGTGATTTAAATTATAAAATGCTTTCACAGGTTTTGATTTCGTCATTTTCCTCCAATTTATAGCTATTATAGTGCAAAAAAAATTTCAGTAAATTTTAACAAAATGTGATGAAAAATCTTGGGCGTTACAAGAACGGATTAATTGTGGTATCACTTTGTCAATTTGATTTGTTATTGAGAATGTAGCAAATGAATTGGAGGTCTCTTTAAATATTAAATGATATAAAGATTTGTACACATTTTTAACTGACTTCGGTTAAATTTGATCAAAAAGATATAACTTGACAAAATGTGGTCCGATTAGTTTGTCATTTAGTGCGTTTGATTTTATTATTTCGATATTAGAAAATGAGTACGTATTAATTTAAAATAATTAAATATATATTTGTGACAAGCTTTGGTTCTTTAATCTAAATCAAGTTAAGCAAATGAAATCATATAAATTAATGAGGAACGGTCAAGTTGTAGAATCACTTTGTCCATTTGATTCATTATTATAAACGTAACAAATGAATTGGTGGTCTTTTTAAACTTTAAACCATATAACAATTTTTGCACATTCTTAACTTATTTCCATTTTAATTGATCAAAATGATATAACATGTCCAAAAGGGGTCCAATTAGATCGTCATTTAGTACATTTTATTTATTCTTTTTACCCTTGCAAATGAGTATGTATTCATTTAAAATAATTAAATATACATTCGTGATGAGTTTTGGTGCGTTATTCTAAATCAAGTTAAGTGAATGAAATCATATAAGTTAAATAAGGAAGAATGGTCAAATTTTGGAATCACTTTGTCAATTTGATTCATTATTATGAATGTAACAAATGAATGGAAGGTTTATTTAAACTTGAAACGATATAACGATTTGTGCACACTGTTAACTTACTTTGGTTTTAATCGATTAAAAGGATATTACTTGACCAAATGTTGTCTGATTGGTTCATTATTTAGTACGCTTGATTTATTCTTTTGAACTTAAGAAATGAGTACGTATTCATTTAAAATAATTAAATATACATTCATAACTAGCAATGGTGCTTTGTTCTAAATCTTATTAAGTGAATGAAATTATATATGTTATGGAAGAACAACTTAATTGTCAAATCACTTTGTCAATTTGTTTTGTTATTATGAACATATCAAATGAATGGGAGGTCTCTTTAAGTGATATGACGATTTGTGCACATTTTTAACTTACTTCGTTTTTAATTAATTAAAACGATATAACTTTACCAAAAGGGGTCTGATTAGTTCATCGTTTAGTACATTAGATTCATTATTTCGAACTTGGAAAATGAATACATATTCAATTAAAAGAATTAAATATACATTCGTGACAAACTTTGGTGCTTTGTTCTAAATCATGTTAAGTAAATGAATTATATAAGTTAAGAACAGTCAAATTGTAGAATTACTTTGTTAATTTAATTTATTAAGATGAACGTAACAAATGAATGGGAGGCCTCTTTAAACTTTAAATGATATTATGACTTGTGCACATTCATAACTTTGTTTTGTTTTAAAAGATTAAATAGATATAACTGCATCAAAAGTGGTCCAATTAGTTCATTGTTTAGTACGTTTGATTCATTCTTTAGAACTTAGTAAATGAGTATGTAGTTATGTAAAATAATTAAATATACATTCATGACGAGCTTTAGTGCGAAAAGTGGTTTAATTGATTCGTTTAAAACATCAATTTTTAAACAATTAAATATAACTTCGGTTTTAATCGATTAAAATGATATAACTTGACCAAAAGGGATCCTATTGGTTCATAATTTTGTACGTTTAATTTATTCTTTTGAACTTAGCAAATGAGTTTGTATTAAATTAAAATAATCAATTATATATTCGTGACTAGCTTTGGTGCTTTCTTTTAAATCAAGTTTAGCAAATGAAATCATATAAGTTAAGGAAAAACGGTCTAATTATTGAATCACTTTGTCAATTTGAACAATAATTATGAACATAACAAATGAATAGGTGGTCCCATTAATCTTTAAACAGTATAATGATTTGTACACATTCTTAACTTACTTTGGTTTTAATTAATCAAAAGGATATAACTTGACCAAAAGTTGTCTGATTGGTTCGTCGTTTAGTATATTTGATTCCTTATTTCAAACTCAGCAAATGAGTACATATTTATTTAAAATAATTAAATATACACATGCTTTGTTCTAAATCAAGTTAAGCGAATGAAATTATCTAAATTAAGGAAGAATTATCAAATTGTTGAATCACTTTGTCAATTTGATTGATTATTACAAACATAACAAATGAATGAGAGTTCTCTTTAAACTTTAAACTATATAATAATTTTTTCATTCTTAACTTACTTTGGTGTTAATCGATCAAAATGATATAACTTGACCAAAAATGATCCGATTGGTTTGTCATTTAGTACATGTAATTCATTCTTTTTGAACTAAGCAAATGAGTACGTTTTCATTTAAAACAAGTAATTATACATACATGATGAGCTTTCACACTTTGTTCTAAATTTAGTTAAGCGAGTGAAATTATATAAGTTAAGGAAGAACGGTCAAATTGTGGAATCACTTTGTCAATTTGATTTGTTCTTATGAACATAAAAAATGAAGGGGAGGTCTCTTTAAACTAAAAATGATATAAAAATTTGTATACATTCTTAACTTACTTCAGTTTTAATCGATTAAAAGGATAATTTGACCAAAAGGGGTCTAATTGGTTCATCGTTTAGTATGTATGATTTATTCTTTTGAACTTCACAAATGAGTATGTACTTATTTAGAATAATTAAATATACATTTGTGACAATTTATGGTGCTTTATTCTAAATCTTGTTATGCAAATGAAATCATATAAATTAAGGAAGAACGGTCAAATTGTGGAATGACTTTGTTAATTTGATTCCTTATTATAAATGTAACAAATGAATGGAAGGTCTCTTTAAACTTTAAATGATATAATGATTTGTGAACATTCTTAACTTAATTTGGTTTTAATCGATTAAAAGGATATCACTTGACCAAAAGTGGATTGATTGGTTCGTCGTTTAATATATTTAATTCATTCTATCGAACTTGGCAAATCAGTACATAGTTATTCAAAACAATGAAATATACATTCGTGACGAGCATTAGTGAGTTGTTCTTAAATCTAGTAAGCGAATGAAATCATATAATTGAAGGAAGAATGGATAAATTATGGAATCACTTCGTCAATTTGCTTCATTATTAGGACCGTAACAAATGAATACGTGGTCCATTTAATCTTTAAATGATATAACGATTTGTGCACATTCTTAACTTACTTTGGTTTTCATCAATCAAAAGGATATAACTTGACCAAAAGTGGTCAGATTGGTTTGTTGTTTAGTACATTTGATTCATTATTTTGCACGTAAAAAATTAATATGTAGTTTATTTAAGATAATTAAAAACACATTCGTGGTGAGCTTTAGTACTTTGTTCTAAATAATGTTAAGCGAATGAAATAATATAAATTAAGGAAGAATGGTCAAATTGTGGAATCACTTTGTCAATTTGATTTGTTATTACGAACGTTACAAATGAATGAGAGTTCTCTTTAAACTTTAAATGATATAACGATTTGTACACATTCTTTACTTACTTTGGTTTTAATTGATCAAAAGGATATAACTAGACCAAGAGTGGTATGATTAGTCATGTTGAGTATGTTTAGTTCATTCTTTTTGAACTTAGCAAATGAGTATGTTTTCATTTAAAATAATTAAATTTAAATTCGTGAGGAGCTTTTATGCTTTGTTCTAAATCTAATTGAGCAAATGAAATCATAAAAGTTAAGAAAGAATGGTCAAATTTTGGAATCAATTTTTCAATTTGATTCATTCTTATGAACATAATAAATGAATGGGATGTCTATTTAAACAATAAATGACATAACGATTTGTACACATTGTTAACATACTTCAGTTTTAATCGATTAAAAGGATAACTTGAACAAAAGTGGGCCGATTGGTTCGTTGTTTAATACTATTGATTGATTCTTTCAAACTTAGCAAATGAGTAGTAGTTATTTAAAACAATCAAAATATACATTTGTGATGAGCTTTAGTGAATTGTTTTAAATTAAGTTAAGCAAATAAAATTGTATAAATTAAGAAAGAATGGTCAAATTGTGAAATCACTTTGTCAATTTGATTAGTTATTACGAACACAACAAATAAATGTGAGTTCTCTTTAAACTTTAAATGATATAATAATTTGTACACAATTATTATATGAAGAGAGTGGGGGTGGACCATTCTTTTTTTTTGTTTGATTCGGCCTCCTACTTCTCCTATCTCTTCTCCCTCCTTTTCCTTCTCCCAGTAAGGACCTCCATGACTAGCAGTTTTAGAAGGCACAAAGCAGCCATCTTTGGATTGAATTCAAGGCCTAGAAGCGTAGGAGAAAAGGCTAGGAGCTTGGGGGATGAATTAGTACAAGTAGGTGCATCTTTTTACACCTTTAAGCATGAGATTTTGGTAGATGTAATTCAGCAATAGTTCAGCCTTGTTCTAGGGTTTTTTTTTATATCATGAATTAGCCTTATTAGTCTTGAATGATTGTGATTTTATCTCTTATATATATATGGTTGAATTATGCATACATGATTCTAATTTTTGTCAAGTATATTAGCCCTAATTCGTGCAAGCATGTTGCTAATTTTTGTCATCTATCTTAGCCCTATATTATTTATGAATGATTCTAATTCTAGTCATATAAATTATCATCAATTTGTGTACAAGTTCTGCTGAATTTAATCCCTGGTTTGTGGCCTTAGTTTAGGCCATCCTTTTTGTCAATTAAATCCCTGATTTGAAGCCTTGGCTTAAGCTCTACTTTGGTAAATTAAATCCCTGATTTGGAGACTTAGTTTAGGCCATACTTTTGCCTATTTAATCCCTAACTAGTGGCCCTATGTTGGGCTATACTTGTGTCATTTAAATCCCTGATTTGAAGCCTTGGTTTAGGCTCTACTTTTACTTATTTAGATCCCTGATTTGCAGCCTAGTTTAAGGCTATACTTTTGCTTATGTAAATCCCTAAATTGCAGCCTTGTTTTAGGCTCTACATTGACCAAATTAATACCAAATTCTCAGCCTTGGTTTAAGTTATAATCATGCTGAGAGAATACCAAAATTTTAGCCCTAGTTTAGGTTGTATTATTGTCTATCTAATACTTGATTCTCAGCTTGATTTAAGTTGTAATCTTGTTGATTGAATCCCTGATCTTTGAGCCTTAGTTCATGATGTATTCATGCTTACTGAGTCTTTGAATTTTAGCCTAAAGAAGCTTTTAAATTTCAGCCTATGTTGTCTTTGAATTTCAGCTTAAGATGCCTCTAAAATTCAGCCTATGTTGTCCCTGAATTTCAGCCTTGATTGTGATATACCTTAGGTTGAATATTGATGGTTGTATCAGCCTGAATTTGTCATGTTAGGTAGCTGACTTGTGTTGTTCATCTCAGCCCCAAAACATTTCATTATAATATTGAATTAGTCAGTTCATCTTAGCATAAGTCTAAGTCCTTGTTATGTTGATTAGTTCACATGCTTAAGCCCTAAAGCTACCTACTATCTTGCCAAAGAGTTGGTTGCATGCATGATGGGTTGTGTTTAGTATTAAATCTTTGGATGCATTGCCATATGTTCATTCAGCATTGTGTTAGTTCACAGCAATAGCCATAGCGGTAATCTTTCAGACCTTTGTGGTCTCAGCTCCTTTGGGATGATGAATCCCTACAATTGTGCAAACTAGGTATTTGAGCATCATGGAAGGCTCACCTACCTCTGGCCAGTGTGTCCATGAGCACAGCTGGTACATGCATCTCTAGACCCATGGGTGATCCAAGTGAATCTCTAGGGATGTTAGGATTTCCCTGTTAATGTGCAGTACTATTGTGGACCGATGTTCACAATGGCTTGGGTAGCCGGTAACGAGAAGGGAGCAGTGCAGGAAGGCCAAGAAAGGGGAGAAGGAGCGGCATGGCCGCCAGACAAGAGGGAGAGGTAGAGAGGAAAGGGGAGAAGACAAGACAATTAATCATTCATTCAATAATTCCAATTAGGTTGTAGCCCTTACATTTAAATAGACTAGCTAAGTGGGCTCGCTAACAAGCACCTAAGGCCCATTAGCATCATTCAAAGAAAGCAGTAATACTCTAATTAGCCTAATTACCTAAATGCCCTAATTAATCATAACATAATTAAAACCTATACTACTAGCACGTGGAGCCCAATAATAGACCCTTAGAACGTTCACAACATTCCACCATGCTTCGCTTGTGCATCACCTCATCCCTGAGGTGGCCCTAAGACTCCAAGCATCGGGCCCACCATAGCTCCACTGTGAACAGCCGGTCTATAACTGTGGATGAGACACATAGAATGATGGAGATAGTGAGTCACTACTCAAAAGCAGACATTCATAAGCCAATGCAAACATGATGGAAGTGCAATTAACTGAACCCAAGGGCAAGGCATAGCTGTGGGCGATAGAGACGGAAGATGAAGGAGGCGGCAGAGCAAAGGAGCGGGCTTGGCTTGTTGGGTGCACGACAACGTGGAGTGCCTGCATAGGTCACCAACAAGTGGGGTCACCATAGGGGCTATAAGGCACCCCATGACTGCCCATAGAGGGAGGGCATCAGACAGCATCAAGTCAGATAAATACTAAAGGCAGCAATTAGTAGAGGCATTAGCGATGCAACAACTGTGAACATAGGTGAAGTAATGGCCCCATGTGGCCACCCAAATTCTAGAGCCAACAGAAGGCCCAACCATGTATGAAGCCTCGTCTAGATCTGAGTAAGGTCAGGCTTACGCAAAGTCCACCAAGAAGGACTGCCAGGTTGTGGTATGGCCCATGACACACACGTACCACATGAAGTTGAACACCAACACATGTTGTGTAAGTGTCCATCAGACTGAAGAAGGTATGCCTGTCTTGCATAACACCTTTTTGTGGAAACTCGATGAAAACAAAGATATTGGCGAAGATTTTTGCCAGGCGTAAAGGGAAAGTGAGTCTCAATTTAAGTTTTTTTTCTTTTTCCCTTATCCTTTTCTATACTTCCATTCTCTCTAAATTTTTTGCGCCGTAAACGCGCGTCCAAGTCCGTGGCCTATGACTGAACCCCACACTTGACTACGGGTACAAATACCAAAGCCAAATATGCCAAAGCATCATATTTTTCTACCAAAAATGATCAAAAAAATAGCAGAAAAAATTACAAGAAATCGTAGGAAAAAATCAGGGGCATTATAGTTCTTTCTTAACTTATATTATTTCATTTGCTTAACTAGATTTAGAACAAAGTACCAAAGGTCATCACGAATATATATTTAATTGTTTTAGATGAATACGTACTCATTTGCAAAGTATAATAGAATGAATCAAACATACTAAACAACGAACCAATCGGCCCCATTTTGTCAAGTTATATCCTTTTGATCAATTAAAAATGAAGGAAGTTAAAAATGTTCATAAATTATTATATATTTAAAGTTTAAAGAGACCTCTCATTCATTTGTTACGTTCATAATAACGAATCAAATTGATAAAGTGATTTTACAGTTTGATTGTTCTTCCTAAACTTATATGATTTCATTCGCTTAACTTGATTTAGAAGAAGACACCGAAGATCATCACAAATGTATATTTAATTATTTTAAATTAATACGTACTAATTTGATAAGTTCAAAATAATAAATTAAATGTACAAAATGATGAACCAATCATACACTTTTGGTCAAGTTATATCATTTTGATCGATTAAAAATAAAGTAAGTTTAGAATGTGCACAAATAGTTATATCGTTTAAAGTTTAAAGAGATCTCCCTTTTATTTACTATGTTCATAATAACGAATCAAATTGACAAGGTTATACTACAATTTAACCATTCTTCCTTAATTTATATGATTTTATTCGCGTAACTAGATTAAGAACAAATCACTAAAACTTGTCATGAATGTATCTTTAATTGTTAAAATAATTACGTAGTCATATTCTATGTTCGAAGGAATGAATTAAACATTATAAACACTAAGCGGACAACTTTTGATCAAGTTATATCTTTTTAATCAATTTAAACTGAATTAAGTTTATAATGGCACAAATTGTTATAATATTTAAAGTTTAAAGAGACCTCTCATTCATTAGTTACGGTCGTAATAACGAATCAAATTGACAAAGTGCTTCCACAATTTGATCGTTCTTCTTTAACTTATATAATTGCATTCACTTAACAAAATTTAAAACAAAGCACCAAAGCTCATCATGAATATATATTTAATTATTTTAAATAAATACATACTAATTTTCTAAGTCCAAAAGATTAAATCAAACATTAAACAACGGACCAATCGGACCCCTTTTGGGCAAGTTTTATCCTTTTGATCAATTAATACTGAAGTAAATTAATAATATGCACAAATCATTATATCGTATAAAGTTTAAAGAGGCTTCCCATTCATTTGTTATGTTTGTAATAATGAATCAAATTGACAAAGTGATTCTACAATTTAACCGTTCTTTCTTAACTTATATGATTTTATTAGCTTAACTAGAATTAGAACAAAGCAGCAAAGCTCATCATGAATATATATTTAATTATTTTAAATTAATATGTACACATTTGCTAAGTTCAAAAGAATAAATAAAATGTACTAAACTATGAACAAATTAGACCCCTTTTGGTCATGTTATATTCTTTTGATCGATTAAAATCAAAATAAGTTAAGAATGTGTACAAAACATTTTATCATTTAAAGTTTAAAGTGTAACATCCCAAATTCTTGGTAAAAAAAATTTCCCATTGTGTGTGAGTTTGTTTATTGAGTTTTTTCATATTGCCTGCCCAAAGAATGAAATACTCCAATTCCCTGGACTTTAAAAGGAAATGTGTCATTCTGGTGTGCTGGTAGTCATCGGCGGCGAATGGAACTCACCGGCGAGAGCTGACCGGTGGTGACTCACCGACGAGAGTCGATGAACAAGAAAAAAGCATTTTTTGGCACTGCAAACGCTGTGTGAGTGCTCCAAAGGATGCATTTCATAGAAACGATCCTTCTTTCACACCGATCATCGATAGGATCGGTATTTGCATCCATTATAACGGAGAGGTAGGCAATGACGACGTGTATATTGGTGGAATGGCACGATTAATGAACATACATCCATCAGTGATCTTCGGCCAGCTGCTAGGGGAAATCAAAGCACAACTTTCCGTCAATGGTAATGTCAGTTTGAAGTATTTAATTTCATCCTCTCAATCATCCATGATATATGAATTACAAGACGATGAGGACCTCCAATCAGTGTTCTCCATTAATAAGAAGGCGAATAAGGAGGTGTTATCATTGTAGGCCTAGATGAAACATCTTGGGACCAAATATTCGGGAAGGCCAGCTAATGACGGGCAGTTTGCAAGCTAAGGATTACCAGAAGCTCCTCGAATTGGGTACACATTTTCTAAGCTGTTGCAATTCAAGAGTGTCCTGATCGACTTAGCAATAAAGGCAAATTTCACATATCGTGTTGTGGATGAAAACCGGAATACGTATGCCACAAAGTGCTCCAATGATTCTTGTAACTGGTACATAAGGGCTTCAAATATCGGAGATCATGTGACTGTCATGAGGTTAGTGTCGACTCATTCAGGTGGAACCCAAAGGAAGTAAACTGACCATCCCCTAGCATCACACTTGTGGATAGCGAGAAAATGTTATGACTTCTTTAAAGACTCAGTGGACATTACACCTAGGAGCATAGCAAGTTATATATCGAAGCATTGGGGCATAACTGCCAACTATAAGAAATGCTGGCGCGCAGGTAATGCATGAGAAGAATCAAAGTGTTGATTTAGTGTCACGATATGTTAGTCCAGCATGTTATCATTTACACGCTTAAACTATAGTCAGAATATGCACTCACACGACATACGTCAATATCGAGTAACCATAATCATGACCACTCATTGTGTATGGATTCTGATCACACGAAAACATAAAATGTCGTGTGAATAGGAACACGATGTAAGCCAGTGTCATATATCATTTATGAAATTGTATTTGGTCATATAGGTAAAGCTTTGATTGATTTAATAGATGGTGACCCAGACGAATCCTACTGCTTACTTCATGCTTACGAGAGGAAAATAGAATATATAAATCCAGAAAGTGTAGTTGTGCCAGTGAGATCATATGATATTCCCGGTCCTATGGGTGGGTACGATTTCAAAAGAGTATTCTAGATGTTTGCCCCTGTTGCAAGAGATTTCAGAACAACCTTGAGGCCGTTGCTAATGGTTGATGCAACTTTCTTGAAAAGAAAGTATCCTGGACAGCTATTGATAGCAACTGCACTGGACATGAACAATAATATGTTGTGCATTGCATTTACAGTGGTTGAGAACGAGTGTGAGAAAACATGGTGTTGGTTTCTTGAGTTGCTTAGAAATCATCTATTCTCCGATCCTCCAACCGAGTTGGATATAATCATTTCTGATAGACAGAAGGGATTGGCAAATGATATGAAGAAGTTTTTCCCATCTACACACCATGGATATTGCACCTGTGACATGGCAGCAAATATGCTGGACAGATTCAAGGACAACTACCTAAAGAATCAGCTCCATGTTGCAGCCGAAACATTCAGACATAATGTGTACGATGAAACAATGAATAGCATTAAAGAACATAATCCGGAAGTATATGCTTGGCTAAATAAGATAGGTTCGGAGCACTGGGCTAATGTATCATTTCTTGGGACAAGATATGAGACCCTCAGCTCAAATAGGTCTGAAAGTGTAAATGCAATGTTCAAGAAAGTCATATCGATGCCTATAACTCGTTCAATTGAGCACACGAGGGAGTACACAACTGCATTATTTGAAAAATGTCGGGCAGATGGTCAAAATATGATGGAAGAGTTAACTCCATTTGCCAGAAAACACTTTGAAAACAGGCGAGAAGAAGCCAGGATGTGATTGTATTGCCTGTGTCAAGTATGAATTCCAGGTTAACTCGCTATATCACTAGGTACATTGCATTCATACGGGGATGTACATAGCGTGTGTTTATTAATGCGTCAAGGCTTCATATCATGTTAGTTTAAACACGTTAGTTTCATTCATCATGTAAGTAGATACTATTTTACTTAACGATCGTATGACACATCGTGTAATTGAGAACATGAGAAAGTTGTTTATCGTGCACTCATACTCAAGATATTTTCTTCACAGGATGTGGTTAACCTGGTTGATCGTACCTGCACATGTGGAAGGTTTCAACATCTGGGTCTACCATGTAAGCATGTAATCGCAGCAATCTATAATAGACACTTCTACGGGTCTGAGTACTGTGAAAGATGGTACTCAATTGAAATGTATAAACTAACCTATCGAGAGCCCTTACACCCAATGAAGGAACGGCACCAGTGGACACCGGCTGGAGTTATACCTACATTCAGCCCACCTATCCCTCAAAAGCAGCGGGGGCATCCACAAAAATATTGGATAGAGTCACAACTGCCTCTGAAGGCCCCACGAAAATGTGGAACATGCGGTCAGTTGGGTCACAACCGCATGATGTACTAGCGCACAAGGGGGACACCCCAATATGGCAAATGTCCCATCAACAAGCCGAAGGAGGTCAAATAATAGCATATGCAAACGAAGTAAGGAAGGGGAGCATCGATCAGGCTTACCTTTTCCACCCCTGTTCTTCAGCTAAATTTTTTTGTATATCCATCATGTTATCAACAACACAAAATATGTAATTAACATGTTCCTAAAAACACGACATATTGTAACATAAGGTATAATGTATTTGTGTATCATGTAAGCGACAACACGACCAAAAGGGATTGTGTGTTACTAATTACATGATAATATATATCAATTATTAATTCTTATGTCAAAGTGTCCTTTGCGTACACGATGTCAAAGTGTCCTTTGCTTACATGATGTCAAAGTGTCCTTTTCTTACACGATGTCAAAGTGTCTTTGTCGTGCCTGGTGTGGGCACAAATGGTACCTTGAACGCTCAAGCAGTGAAAGGGAAGAGAAGAAGAAGAAAGGGGAAAAGTTCTGAATATTCAATTGCATAAACCAACCGAGGGAAGGGACTACTCTCTTATGGGATGCCACGCCCTCCTACCTTGGGAAACATGCCACTAGTGGGCCCGGCTATTCCGTGGTCCACTAGCATCTCTAACACAGTTTAATAATCTAATACATATGCAAATACTAATCAAATACAAAGAAAAATAGCCTAATATAACGAAATAGAAGGTAAATGAAGAGTCTAATAAACGTGCAGAACACTTCACCACGCTTTCGCTATTCACCTTGTCCTCAAGGCGACCAAGCTGGATAATGAGCCATGTCATCCTCAAGCATTCAGGTGGCATCCTTAAGTGGTTGGCCCTTCTAAGAAATCAAAACCTCTGTAATGATGCGACCTAAATGGTGGACCCGACGCTTATCAATTACCAAGGCCAGAACCAGATCTGCAGGTGGGACCGGTCCCATCAAAGGAGGTGGTGGAGCATCAGCGATGAAGGAAGCATCCCCCACATAGCGACGGAGTCTGGAGAAATGGAAGACGGGATGGACTAAGGAACTAGGCGGTAGAGCAAGATGATAAGCCACGAGGCCGATACGCTCTTCCACGGCATAGGGACTATGGAAATGGGGGCAAGCTTGGAGTGCTTGGGCTGAAACAAAGATGTCTGGCACAATGGAAGAATAGAGACATAAACCAAGTCACCCACCTTGAACTCCAAGTCAGTGTGATGACCATCATAAATTTGCTTCATCCGGTTCTGAGCAGATGACAAGTTCTCCTTAAGCTGGCGGAGAACCTCATCTTATGTCTAGAGCATGTAGTCCACCTCAACCACAGAGGAGCAATCAGGAACATAAGACAACACGGTCGGGGGTGGGCCGGCATACAGTGCCTCAAAAGGAGTGAAACTGGCACGAGTGTGATAGGCGGTGTTATATGACCACTCCGCCTAGGGAAGAAGCTGAAGCCATATGTGAGGCTGAGACATAGTGAAATAGCGGAGGTATTGCTCTAAGCATTAGTTTACCACCTTGGTCTAGCCATCCATCTAGGGGTGATAAGCAATACTCATGAGGAGAGTAGTGCCCTATAAAGTGAAGAACTCCCACCAAAATTGAGATATGATGATCCAACCATGATCAGATACAATAGTGCGAAGCATGCTATGTAGTTTGGCCACCTCCCGAACATAGAGCTCTGCCACTGTCTTGGTAGTGAATGGGTGTCCCAGAGCACAAAAGTGAGTATATTTGGACAACCGGTCCACCACCACCATAATAACTGACTTGCCTTGCACCAAGGGCAAGGCCTCCATGAAGTCCATCGAGATATCCTCCCAAACCTTATCCAGGGATAGGCAAGGGCTGAAGCAAACCTGCAGGAGAGGTCGTGGCGGCCTTAGCTCTTTGACAGACATTGCAAGCGGCCACAAACTCCTGGACTGCCCGTCGAATACCCTGCCACATAAAGCTCTAGCTGACCCACTTATAAGTGTGAAATGCTCCTTCATGACCGGCCACGAAAGTGTCATGGAAGTGGGAATGAACGCACCGGTGAAGATCATCAACATTAGGTACCCAAAGGCAGTCCTTCCAAAAGAGAAGGTCATCCCAACACACAAAGAACAGACAAGCAGCTAGGTAGGCCTGGAGAGCTGTAATGAGGGCTTGACTCTGAGAATCATCAATATATGACTGCTGCAACTCATCAATGAAGGGGCAGGACAGAGTAGAAAGCCTCAAGCACGATCCTGGGGTATAGCTGCAAGAATGGGCATCGACCACAATGTTTTCCAACCCTTTCTTGTACACGACCTCATAATCATAGCCAAGTAACTTACTGACCCAGCATTGCTGTGATGGAGTCGACATCCGCTACTCGAGGAAATACTTCAAGGGCTGGTGGTCAATGTGGATCAAGAAATTGCAGCCAAGTAATTATTCCTTTACAGTTTTCACTCGACTCTTGACTTGCTGAATTTTGATATCATGTTTTAACCATACTAAGATGCATGTCTTGTTGTTTTGATTTATTCATATCAGCCTTGTGTAAGTTACGATCATGTGCAATATAATAGTTTGTGTCAAACTCATTCGATGTTAATTTCATGCTATTAGTTGCTGAGTATTTCAGTTTGGATTGTAGTGTCGGGTTGCTGACTTCAATAGTTATCTCAGCCCCAACTTGAGTCATGACCTTAATTAAATTGATCTTTTCATTTCATCCTAAGTCTATTACTTGTCATGCTAATTTGATTCTCATGTTTCATCCTTAACTTGGTATGCTTTCATGTTGATTTGGTCAGCTGGATGTACATGTGGGTTGTTGCAAATGGTCCTATTTCTCCTATGTAGGTGGTTATATCATATCATATCATATGCTGAGTCAAAGTTATGTAAGTTCACTATAATAGCCATGGCAATATATTTTTAGGCCCGTGAGGCCTCCGTACCTTCGGGACATTGGTTCCTAGCTCTTTGAGCATTCGCATGTAAACAAGGTTTTTGAGCATCATGGAAAGCTCGACTACTTCTGGCCAGTGTGCC
This sequence comes from Saururus chinensis, assembly GCA_035235625.1. NCBI lineage: Eukaryota > Viridiplantae > Streptophyta > Magnoliopsida > Piperales > Saururaceae > Saururus > Saururus chinensis. Next base: position 17,002,761 of record CP141148.1, read on the forward strand.
CATGAGCACAGCTGGTACCTACATTTCTAGGCCCATGGCTAATCGAAGTGGGTCTCTAGAGATGCCAGGAATTCCCTACTAGTATGCAGTACTTCTTTGAAAGGGGATTGGTATTCCAAATAACAATATGTGCATGTTTTTTGAATGGTGTCTATAATTATTTGAGTCATTTGGGTTTGCATTAGTTAAAGGTGGGCCCAGGAGTGTGGTTTATTTGATCTTCAATGTTCTGTACATTACTTGCATGTGTTACTATTTACTAGATATTTTGAATTTTATTGGCAAATGATTCCTTCTATTTTATATACATCATCTTAATCTCTTGACTAAGGGTGGTTTTTCATGCCACCTACAGAGTATTTGTAGAAATACACACGCATCTCTTGATGCAGGATCAACACCAAACTCAGAATAGCACAATTTCTTAGAAGGAGTTGCTCAGAGTTAGCAGGGTAGATTTTCTTCAGCTAGTAGGACTTTAGTTTCTATATTTTTATGCTAGACTATAATATGGCCCTATGATGCCCTAAGATTTTTTTATTATGTTATCTTATTGTGTTAAAATACTTGCACTTGGCTGAGTCAAGATCTTGGATAATGATTATTTTGCAATATTAGTGTTGTGCACGTGCACCTGATTTATCACTTATCTTTATTTCAATAGATTATTATCTTATTTCGGTACATTAGGCTAGTTTCCCTTATGTTAGTGGCTGATTGGCATTTGTATTTAGTTATGAAACTGTGATAGGCGCACTAGTGGACCATGGGATAGCTGGGCCCACTAGTGGCATGACTCTTAATGTGGGAGAGTGCAACTCCCCATAAAGGGTCGTCTCCCTCTTTGGTTCGGTATGCTAATAGAACTCTAGTTTATTTCTCCCCTTTCTTCCTACATCTTTCCCTTTCCCTGCATAGAACTCATAGGTACTGATTGTGCCCACATCAGGCACAACAATTAGTACTCAATTTATTGCTTTGGGACGGTTGGTATTGCATGTTAACAACCTGAGTTTGTTATGCCTCATGTTATGTAAAATAAAAAGGCCAAGGCTATTACATAAAGAGACCTCCCATTCATTTCTTACATTTGTAATAACTAATAAAATTGACAAAGTGATTCCACAATTTGACTGTTCTTCCTTAACTTATATGATTTCATTTGTTTAACTTAATTTAGCACAAAGCACTAAAGTTTGTCATTAATATATACTTAATCATTTTTAATAACTACATACTCACTTGCTTAGTTCAAAAGTATGAACAAAACGTACTAAACAATGAACTAATCAGACAATATTTGGTCAAATTATATCAATTTAATCGATTAAAACCGAATTCAATTTAAAATGTGCGCAAATCGTTATATCGTTTAAAGTTTAAAGAGACCTCCCATTCATCACTGTTCTTCCTTAACTTATATGATTTTATTTGCTTAACTAGATTTAGTATAATGCACTAAAGGGCATCACGAATGTATATTTAATTATTTTGAATGAATATGTACTCATTTTTTAAGTTCAAAAGAATAAATTAAATGTACTAAATGACAAACAAATTAGACCCTTTTGATCAAGTTATATCATTTTGATCGATTAAAACTAAAATACTTTAAGAATGTACAAAAATTGTTATATTGTTTAAAGTTTAAAGAGACCTATTCTTTTATTGCATTTGTAATAACGAATCAAATTGAAAAAGTGATTCCATAATTTGACCATTCTTTATTAATTTATATAAAATTTTATTCGCTTAACTAGATTTAAAACAAAGCACTAAAACTCGCCATGCATGTGTAATTAATTATTTTAAATAACTACATACTCATTTGCTATGTTTGAAAGAATGAATCAAAGGTCCAAAATGATGAACTAATCAGACCACTTTCAGTAAAACTAAAACCTTTTAATCTATTAAAATAGAACTATGTTAAAAATGTGGACAAATCATTATATCGTTTAAAGTTTAAAGAGACATCGCATTCATTTGTTATGTTCATAATAATGAATCAAATTATCAAAGTGATTCCACAATTTGACCGTTCTTCCTTAACTTATATGAATTCATTCACTTAACATGATTTAGAATAAAACACCAAAGCTTGTTACAAATGTAGATTTAATTGTTTTATTTGAATACATACTCATTTGCTATGTTTAAAATAATGAATCCAATTGTTTTAATTTAATTACTTCCCTCCTCATGTCCAAAGGCGGACTCAGAACAGGGCTCTATGACTGTTCTATAGTACGAGACCAAGTTTGTACAACTGCTGAGATTTGCCACCCATTCTTGCCCTACCGAGCTGACGAGGGCAAAAGCATTTGTCTGGGGACTCAAGGACTGGCTGAGGACAAAGGTACTTCCTTCTCAGCCCACTACTGTGGCCAAGGTTGTAGAGCTAGCCTCCATGATGGAGGAAGACTATCAGCGGGTATAGGATAGAAAGAAAGGGATGAACAAGGGTCAAGGGAATAACCAAGGCAAAGAGACAACAAGATGTATGCAGGGAATGATAGCAATCATCCAAGCAAATAGCCAAAGCCTCACTAATAGAATCAATACAATCAATAGAAGCCACACCAGTAGAACCAACAAAGCAAGCTGGCCCAACCATTCTTTAAGAACAAAGCACCAAACTAGTCATGATTGTATATTTAATTATTTTAATTGAATACATACTCACTTGCTAAGTTTGAAATAATGAATCTAATGTACTAAATGGCGAAGTCATTGGAAAACTTTTGGTCAAGTTATATCCTTTTAATTGATTAAAACCGAAGTAAGTTAAAAATGTGCACAAATATTATTTAAAGTTCAAAGTGACCTCCCATTCATTTGTTGCGTTTGTAATAATGAATAAAATTGACAAAGTGATTCCATAATTACACCCTTCTTCCTTAAATTATATAATTTCATTTCCTTAACTAGATCTAGAACAAGTTACCATAACTCATGACGAATTATATTTAATTATTTAAATGAATACGTACTCATTTGCTAAAGTTCAAAATAATGAATCAAAATTACTAAATGACGAACCAATCAGACCTCTTTTGGTCAAGTAATATCCTTTTGATTTATTAAAACCAAAGTTAAGAATGTGCACAAATTGTTATATTGTTAAAGTTTAAAGAGTCCTCGTATTCATGTCCTACGTTCATAATAACAAATCAAATTGACAAAGCGATTCCACAATTTAACCGTTCTTCCTTAATTTATTTTCTTTCATTCGCATAACTTGATTTTGAACAAAGCACTAAAGCTCGTCACGAATGTATAATTATTTTAAATAACTACGAACTCATTTGCTAAGTTCAAAAGTATGAACTGAACTTACTAAACGATGAACGAATCGCGCAACTTTTCATCAAGTTATATGTTTTTAATCGATTAAAACTTAATTTAGATTAAAATGTGCACAAACGTTATCTCGTTTAAAGTTTAAAGAGGCCTCCCATTCATTTGTTACATTTGTAATAAGAAATGAAATTGACAAAGTGAATCTACAATTTGACCGTGCTTCCTTAACTTATATGATTTTATTCACTTAACTAGATTTAGAAAAAGCACTAAAGCTCGTCATAAATATATATTTAATTATTTTAAATAAATATGTACTAATTTTCTAAGTTCCAAAGAATAAATTAAACATACTAAAGATGAACAAATTAGGCCCTTTTTGGTCAAGTTATATCATTTTCATCTATTAAAACCAAAATAAGTTAAGAATGTGCACAAATTATTATATCCTTTAAAGTTTAAAGATACTTCCTATTCATTTATTATGTTCATAATAACGAATTAAATTAACAAAGAGATTTCACAATTTGACCATTCTTCATTAATTTATATGATTTTATTCGTTTAACATGTTTTAGAACAAAGCACCAAAGTCCATCATGAATGTATATTTAATTGTTTTAAATGAATACATACTCATTTACTAAGTTTGAAATAATAAATCTAATATACTAAACAACGAACTAATCAGACCTCTTATGTTTGGTTAAGTAAGATCATTTTAATCCTTTAAAACCAAAGTTTAAAATGTGTACAAATCGTTATAATATTTAAAATTTATAGAGACCTCCCATTCATTTGTTTTCATAATAATAAATCAAATTAATGAAGTGATTCCACAATTTGACCGTTCTTCCTCAACTTATAAGAATTTATTCACATAACATGATTTAGAACAAAGTACCAAAACTCATTACGAATGTATATTCAATTATTTTAAATGAATACATACTCATTTACTAAGTTCGAAATAATAAATCTAACGTACTAAACAATGAACTAATCGGACTACTTTTGTTTAGTTAAGTTATATCCTTTTAATCGATTAAAATTGAAGTAAGTTAAAAATGTGTAAAAGTCATTATATCATTTAAAGTTTAAAGAGACCTATCATTCATTTGTTACATTCATAATAACGAATTAAATTAACAAAGTGATTCCACAATTTTACTGTTCTTCCTTAACTTATATGAATTCATTCGCTTAACATGATTTAGAACAAAGCACCAAAGCTCATCACAAATATATATTTAATAATTTTAAATGAATGCATATTTATTTACAAAGTTTGAAATAAATAATCTAATGTACTAACTGACAAACTAATTGGCCCACTTTTCTTTGGTTAAGTTATATCCTTTTAATCGATTAAAACTGAAGTAAGTTAAAAATGTGTACAAATCGTTATATCGTTTAAAGTTTAAAAAGACTTCTCATTCATTTGTTACGTTCGTAATAATGAATCAAATTGACAAAGTGATTCGACAATCAAACTATTCTTCTTTATCATATATAATTTCATTCACATAACTAGATTTAGAACAAAGCACCATACCTTGTCAAGAATGAATATTTAATTTTATTAAATGAATATGTACTCATTTCCTACGTGCAAAATAATAAGTACAACGTACCAATGACAAACCAATCAGACCCCTTTTGATCAAGTTATATCTTTTTGATCGATTAAAACTGAAGTAAGTTAAGAATTTGCACAAATTGCTATATCATTTAAAGTTTAAAGAGACCTCCCATTCATTTGTTGTGTTCATAATAACGAATCAAATTGACAAAGTGATTCCACAGTTTGACCATTCTTTACTTATATGATGTCATTCACTTAACTTGATCTCAAACAATGCACCATAGCTCATCACAAATGTATATTCAATTTTTTATGTAAATATGTACTCATTTGCTAAGTTTAAAAGAATGAATCAAATGTACTAAATGGCAAACCAATGGTCTCCTTTCAGTTAAGTTATATCATTTTGATCGATTAAAAAGGAAATAAGTTAAGAATGTGCATAAGCCGTTATATCATTTAAAGTTTAAAAAGACCTCACATTCATTCGTAATAACAAATCAAATTGACAAAGTGATTCCAAAATTTGATGGTTCTTCCTTAACTTATATGATTTTATTCGCTTAACTAGATTTAGAACAAAGCACCATAGCTTGTCATGAATGTGTATTTAGTTTTTTAAATGAATACATAATCATTTATAAGGTTCAGAATAATAAATCAAACATACTAAATGATGAACCAATCAGACCGCTTTTGGTCATGTTATATCTTTTTGATCGATTAAAACTAAAGTATGTTAAGAATATGCACAAATCGTTATATTGTTTAAATTTTAAATAGACCTCCCATTCATTTTTTACGTTGATAATAAAAAATTAAATTGACAAAGTGATTCTACAATTTAGCCGTTCTTCCTCAATTTATATAATTTCATTCACTTAACTAGATTAAGAATAAAATACCAAAACTCATCACGAATGTATCTTTAATTATTTTAAATGGATACACACTCATTTTCTATGTTCGAAAAAATGAATCAAATGTACTAAATGATGAACTAATCGAAGTAATCGATAAAAACTGAAGTAAGTAAAGAATGTGCACAAATTGTTGTACTGTTTATAGTTTAAAGAGACCTCTCATTCATTTGTTACATTCATAATAATGAATCAAATTAAAAAAGTGATTCCACAATTTGTCTATTCTTCCTTAACTTATATAATTTTCTTCACTTAAATAGATTTTAGAACAAAGTACCAAAGCTTGTGACAATGTATATTTAATTATTTTAAATGAATACATACTCATTTGCTAAGTTCACAAGAATGAATCAAACGTACTAAATGACGAACTAATCGGACCCCTTTTGCTCAAGTTATATCCTTTTGATTGATTAAAATTAATGTAAGTTTAGAATGTGCAGAAATCGTTATATCATTTAAAGATTATAGAGCCCTCCTATTCAATTGTTACTTTCGAAATAACAAATCAAATTGACAAAGAGATTCCACAATTTGACAGTTCTTCCTTAACTTATGATTTCATTCACTTAACTAGATTTAGAATGAAGAACCATAGTTTGTCACAAATGCATATTTAATTATTTTATATGAATACATACTCATTTGCTAAGTTCACAAGAATGAATCAAATGTAATAAACGATGAACCAATCAGACCCTTTTGGCCAAGTGATATCCTTCTATTGATTAAAACCGATATAAGATAAGAATGTGCACAAATTGTTATATTGTTTGTATGTTAAAGAGACCTCTCATTCATTTATTATGTTCATAATAACAAATCATATTGACAAAGTAATTTAATAATTTGACCGTTCTTCCTTAACTTATATGATTTCCCTCACTTAACTCAATTTAGAACAAACACCAAACCTCTTCATGGTTGTATATTTAATTGTGTTAAATGAATACATATATATTTGCTAAGTTTGTAAGAATGAATTAAACGTACTAAATGATGAACTAATCGGACCACAATTTGATTAAGTTATATCCTTTTGATTTAATAAAATCGATGTAAGTTATGAATGTGCAGAAATTCTTATATCATTTAATGCTTAAAGTGACATGTCATTCATTTTTTATGTTTGTAATAATGAATCACATCGACAAAGCGATACCACAATTTGGCCGTTCTTTCTTAACTTATATGATTTCATTCGCTTTACTATATTTATAGCAAAACAACATAGCTGGTCACGAATATATACTTATTTGTTTTAAATGAATATGTACTCATTTGCTAAGTTCAAAAGAATGAATCAAACGTACTAAATGACAAACCAATCAGAACCCTTTTGGTCAAGTTGTATCAAATTGATCGTTTAAAACCGAAGTAAGTTAAGAATGAGTGCAAATCCTTATATCGTTTAAATTTTAAAGATACCTCCCATTCATTTGTTACATTCATAAGAATGAATCAAATTAACAAAGTAATTCCACAATTTGACCTTTATTCCTTAACTTATGTGAATTCATTCCTTTAACATGATTTAGAGCAAAGTACCAAAGCTTGTCACGAATGTATATTTTATTATTTTAAATAAATATGTACTCATTTTTTATGTTCAAAATAATGAATCTAACGTACTAAATAGCAAACCAATCAGACCACTTTTAGTAAAGTAATATCCTTTTGATCGAATAAACCAAAGTAAGTTAATAATGTGCACAAATCATTATTTCATTTAACGTTTAAAGAGACCTCCCACTCATTTGTTACATTTGTAATAATAAATCAACTTGAAAGAGTGATTCGACAATTAAACCGTTCTTCCTTAATTTATATGATTTTATTCACTTTAATAGATTTAGAACAAAGCATTAAAGCTCATCACGAATTTATATTTAATTTTTTTAAATAACTACATACTTATTGGCTAAGTTTGAAAGAATGAATGGAACGTACTAAACGACACACTTTTGGTCAAGTTATATCAATTTAATCGATTAAAACTGAAGTAAGTTAAGAATGTGTTCAAATCGTTATATCATTTAAAGTTTAAATTGACCTCCCATTCATTTTTTGCGTTCATAGTAAGGAATCAAATTTAAAGAGTCATTCCACAATTTTATTGTTCTTCCCTAACTTATATGATTTCATTTGCTTTACTTGATTTAGATCAAAGCACCATAGTTCTTCAAAATTGTACATTTAATTCTTTTAAATAAATATGTACTCATTTGCTATGTTCAAAAGAATGATTCAAACGTACTAAATGACGAACCAGTAAGTTAAGAATATGCACAAATAGTTATAGCATTTAAAGTATAAAGAGACCTCTCATTCATTTGTTACGTCCGTAATAACGAATCTAATTGTCAATATGATTCCACAATTTGACCGTTCTTCCATAATTTATATTATTTCATTCGCTTAACTTCATTTAGAACAAAGCACTAACGCTCGTCTTGAATGTATATTTAATTGTTTTAAATAACTGTGTACTCATTTGCTAAGTTCGAAAGAATGAATCAAACATACTAAACAACGAGTTAATCGGCCCACTTTTCTTTAAGTTATATCATTTTAATCTATTAAAACCGAGCTAAGTTAAGTATGTGCATAAATCATTATATCATTTAAAGAGACCTCTCATTCATTAGTTACAATCATAATAACAAATAAATTTAATAAAGTGATTCCACAATTTGACCGTTCTTCCTTAACGTATATGATTTCATTCACTTAACTTCATTTAGAACAAAGCACCAAAGCTTGTCATTAATGTATATTTAATTATTTTAAATGAATACATACTCATTTGTTATGTTCAAAATAATGACTCTAACGTACTAAGCAACAAACAAAGCTGACCACTTTTAGCGAAGTTATACACTTTTAATCGATTAAAACCGAAGTAAGATAAAAATGTGCACAAATCGTTATATTATTTAATGTTTAGAGAGAGATCTCATTCATTTGTTACATTTATAGTGACGAATCAAATTGAAAAAGTGATTCGACAATTAAACTATTTTCCTTAACTTATATGATTTCATTAGCTTTACTAGATTTAGAAAAAAAGAACTATATCTCGTCATGAATGTATATTTAATTATTTTAAATGAATACATATTCATTTGTTAAGTTCAAAAGAATGAATGAAACCTACTAAACGACGAATTAATCGAACCCTTTTTAGTCAAGTTATATTTTTTTTGGCGATTAAAACCGAAGTAAGTTAAGAATGTGCTCAAATCATTATATTGTTTAAAGTTTAAAGAGACCACCTATTCATTTGTTAATTCATAATAAGAAATCAAATCAATAAAGTAATTCCACAATTTGACCATTCTTCCTTAATTTATTTGATTTTATTCACTTTACTAGACTTAGAACAAAGCACCATAGCTCATCAAAAATGTATATTTTATTATTTTAGATGAATATTTACTCATTTGCTTTGTTCAAAATAATGAATCTAACGCACTAAATGACAAACCAATCAAACAACTTTTGGTAAAGTTATACCATTTTGATCGATTAAACCAAAGTAAATTAATAACATGTACAAATCATTATATCATTTAATATTTCAAGAGACCTCCCATTTAGTTGTTGTGTTCATAATAACGAATTATTGAAAAAGTGATTCAACAATTAAACTGTTCTTCCTTAACTTATATGATTTCATTCGCTTTAATAGATTTAGAATAAAGCACTTAAGCTCGTCACGAATGTATATTTAATTATTTTAAATAACTACATAATTATTTGCTAAGTTCGAAAGAATGAATGAAACATAGTAAATGACAAACCAATCGACCCACTTTTGGTCAAGTTATATCCTTTTAATCAATTGAAACCGAACTAAGTTAAGAATGTGCTCTAATCGTTATATTTTTTAAAGTTTAAAGAGACTTCCTATTCATTTTTTACGTTCATAGTAATGAATCAAATTTACAGAGTTATTCCACAACTTGGCTATTCTTCCTTAACATATATGATTTAATTCGCTTTACTAGATTTAGAACATAGCACTATAGCTTTTTACAAGTGTATATTTAATTATTTAAAATAAATATGTACTCATTTGCTAAGTTCATAAGAATAAATCAAACGTACTAAATGATGAACCAATTAGACACCTTTTGGTCATGTTATATCCTTTTAACTAATTAAAACCGAAGTAAGTTAAGAATGTGCACAAATTATTATATCATTTAAAGTTTAAAGAGACCTCTCATTCATTTGTTATGTTCATAATAACGAATCAAATTGACAATGTGATTCCATAATTTGACCGTTCTTCCATAATTTATATAATTTCATTTGTTTAACTTGATTTAGAACAAAGTACTAAATCTTATTATGAATGTATATTTAATTGTTTTAAATAATTATGTACTCATTTGCTAAGTTCGAAAGAATGAATTAAAAGTAATAAATGATAAGTTAATCAGCCCACTTTTAGTAAAGTTATATCCTTTTAATCTATTAAAACTGAACTAAGTTAAATGTGCACAAATTATTATATCATTTAAAGTTTAAAGTGACCTCTTATTCATTTGTTACATTCATAATAGCGAATCAAATTAACAAAGTGATTCCAGAATTTGACCATTCTTCCTTAACTTATATGATTTCATTCACTTAACATGATTTAGAATGAAGCACCAAAGCTCATCACCAAAGTATATTTTATTATTTTAAATGACTATGTACTCATTTACTATGTTTGAAATAATGATTCTAGCATACTAAGCAACTAACCAATCAGATCACTTTTGGTCAAGTTATATCCTTTGGTCAATTAAAACCAAAGTAAATAAAAAATGTGCATAAATCATTATATCGTTAAAAGTTAAAAGAGACTTCTCATTCATTTGTTATGTCAATAATAAAGAACTAAATTAACAAAGTGATTCCACAATTCCACCATTCTTCCTTAGATTATATGATTTTATTTGCTTAACTAGACTTAGAACAAAACACTAATGTTTGTCACGAATATATATTTAATTATTTTAAATGAATACATACTCATTTGCAAATTTCGAAAGAAAGAATCAAATGTACTAAATGACGAACTAATTGGACAACTTTTGGTAAAGTTATATCTTTTTAATCGGTTACAACCAAAGTAAGTTAAGTATGTGCAGAAATCGTTATATCGTTTAATGTCTAAAGAGACCACCCATTCATTTGTTACATTCATAATAATAAATCAAATTGACAAAGTTATTTGACAATTAAACCATTCTTCCTTAAGTAATATAATTTCATTCGCTTTACTAGATTTAGAACAAAGCTCCATAGCTCATCACGAAAGTATATTTAATTGTTTTAAAAGAATATGTAATCATTTGTTTAGTTTAAAAGGATGAATAAAACTTACAAAACGACGAACTAATCAGACCCCATTTGGTCAAGTTATATCTTTTTGATCGATTAAAACTAAAGTAAGTTAATAATGTGTACAAATCGTTATATCGTTTAAAGTTTAAATAGACCACCCATTCATTTGTTACCTTCATAATAACAAATCAAATCGACATAGTAATTCCACAATTTAACCATTCTTCCTTAACTTATATAATTTCATTTGCTAAACAAGATTTAGAGCAAAACACCAAAGCTCGGCACGAATGTTTATTTAATTATTTTAAATAAATACGTACTCAATTGCTAAGTTTAAAAGAATTAATCAAACATACTAAATGACAAACTAATCGGATCCCTTTTTGTCAAGTTATATCCTTTTGATCGATTAAAACTAATGTAAGTTAAGAATGTGCAATGTTGTTATATCGTTTAAAATTTAAAGTGACCTCCCGTTCATTTGTTATGTACGTAATAATAAATCAAATTTACAAAGTGATTCCACAATTTTACTATTCTTCCTTAGTTTATATCATTTTATTGGCTTCACTAGATTTAAAACAAAGTACTAAAGCTCGTTAATAAAGTACATTTAATTATTTTAAAATAATACGTACTCATTTTTCAAGTTTAAAAGAATTAATTAAACGTACTTAATAATGAACTAATCGGACCCCTTTTGGTCATGTTCTATCTTTTTGATCAATTAAACGTACTAAATATGGGAAGAAGCTAATTTAGACAAATTGATATAACCTCAGTATTTTGGTCATATCTTGCTATGTACAATTCTGATTGATATGATTTTGATGGAATTGGAAAGAAGACTTCCATTACTATAATCTCTATTACAACAAGAAATTTATAATTCTAAAAATATATGGGTCAAATCTGACATGGAAAAGGACATCTAATCAACTAACCCAAAGCCAACACATGGAGCTTCTTTTTATTAGTTGTGATTGATACATATAAGGAAAGGCAATGAGGTTGATTGGATAACTAAAGGAAGACTCAAAGACACTTATTTCCTAAGAAATCATTGATTTATTTGATTGATTTAGTATCTAATCATTGTCAAGGAAGCAACCAATCAAGCAATTAATTAGGATGCAATCAAGGGATATGATTGGACATTCTCCTTTAAAGCAACCCCTCCTACTCCTACAAATAAAGTGGTGGACGTGGTAGAGGCATCATCACCTCCTCTTTGGAGCTCTCTCCTCCTATTTTTCTTTTTTTTTTTATATTTTATATTTTTATTTTTATTGTAATGGCTTTCTAAGCTCTCTAGCTAAGGCTAGAGGTGATTTGTAACAATCTAATGGCGTTCTATTAATGTTTCATCAATGGTTTCAAGTAAGTATTAGTTATTTGATTGGATCGGCACAGCCATGGCCTCGGCCAACATGGCTAGAGGTTGTCTTTTATTTCCAGTGCGGCAGCGGAACCGGCCGTCGGCAAGTTTCCCCCCAGTCGCTTGCACCCAGCGACCGGGGTGTTTGTCTAGGAGAAGACCGATCGGCCTACGGCCGGCCGTTGGCCACCAACTGGAGTTTTTTGTTTTCTCTGTAGATTCATTGTTCCGCGTAATTACGGGAACAGTGAACTCTGCACTAACATGTTTAAGGATTATATTACCTTTGCAGATATTTTTATTCATTTAATTACACAATAGTATGTAGATTTAATCGACTCGAAATGAAGACAACCAACCTACCTTAATTGCTATTTTTTCGTCAGTCCACTGCCACCAAAACCTTGCCAGAGTCTCGCCGGAGCTTCGCCGACCACCTTCTCTCCCCCCATCGGCCAAGACCCCCCTAATAATGCCCTAATGAAGCCTTTTATATGCATGGGGATTAGAGTTCCTAATCCCCCTCAATTAAGTCACATTATTAGGCCACTATAAATTAATTTCGGAATTCTAAGTAATCGGACCCGCAAAATGACTTAAACGGCCCAAATACATGTTTAAATCTGGTAAACGGGCCTTATACGATATGTTCAAATAATTGTATCTCCATCATCCGAACTTCGATTCCCGCATTCTTGGTGGTATTTTGAAGCTCTATCTGTCTACTTTCTAATTACATAGGTTTCGGCCATCACTTCTAACTTATGATCAAGTTATTCTCATAAGAAAATTAAGGGGTCTAACACCCTAATCCCTACATGGTCGACTTCAGGAATTTAGAAAAATCCCAGACGTTACAAACCCTTAATGCCTTAGTGTTTTCTCTTACTGATTTCTTAAATCTTTATTATCTCAATACTCTTCAAATTTTTCTCTTTTAATCTCTCTTTACTCCTTTTATTTTGTAATCATTATGATAGTCACACAAAGGCAATCCTTATGGATTTGAACTTGCAAGACTACATCCACTTGTACACTTGCAAGTAATATAACCTTAAGCTTTGGCTCAATTTAATAAATTAACAGTTTAGGTGCAACAAGTTTTTGGCACCGTTGCCAGGGATTGCAACTTGTGACAATAACACTAGTTACAAAATATTCTCCTTATTCATTTTTTTCTTATTTTTCTTTTTCTTTCTTTTGTTTTTGTTGAGAGTGAGAGTAGCGGAAAGATGAATCATTGAAGAAGTTCAACCGGAAAGATCTCTTGGACTTGTCATTGCTCAATGAATTAAAGCAGACCACTTGAAGCATTCGGGGTAGTTTCATTTCATTTCCTTTACTTCATTTCTTTTAGTTCTTAGAATTTTTTTGGAATTATTTTCTTTAGATATCAAGTTTGAATTGCATGTTTTACTTTGGTTAATTTATAGATCTTCTTTCTTTTAATTTTACTTTGTTAATTATTTTCTTTTTGTTCTTTACAAAAAAAAGTTTCTCATTTTTTTATGAGCTTATGGCAACGTGACCAAAGTAGTCACTTCAAAAGTGTCGATATTGCTCTTGATATTTCTAAGTTTTCTCTTTCTTTGAACAATATGGATGATAGTACAAGTAATAATGGTTTTAATGAAGTACAAACTAATCAACAAGTTAAAACCTTACATGATTATTTGCAACCAACTAGATCAAGTTCTTATTTTTTCATGATTTTTCCAACTAATGTGGGTGGTTTTGTACTAAAGCCGGGTGAAATTCAATTACTACACAAATTTCATGACTTAGATTCGGAAAGCCCATATTTGCATTTAAAAGAGTTTAAAGACGGTTTGTGCAACTTTGCCAAACCAAAACATTTCTAATGATGTTATTAGATTAAAACTCTTTTTATTTTTTTTATAGGAAAAAGCAAAAAATTAGTTGAATTCTTTGAAGCCAAGATTCATTGGAACATGGTAAGAAATGCAAAGAGAGTTTTTAAAAAAGTTTTCCCCCATCCATAGAAATAATACACTTAGAAATAATATCATGAATTTTTAAAAAAAACAAAATAAAACTTTCTTTTAATGTTGGGAAAGATTTAAAGAATTTTTGTTGTTGTGCCCACATCATAGATTTAAAACATGGCGCACAATTAGTTTCTTCTACAATGGTTTAACTTCTCAAATGAGGCAATTTGTTGAAATGATGTATAATGGAGAATTTTTTAGTTAAGAACTTGAATAAGCATGGGATTATTATGATTTGTTGGCTGAAAATGTTCAATTATGGGAAGATTCTAATGAATTTGAAAGTAGTAGTAAAACAAAATCTAATGTGACAACTAAGGGGGATATGTGCCTTCTTAAAGAAAATAATGATGTAAAAGCAAAAATTATAGGTTTAACTAGAAAAGTTGAGAATATGGAAATTAATAAGAAAAACATGTCCAAAAAACTTCTCAAAAAGAACAAAATATTTGTAGATATGTCAGAGTGATGGACACCAAATACAGTCTTATCCAACAATCCCTGTTTTTCAAGAGGTGTTGCATACTCAAGCAAATGCTATGAATACTTACAAAAGGCCTTTTTCTTCTCCTTATTCTGAAATTTATACTCCTAATTAGAGAAATCATCGTAACTTTAGTTGGAGAAATGAGTCTAATGTGCAAATACCCCCTTCTTCTTTAAATTATGTTCCACCACATAAGAATACTCTTAAAAACACATTGCAAGCATTCATGCAAAGTCAAATAATAATCAACAACCAAATAATGCAAGCCATTAATGACTTGAAGACTTCTATCACTCAAATTACCACAACTTTGAGCACTAAAGAAAAAGGAAAGTTTCCTTCTCAACCTCAACCAAATCCTAAAAGTCAATTTGTAATTAAAAATTTGAATTCTTTAAGTTCACAAGAATAGCATGCTAAGTCCATCACCACTTTATGAAGTGAAAAAGTCATTAACAAAGACATTCCAAAGAAGGTTGTTGAACCGAAGGAGTAATTGAATTCTAAACATGGTGATGAACTTAACAACTCTGTTTGTGTTTCTCCAATTCCACCTCATTTTCCCCAAAGATTACAATCTTCTTCTAAATTGGTGTAAAATAGTGACATTCTTGAAATTTTTAAACAAGTTCAGATTAACATTCCTCTCTTAGATGCCATTAAACAAATTCCATCTTATGCAAAATTTTTGAAGGACCTTTGTACAATCAAACGTAAGCTAAATGTACAAAAGTAGACATTTTTGATAGAACAAGTGCAATTTTACAACAAAGTACTCCACCTAAATATAAAGATCCTAGTTGTCTAACCATATCTTATATAATTGGGAATTATAGAATCAAAAAAACTTTGCTTGATCTTGGGGCAAGTGTTAGTCCTTACCTTATTCTGTGTATGAACAATTGGGACTTGGTGAATTGAAGCCCACAAGCATTATACTTGAACTTCCAAATCTCTCAGTTAAATGCTAAGAGGAATTGTTCAGGATGTGCTAGTACAAGTAGAAAAGTTTTACTTTCTTGTTGATTTTAATGTTTTGGACACACAACCGGTTTTGAATGCTTGTACTCAAATTCTTGTCATATTAGGCCACCCATTTCTTGCTACTTCTAATGATCTTATTGATTATAGAAATGGTGTTATGAAGCTTTCTTTTGGAAGTATGACTTTGGAACTGAACATTTTTAATATTTGCAGGCAACTAGGAGATGATGATGATGATGTGCATGAAGTGAATCTTTCAGAAAGTCTTGTAGATGACATGACTACTATTTCTTCATTTTTTGACCTTCTTGAAGCCTATCTTTCTTATTTTAACTTTGATGATGATGCTATAATTAATGATGTAAAATCCTTGTTGGAGTCAACTCCATTGTTGGATACCGATAGGTGGAATGCCCACTTTGAGGAGGTACATCCTTCTAATAGCATTCCTCTTCCCTCAAGTGTCCAACCACCTAAGTTAGACTTGAAACCTCTCCCTATTGAACTTAAATATGCTTATCTTGGTGAGGGAGAGACTTTTCTTGATGTTTTCTCTTCAAAGTTGGATAATGATCAAGAGCACAAGTTGCTCAAAGTCCTTAGAAATCACAAGAGTGTCATAGGGTGGACCATTGCTGATATCAAGGGGATTAGTCTCCTGATTTGTATTCATAGGATCTTCATGGAAGAGAATGCAAAACCTGTAAGACAAATGCAACAGAGGTTAAACCCCAATATGAAAGAGATAGTGAGAGCAAAGGTCCTAAAATTGTTGGATGTGGGTATCATTTACCCCATTCTTACAGCCCATAGGTGAGTCCCACCCAAGTTGTCCCCAAAAGTCTGGAGTGACGGTGGTAAATAATGTCAGGGATGAGCTAATTGCCACTAGAATCACCACTGGTTGGCAGATGTGCATAGAATATAGGAAATTGAATTCCGTCACTAGGAAAGACCACTTCCCCTTGCCTTTCATGGACCAAATCCTAGAGAGGGAGGCTGGTCATAAATTTTATATTTTTCTAGATGGTTATTTGGGATATAATCAAATTGAGATTGTACTTGAGGACATTTACATGTCCATTTGGTACCTTTGGATATCAAAGAATGCCATTTGGATTATGTAATGCTCCTACCACATTCCAAAGGTGCATGATGAGCATCTTTAGTCACATGGTGGAGCAGTTTTTGGAATCTTTTATGGATGACTTCTCTGTTTTTTGTGATTCTTTTGATGATTGTCTTGATAACCCAGAAAAAGTTTTGGTGAGATGTGAAGAGAGAAATCTGGTTTTAAATTAGAAAGGTGTAATTTTATGATTATTACTGAAATAGTACTTGGTCACATTGTTTATATGCAGGGAATTCAAGTGGACAAGGCAAAAATTGAATTGATTGCTAATTTGCCTAGTCCAAAATCCTTAAAAGATGTTAGGTCCTTTTTGGGGCATGCCGATTTTTATAGAAGATTTATCAAGAATTTTAGTGTGATATCTAGACCATTGTGTAATCTTCTATCTAGAAAACATTCTTTTGAGTGGTCGGATGCATGTGAAGATGTTTTCACAAAGCTAAAGAACATGTTAGTCTCCACACCCATCATGCAGCCCCTGGATTGGACCCTTCCCTTTGAAATTATGTGTGACACAAGTGATTATGCCGTTGGGGCTGTTTTAGGGCAAAGGAAAGATAAGAAACCTTGTGTAATTCATTATGCGAGTAGAACTTTAAATAGTGCTCAAATGAACTACTCCACCACTGAAAGGAATTTCTCACTATTGTATTTGCCCTTGACAAAGTTAGATCCTATTTGATTGGCTCTTCGATCATCATTTTTACTAATCATGCAGCTTTGAAGTACCTTTTGAGCAAACAAGATACAAGGCCTAGATTGCTCCGGTGGATACTCCTATCCCAAGAGTTTGATCTCACAATCAAAGACAAGAAGGTAGTAGAGAATGTGGTGGCGGATCATCTTTCCAGATTAGACTTTTTTTATTCTTCAGAAAACTTTTCCATCCATGACACATTCCCCGATAAGCAACTTTTTGCCATCTCACATCTTCCATGGTATGCCGACATTGTCAATTACTTGGTGACACGTAAAGTTCCCCATTATTGGTCTAACCAAGATAAAAAGAGATTCTTCATTGAGGTAATGCATTTCTTTAGGGATGACCCCTATCTCTTTGCGGTGGTCACTTCTCCTCTAAAAGACTACTGCTAAAATTTTGCAATGTGGTTTTTACTAACTCTTTTCAAAGATGTTCATGAATTTTGCAAAACTTGCGAACAGTGTCAACGTTATGAGCCATATCTCATTGAAATATGATGCCTCTTAACCCCATATTGGTTATTAGGATTTTTTATTGTTGCGGCATCAATTTTATGGGACCTTTTCCTCCTTTTGGCTATGTTTAAATTTTAGTTGTCGTTGATTATGTTTTGAGACGATTCCAAGCAAAACTAATGACCACAAAGTCGTTGTTCTCTTTTTAAAAGAAAATATATTTTCAAGGTTTGGAATGCCTTGAGCCATCATAAATGATGGGGGGTCACATTTTTGTAATAAGCCTTTTGCGGCTTTGATGAGGAAGTATGGGATTACCCATAAAGTAGCCACCCCCTATCACCCACAAATAAGTGGACAAGTTGAGATTTCTAATCAGGAAGTTAAATATATTTTGCAAAAAATAGTCAATACCAATGGTAAAGATTGGTCTTTACGGCTAACTGATGCTCATTGGGCGTAGTGTACCACTTTTAAGACTCCAATTGGAATGTCTCCTTATCATTTAATTTTTGGAAAAGCTTCACTTGCCAATGGAATTGGAACATAGGGTGTATTGGGCAATCAAAGCTTTGAATTTTAATTTTGACAAGGCTAGCTTAAATAGAAAATTGCAAATCAATGAGTTAGAGGAAATTCATCATGATGATTATGAGAGTTCAAAACTTTACAAAGAGAGAATGAAGGCTTTTCATAATAAAAACATTTTATAAAAAACTTTTCAGCCATTTCAAAAAGTTTTATCGTACAACTTTAGGCTTCATCTCTTTCCAGGAAAATTAAGATCACTTTGGGCAGGTCCTTTCATTGTAAAAACTGTTTTTTCTTTTGGAACTGTTGAAATTGAAAACCCAAATAATGGTAATGTTTTTAAAGTTAATGGACAATGTTTGAAACTATTTTTAGATCATTTTGCCCCTAAAGTTTAGTCTACATCTCTTGAAATTCCAAATTATGAGGGTTGATTTTCTTTTCATGATTTTTACCAAAAACAATAAAAATACACAAAATCATAAAAAACAAAAAAAATCTTTTTTTTTCAAGCATTGAGGACAATGTCTCATTTGGGTTGGGGGGGGGGAGTTTTGATAATTTTTGTTAATAGTAGTAACTATGATAACCTTCATCCTTTCTTGGTATGTTTCCTCTTTACTTTGATCTCTAGATAATTATGGCACTCGGATATTTTTATTAAAACTTTCCTTTTGTGATGAGTCTTTGCAATTAACTTTCATGGAGAGGATCTTTGAAACTAATGTTTATTTTCAAAATTTCACTCACGCGACTAATTTTTGGAGTTGAAGATGAATTATGTTGTTGTGCACGGTTTGGGCACAAGCAGTACCTCGCACAATCATGCAAGGAAAGGGGGAAGAAGTACTGCATTTTCTATTGCATAACCAAACAAGAGAGGAGAGGGTCAACCCATATAGGGAGTTGTGCCTTCTCCTTGGGAGTCATGCCAACTAGTGGGCCCGGCTAATCTGTGGGGCCACTAGCTGATCCGTTACACATAACTGGCATACTACCAACCTATTACATAAGCAAGTACTGAATAAAGTACCCTAATGCAATCAAATAAAGAGTTATTAGAGCATAAAGAAAGCCTGGGTGAAGGTGCACAACAATCCACCACGCTTTTGCTATTCACGTTGACCTCAAGGCGACTATGCTAGATAGCGGGTCATGAAGTCGCCCTTGGACATCCAAGTGGCTTCCTCAAGGGACTGGCCCTGCTAGGAAATGAGCACCTTGGTAATGATAAGGCCAGAACGAAGGACCCGATGCTTATCAAGCACCGCAGCTAGAATGGGGTCTACAGGAGGGGTCGGTCCCATCAACAGGGGTGGTAGAGCATCAGTAGCAAGAGAAGTGTCACCTACACATCGACAGAGTCTGGAGACATGGAAGACGGGGTGGACCAAGGAGCCAGGCAGGAGGGCGAGATGATAGGCCACCAGACCAATGCGCTCGACAATAGCATACAGCCCATGATAATAGGAGGTGAGCTTGGTATGCTCTGGCTGGAACAAGGTGGTCTGACGCTGAGGAAGGATAGAGATATAAACCAAGTAGCCCACGGTAAACTCCCGATCAGCGTGCTTTCTATCATAGATATTTCATCCGATTCTAAGCGGAGGAGAGGTTCAGCTTAAGCTGTCGGAGAACCTCATCTCATGTCTGTAGCATGTAATCGACCTCGGCAATAGAAGAGCGGTGAGGAACATTTGATAAAATGGTCAAAGGTGGGCGGCCATACAATACCTCAAAAGGAGTGAACCATGTGCGAGTGTGATAAGCGTTATTATATGACCATTCTGCCTAGGGAAGAAGATGGAGCCACCAGCGGGGCTGGGACATGGTAAAACAGCAGAAGTATTATTCCAAGCATTGGTTCACTACCTCGGTTTGTTCGTCCATCTGCGGATGATAGGTTATGCTCATGTGGAAAGTAGTCCCCTGTAATGCAAAGAATTCCCACCAAAACTGAGATTTAAAGATCTTGTCATGATCGAACACAATAGTATGAGGCATGCCATGGATCTTAGCCACCTCCTGAACATATATCTCTGCCACCGTCTTGGTGGTGAAGGGGTGCCCCAGGGTGCAGAATTGCTTGTACTTGGACAGCCGATCCACCACCACAAGGATCACTTATTTGCCTTGCACAAAGGGCAAGGCCTCCATGAACTCCATCAAAACATCCTCCCAAACCTTGTTGGTAATGGGTAGGGGCTGGAGTAATCCGGCAGGGGATGTTGTGGCAGCCTTGGTCGCTGACATATGTCATAGGCGGCAACATAGTCCTGAGCAGCCTATCGAAGCTATCGTTGTAACAACACAAGCATGCTAGAATATCATAGATAAAGCTCATGAGGTATTAAAGTGAACATCCAAACCGCTTATTGTCTCGGACATGCTGGCAAGTTTTGAATTGGTTCTTTTGGCTAGATAAACATCTCTTGGTGAGTAGAAGAGCATACTACTTTAGAAGACTGGTCCTCTAATTATCTTGTCAAAATTTTACTTAGACTCACTAATACATTGTTTCAAAACTTCCTCTACATAGAAATTTAATGGTTCAGACTTTCATAAATATTTTTCTAATATTTAATCTATGAAAACTTGTGCTTGGGTATTTTAGAGTTAATTATAAAGTTTGATGTGTGCTTAGTGGGGATGAAGGGGTTCCTTGGTCTTGCTTTATAATTATTATCTTAGTCTTTACTTCCTCAACACAACTTGTTAGTATTGTACCTCATATTTTTTTCTCTTTTTCTTTGCTTTGTCGGGCTGAAGACATAAAAACTTAGCTACTTGGGAGGCAACCCATGAGTTTTTTTTTTAATTTTGTGGGTACATTCACTATAAACCCTCACGAGACACAACTCATCTACTTGTGCAAGTTAGGGGTATAATGGTTTGCTACATGTGCTAAATGTAGCCGTGATGACCTATGAAAGTGGCATGTTTTCTTCTTTTCTTTTTAATTATTTTCCCATAGAGTGCTAGAGACTAGCAATAAGCTAGTTGGGGGGTGATGCATTGAAATAATGTCCAATCAAATATTTTCAAATTTTGAATTGCAATCCTATTTTTTTTAATTAATTGCTTATTTGGGCTATTTATGTTTTGAATAGGTTAGTTGTACCTTAGCTGTGTTTACATGTCTAAACAGACTTCAACAAGATCTAAGTAGAAGAGGAAGTGAAGCCCAACTACCCAAGTTATTTAAAAGTCAAGAATGGGCTCCTAATGGTCTAAACATACATGGAATGGACAAACACAACCTTGTGGCCCCGTTGGATTTCATACTTACATCAAGAGAACTAAATTCGGGAAGAAGCTAATTTAGACAGATTGATATAACCATAGGATTCTGGCTATATAATGTTATGTATAATTTGGATTGATATGATTCTGATGGAATTGGAAAGAAGAGTTTCGTAGCTACAATTGCTATTTAAAGAAGAAATTCAAAATTCCGAAGATATATGGATCAAATCTGACATGCAAATGAACATCTAGTCAACTAACCCGAGGCCAACACATGAAGCATTTTTTCATTAGTTGTGATTGATACACATAAGGGAAGATAATGAGGCTGAATAGATAATTAAAGGAAGACTCAAAAATGCCTATTTGCTAAATAAATCATTGACTTATTTAATTGATTTGGAATCTAATTATTGCCAAAAAAAGCAACCAATCAAACAATCAATCAGGATGCAATCATGGGATATGATTGTACATTCCCCTTTAAAGCAACCCCTCCAACTCCTATGAATAGAGGGATGGATGTGGTAGAGGCATCATCCCCTTCTCTTTGGAGCTCTCTCCTCCTATGTGTCTTCTCTTCTTTCATATTTTTAACTTTTAGTTTTATTGTAATGGCTTTCTAAGCTCTCTAGCTAAGACTAGAGGTGATTTGTAACAATCTAAGGGAGTTCTATTCATATTTTATCAATGATTTCAAATAAGTATTGGTTATTTGATGTGATGATTATTTAATATTATTTATCTTCTTATTTCTTTGTGATCTTAACACATAAGATGCTTGAAGGCTTTCTTTCTTGATTTTTTGTTGTTTTGATACATAGACTCTTGAAGAAAAAATTCTTTTTGTTACTTCATCTATCCAAAGTATTTTTTATCTTTCTTTTTTGTTTTTAATGTTCATATCTTCCAGTTCGATATAATCTTCATTCAATTCTAACCGAGATAACATAATACATGAAGAACATTATTAGATGTTATAATGACCCATAATGTCTTAGTGTTTTCTCTTATTGATTTCTTAACTCTTTATTACTGCAATGCTCTTCTACTTTTTCTCTTTTCATCTCTATTTACTCCTCTTATTTTATAATCATTGTGATAGTCACACAAAGGCAATCTTTGTGGATTCAACCTTGCAAGATTACATCTACTTGTACACTTGCAAATAATATAACCCTAAGCTTTGGCTCAATTTAATTAATTAATAGTTGAGGTATAACACATATAATTTCATTCGGTTTAGTAGAATTAGAACAAAGCACCAAAGCTTGTCATGAATGTATATACTTAAATATTTTAAGTGAATACTAAACCGACCCCTTTTGAGCTCGGTTTAGTAAAATAATGAATCAAATGTACTAAACGACAAACCAATCAGACCCCTTTTGGTCAAATTATATCCTGTTGATCGATTAGAATAGAAGTAAGTGTACAAATCATTATATCATTTACAGTTTAAAGAGACATCACAAGTATTTGTTACATTGATAATAGCCAATCAAATTGACAAAGCATTTCCAAAATTTGACCGTTCTTCCTATATTTCTATGATTTCATTAGCTTAAATTGATTTAAAACAAAGCACTAAAGCTCGTCAAGAATAAATATTTAATTATTTTAAATAACTATGTACTCATTTGCAAAGTTCGAAAGAATGAATCAAACGTACTAAACGACAAACCAATCGACCCACTTTTGGTCAAGTTATTGATTAAAACCGAAGTAAGTTAAGAATATGTATAAATTATTATATTATTTAAAGTTTAATGAGAGCTCTCATTCATATGTTACATTCGTAATAATCATTCAAATTGACAAAGTGATTCCACAATTTGACCGTTCTTCCTCAATTTATATGATTTCAATCGCTTAACTTGATTTAGAACAAAGCACAAAAACTCGTCATAAATGTATTTTTAATTATTTCAAATAACTATATACTCATTTGTTGAGTTCGAAAGAATAAATAAAATGTACTAAACGACAAACCAATTGGCCCACTTTTGGTCAAGTTATATCTTTTTAATCGATTAAAATCGAAGTAAGTTAAGAATATGCACAAATTGTTATATCATTTGAAGTTTTAAGAGCCCTCCCATTCATTTTTTACATTCATAATAACAAATCAAATTAACAACGTAATTCCACAAATTGATTTTTCTTCCTTAACTTATATTATTTCATTCGCTTTACTAGATTTAGAACAAAGCATCATAGCTCATCACGAATGCAAATTTAATTTTTTTTACATAAATATGTACTTATTTGGTAAGTTCAACAGAATGAAATTAATGTACCAAACGATGAACCAATCAGACCCTTTTTGGTCAAGTTATATCCTTTTAATCGATTATAACTGAAGTAAGTTAAGAATGTGCACAAATCATGATATCGTTTAAAGATTAAAGAGACATCTCATTCATTTGTTACATTCATAATAACGAATCAAATTGAGAATGTGATTCCACAATTTGACCATTCTTCCATAATTTATATAATTTTATTCGCTTAACTTCATTTAAAATTAGGTACTAAAGCTCGTCACGAATGCATATTTAATTGCTTTAAATAACTACATACTCATTTGTTAAGTTTGAAAGAATAAATCAAATGTACTAAGTGACAAGTTAATCATCCCACTATTCATAAAGTTATATCCTTTTAATCTATTAGAACCAAACTATGTTAATAATATGCACAAATTGTTATATCATTTGAAGTATAAATAGACCTCTTATTCATTTGTTACGTTCGAAATAACAAATTAAATTGACAAAGGGATTACCAAATTTTACAGTTCTTCCTATATAATTTATTTCGCTTAACTAAATTTTGACCAAACCATTAAACCTCATCACGAATGTATATTTAATTATTTTAAATAAACATATACTCATTTGCTAAGTACAAATAAAAAAATTAAACGTACTATAAATGAACCAATCGGATATGCACAAATCCTTATAGAGTTTAAAGTTTAATAAGAGCTTTGATTCATTTGTTACGTTCGAAATAACAAATTAAATTTATAAAGTGGTACAACAATTTGACAGTTCTTCCTTAATTTATATGACTTCATTCTCTTATCTAGATTTAAAACAAAGCACTAAAGCTCGTCACGAATGTATATTTAATTGTTTTAAATGACTACGTGCTCAATTGTTAAGTTCAAAAGAATTAATCTAAATTATTAAATGACGAACAAATCAGACCACTTTTGCTAAAGCTATATCCTTTTAATCGATTAAAATCGAACTAAGTTAAGAATGTGCACAAATCGTTATATTGTTTAAAGTATAAAGAGACTTCTCATTCATTTGTTATGTTTATAATAACAAATCAAATTGACAAAGGGATTACAAAATTTAACGATTCTTTCTACATGATTTCATTTGCTTAACTAAATTTATAATAAACCACTAAAACACGTCACAAATGTATATTAAAATATTTAAAATAGATATGTTCTCATTCACTAAGTTCCAAATAAATAATTAAATGTACTAAACAACAAACCAATATGAATTCTTTTGGCCAAGTTATTTCCTTTTGATCGATTAAAACCGAATTGTGATGCCTGATGTATGTAATCGACGTTAGGCAGAACTACATTCGAATCCGATCGTATTAGAATAATATTATAAGTTATCCAATACGTATGTAGGCAACTAATGGCAAGGCAACATTAGCCTGATCCAAATTAATTATAATTATAAGTTTTATTCTGAGTTACACGTGATGAACTATGAAGCTTTGTTGTGTGTATATGAAGGTTATAACTCTAGTATATGTGTGTGGCAACTTTGAAGCTTCGTAGTGCATAGATGAATGTTATAACTCTTGTTTAAGGAAGAAAATTTTTATTAGAGATTTTCTGGACCCCGGCTCGGGTTAGGGCGTTACAAATACCCATCGAGGTTTGGTTCCAAACCATGCACCACCTTGTGATATTGAAGGTTAATTATCTCATATGTATGGAATGTGTACGTATTAAAATTCACACAAAAATTCAATCTTATTATTTTCATAGGCAATTAAAATATTCACACGAAAAAAATCATATGAAACTTTACCTCCAACTAGGTCCACGTCCATCATTAATAGGTGCAAATGACCTTTGACATTCATTTGACGCTACTGTCATGGACAACTTATCATATGCATTGTCATCCACTGGCATTTGCATGTGCCTTCCACTGCTCATATTTCTGTGAGAGCTCATTTGGGAGCTCCTACTTACACCCCATCCTTCACTTTCAAAACTAGGCACTCAGGCCTTTCTTTAGAGAAATAGCTCAAACATGCATACTTGAGACGAATGATAAAAGATTTGACTAAATGAAGTCTCATCCTTGACATGTAGTAGAGTCAATCTCATTCCAAATATTAGGAGGTAAAACTTTATTATAATTTTCCGTCACCTTCGATCCAACCCAACTTTGCTAGCTACATGCATCTCAAGTTCATTATAATTAGAAGGTTTCTTAGTGAATATTCCTTCTAATACTCCTTCATGGTGAAGCATAAAACTAACCATTTCTCCACCATGTCTATTCAATTAATTCATAACAAACATATAAATCTTAGATACATCACAATATGCCATCAAGAAGTATTCACTTAATTCATAACCATTTTTGTATGATAGATAGCATAAGAGGATACATATACTCCAATTCCATTGTGTTATTACTCTCATATTTATAAAACCCAACTAGGAAACAAAGATATTGTTGACTTCATATAAAATATATTATATAATTTGGTGTCTTCTAGTTTTAATAAGCTACATATGCATCCAAAGACATACCTAAGAGAGTCAACTTGTAACAAAATACTCTTCAGTTCATATTAAATGCACAAAAAAAGGGCAAATCATAGCCTCTTTGATTAATTAAAAAAAAAGCCCTACTCCGAATCTATTTGATAAAAAGGTTTATATACATAATACAAAACACAGAAGTGAGCAAGTACTACATTCAAGTAATGTTATTGACAAAACTTGAATCAAACCCAAAAGTCAGTTGAGAAATTAAGCTTGATCGAAGCTAAACAGTACACACAAATTTATTCTATAACTTAGAAGAGGAAAAAAAACACAATTATACAAGCACATTGCATTGTGGAAAATTTTATTGAAAGATTTGATAGAGGCACAAACCAAAAGGATAACAGAAAGCCCTTCTCAGTCTAAAGATTAAGAATCTCTAAAATAAAATTTACCATATATAACATAAATAATTAAATTAAATCCTTTATTCTTATTTTCACTCTCATATGACAAATCTATGCATGCCAAATAAAGTAGTGGACAAAACATGCTTGAACATCATGAAAAGAAATTGCCCATGAACAAAGACTGATATAATCAACACAACAATATTAGTGTAAGATCTATTGATTCATTTTCTTTGATTGTGTGAATTTTGTTGGTTTATTGGTTTAACTTGATTTTTTTGGTTATGGGTTTGTTAATTATAATTTTATTAAGGTTTAATTTTATTTTTAAGGGTCTTAGCATCAAACTTAATTTACCTAATTTTTACCAATTTAATGGCATTTTCTCATAATTTTCCCAAGCACCACTACAGGACCCACATACGTGTGGGATGGAACGCTACCCATTTTAGTCTCTAATCTTCTATTATTTTATTTAAGTGGGTTTGAGTGTGATTAACTTCATTTTTTAGTAAAAAATACCCTTAATTAGCCACTTAAGGCATTTTCCCTATTTTTTAGCCCAACAGTTCATATTCTCAGCCTAAAACCCTAATATATAAGGGAAAACCCTAGCCATTTGCCAAATGGGGAAGGCTGTGTTAAGGTGGGAGGTTTGCTCTACCCCAATTTCTCAAATGAGAAATTTTGATTAAGGTGAGTTTTCTTCCCTTAATCACCCCTATTCTTTCAATTTTTGACTAAATCACCTCTATCGTCATTTCTCCTATCTTGATTCTTGATTTTCTTTTATTAAAATTTTATTTTTAATTTTGATTTAGAACCCTAATTAGGTGGTCTTCATTTTTAACCTAAGGATGGCCTAGATCCATCTTCTTTCAAGTTGATTTGAGTATATTAGCTAGTTTTAATTAGGTTTTATTTAAAGCCCTAACTTTTGGGTAAGTTTTCATTAGGTTGAGAATCTTTCAAAGGATTCAAAAGCTTGTTAGAGGTAAGAGGTTTTTACCTTGAGTAGTTATTCTTCATTGGAAGGCATGATTATGAGTTTATTTGAGTTCTTACTTTATTTTGATGTATAATGATGATTAGTTAAAGCATGAAATTTATGGTTATTTTGGTATGATTAAGCATAAGAATAAATAGATTCATCATGTTCTAGGCTTAGATTTTTATTATATAATGTTCTATGATGAATTTTGAATTTATATAGAATTTTGGAATGTTTTCGGTTTGAATTTCTAGTGGTTGAAGACAAACAAAAGAACTGGACTATTGCATGCATTTGAACTGGCTAACAGACTGTTCGAACAACCAATCCTTCAAACGGGTTGTCTAGCCATTCGAATGGCCACGCATTTGAACAACCTATTAGGCCAATCGAATGGCCATATGGCAGTTTGGTAAATTTTGCAATTTTTGTGGATTTTTGGCAATTTCTTGTTCTTTTCTCATAATTCTAATTCTCTATGACTATGATGAGTTATGATTACTTATAAATGTCACTCAATTGCATTTGAACTTTCTTTAGATTATAATTTAGCTAAGCATGATGATGATTCTACTTGTCTAGGATTAACATGATGTTCTACTTGTTTTAAATCCATATTTCAATGATTTTTTTGCATTTGCTCCATGATTCAATAGGTTATGATTATGATGAATTATGGATACTTATACATGTCATGTTGATTGTAGGAGATTCATGTTCTACATGCTTAGTTTAAGTATGAACACTACCATGTGTGTATATTCTTGCTTATGCTTATATGATTTTATTGTCACAAATGAACCATGTAGCATGCACATATGGACTAATTAGAGTATGTTTCTTCATGCTTACTGTAATATCTCAAATTTTTTCGGGTTTCAAAAATTAAATAAGTGGAAATTATGTTGTTTAACCCTTTGAATTTTTTAGCAGAATAAATTCCTCCTTAAATAAAATTTCTAGATAAATCCAATTTAGTTAGAAAGTAGACAGAAAGAGCTTCGAAACGCCACCAAGAACCCGTGAATTGGAGTTCGGATGAGGGAGATACGACTGTTCGAAGTTGAACATATTGTATAGGGCCCGTTTACCCGATTTAAACGTGTATTTGGGTCGTTTAAGTCATTTTGCAGGCCTGATTAATTAGAGCTCGAAATTAATTTTTGGAAGCCCAATTAGGTGGCCTAATTGAGGGAGATTAGCCCAACTTCGAGGAGGATTAAGAACCCTAATCGCTATGCTTATAAAAGGGATGATTAGGGCACAATTAGGGGGATCTTTTTGCCCGATTGGAGGAGAGATGGGGTAAACGGCAAAGCAGCATGATGTGCCTGGTGTAGGCATAATTGATATCAAGGAGATTTACACAGAGAAAGGGGAGAAACAAGGAAGAAAGGGGAGAAGTTCAAAATAGTCTCAATTGCATAAACTAGAAACAACGAAAGAGATCGCCCCATATAGGGGATGGCCAGTCCCCTAGGGAGTTGTGCTAAGCCTTGCCCGGCTGGCCCAGTCCCCTAGGCAAATAGGCCAGTTAGTGGGCCAGGCGAGTCCAGGGCCACTAACTGAACCAATAACAACTTACATAAGAATACCAAATCAAATACTAAGCTATTACAAAGGAAATAGTCCAATGCAAAGAAGTAAAGTAAAGTCTAAGAGTCTGGGTGATCGTGCACAACACTCCACCATGAATGTTGTGCCCGATGTGGGCACAATCGGTACACATGAGTTCTACGTAGGGAAAGGGAAAGAAGTAGGAAGAAAGGGGAGAAATAACTGGAATTCTATTAGCATGCCGAACCAAGGAGGGAGACGACCCTTTATGGGGAGTCACGCCCTACCACATTGGGGATCATGCCGCTAGTGGGCCCGGCTATCCCATAATCCACTAGCGTGCATATCACAGTTTCATAACTAAATACAAATGCCAATCAGCCACTAACATAAGGGAAACTAGCCTAATGTACTAAAATAAGATAATAATGTACTGAAATAAAGATAAGTGATGAATCAAGTGCACATGCACAACA
Organism: Saururus chinensis; assembly: GCA_035235625.1. Taxonomy (NCBI): domain Eukaryota; kingdom Viridiplantae; phylum Streptophyta; class Magnoliopsida; order Piperales; family Saururaceae; genus Saururus; species Saururus chinensis. The sequence continues at coordinate 17,033,048 of CP141148.1, forward strand.
CTCCACCACGCTTCCGCAAATGCCTTGTCCTCAAGGCAACCAAGATGGGTAGCAAGACATAAACTCATCCTCAGACAGCCATGTAGCATCCTCAAGTGACTGTCCCTGCCCAGAAACCAAAACCTCCATAATAATACGACCAGAGCGGTGGACACGATGCTTATGGAGCATCACGGCAGGAATTGGGTCGAAAGAAACAACTGGGCCCATCAAGGGAGGTGGTGGAACATCAGTGTCCAAAGACATGTCACCTATGCAACGGCGCAGCCTGGATACATGAAAGACAGGGTGGACCATTGAACCCGGCAGTAGAGCTAGGCGGTAAGAGACCGGACCAATATGCTCCTCTACGGCATAGAGCCCATGGAAATGGGGGGCGAGCTTGGCGTGCTTGGGCTGAAACAAGGAGACCTGGCGCTGAGGAAGAACAAAGACATAAACCAAGTCGCCCACCGCAAACTCCCGATCAGTGTGATGACTATCATAGATTTGCTTCATCCTATTTTGAGCCAAAGACAAGTTCGCCTTAAGCTGTTGAAGAACCTCGTCCCGTGTCTAGAGCATATAATCAACCCCAGCCACCGACGAGTGATGGGGAACATATGATAACACTGTCAGGGGTGGCCTCCCATATAGCACCTCAAAAGGAGTGAAACCGGCACGAGTGTGGTAAGCAGTGTTATAAGACCACTCCGCCCATAGAAGAAGCTAAAGCCATCGGCGGGGCTGAGACATAGTAAAACAAAGCAGGTACAGGTACTGCTCTAAACATCTGTTCACCACCTCTGACTGACCACCATCTGAGAATGATAAGCGGTGCTCATGTGCAGAGAAGTGCCCTGTAAAGTGAAGAACTCCTGCCAAAACTGAGAGATGAAAACCCGGTTGCGATCAGATACAATAGTGCGAGGCATATTGTGTAATTTGGCCACCTCCCAAACATAGAGTTCCGCCACTGACTTGGCGCTGAAGGGGTGTCCCAGAGCACAAAAATGAGCATACTTGGACAACCTATCCACCACCACCATAATCGCTGACTTGCCCTATATCAAGGGCAAGGCCTCCACAAATCCATAGAAACGTCCTCCCACACTTTATCCGGAATAGGCAAGGACTGAAGCAAACCCGCAGGAGATGTCGTGGCGGCCTTAGCTCTTTGACAGACATCACAAGCGGCCACATATGTAGTAACTGCCTAGCAAATGTTGTGCCACGGGAAGCTCTAACTGACCTGCTTATAAGTGCGGAGTGCACCATCATGACCAGCCATGGGAGAGTCATGGAAGTGGGAGATGATACCCCGTCGAAGATCAGCAACCTCGGGGACCCATAGGCGGTCCTTCCAAAAGAGAAGAACATCCTTCCATGCAAAGAATGTTTGCGCCGCTGGGTCAGTCTGGAGGGAAGAAATCAAGGTGCAGGTCGGGGGGTCATCTTGGTATGCCTGTTTCAACTCAGTAAGAAAGGGACAAGCCGGACTAGAAATAGCCAAACACAAACCTGGAGAGGAACTGCGATAAAGGGTGTCGACCACGGTGTTGTCTGATTCTTTCTTGTACACAATCTCATAATCATAGCCAAGAAGCTTGCTAACACACCGCTGCTGTGATGGAGTGGACACTCGCTGCTCGAGGTAATATTTGAAGGGCTGGTGGTCAATGCGAATCAGGAACCGGCATCCAAGCAAATAAGGGCACCACTTGTTGACCGCGAGGATGATGGCCAGCATCCCTTTCTCATGTACAAACAAGGACAGGGAGCAGCCAGCCAAAGCTTTGCTGAAATAAGCAATGGGACGCTCCTCCTAGAGTAGCACCGCCCCTAGGCCGACATCAGAAGCATCGGTCTCCACCACAAAGGGCCGGCTGAAATCAGGAAGGATCAAAACAAGGGCAGACACCATTGCCCTCTTCAGTTCGACAAAGGCCGCTTGGGCAGCCTCATACCAGCGAAATGCCCCCTTCTTCAACAGCTCAGTAAGGGGGTGAGCAATCTCTCCATAGCGGTTAATGAACCTCCGATAGTAGCCAGTAAGGCCAAGAAAGCCCCGAAGCACCTTGACAAAAGTAGGGGCTAGCCAGGACAGCATGGCGGCCACCTTTGAGGGGTCAGTGGCGACACCGTCATGAGAGATGATATGACCCAAATATTCCACCTATGGGCTGCCAAATGAACACTTCGAACATTTAAGAAACAAGGAATTATCTTTCAGAATAGCAAAGATAGACCTGAGATGCTCCAAGTGCTCCCCCCATGACTTGCTATAGACAAGGATATCGTCAAAGAAAACCAAGATGAAGCGGTGGAGGAAGGGCCGGAAAAGATCATTCATGAGGCTCTAAAATGTGGAAGGGGCGTTCATCAGGCTGAACGGCATGACAAGGAACTCAAAGTGGCCATCATGAGTTCGGAAGGCGGTCTTGTGCACATCGGCGGGCTGCACCCTTATCTGATGGTAACCTGACCGTAGGTCGAGTTTGCTGAAGATAGTAGCGCCAGCCAGCTCATCCAGAAGCTCCTCAACCACCGGTATAGGGTATTTGTTGTTGACTGTGATAGCATTCAGGGCCCGATAGTCAATACAAAAATGCCAAGTACCATCCTTCTTGCGATCTAGCAACACCGAGGAAGAGAAGGAGCTCATGCTCGGGTGAATGATACCGGAGTGAAGCATGTCAGCCACAAGATGTTATATTTCTGCCTTTTGAATGTACAGGTAGCGGTATGGTCGGACATTGGCCAAGGAGGCCCCTGGAAGGATAGGGATATAGTGATCATGAGGCTGCATCGGAGGAAGGCCCTGCAATTCAGCAAACACTACACTATGCTCCACCAATAAGTCAAGGAGATCCTGCAGCAACTCATCATAGTGCAACCAGTCAGACCCCCGAGAAGGCATGGACAGAAATCTCCGGCAGCATGTCATCATAGTGCAATGAGTCAGACCCGTCTGCCACCTCCCTCTCCTCATCGATCTCCTCCACTAAAAGACTGCCCTTGAGGGAACAACGGTGCCCTAGAACAAACTTCTCATTGCAGCGAAAGCAAAGCCCCTTTGACCGACGTTCCTCCATCTGAGCCGGAGTGAGACGGCCGACAATCGGGCTGGCCTGAGGGGGTTGTTGGCCAAAGCGGCCAGCCACTAAGCTGTTGGCTGGGGCTGCAAGAGGGGATGCACTCACAGCAGCCCAAGGAAAAGTCCCGAGCCGGCCTCCACGCCTCTGTCTAGCCAGTTTCTCTTCTTCAATGTGTGCGTGGCGCACAACATCCCGCATGCTGGAACAAAGAAAATGGCGCATCTCCTTAGAAATCTCTGGTTTGAGCCCCTTCTTGAACGTGCCCACCAAGGCTACCACCGGACAGTCAGGGAGGCAGTTGGCCACCTTCATGAACTCCATATAATAAGTCCCGACGGTAGATGTTTGTCGCAGAAAGGAGAGCATCTCGTTCAAGTCTTGGAACTCATTTGGGCCAAACTGGATGCACAACTCATCAGAGAAGGATGTCAAAGTGGGGTAGCGCACCTCCTTCTCAAAACTCTGGAACCATACCAAAGCATCCCCGTCTAGGTGGAAGGCCGCTATGCGCAGTCTTTCAGCCTCCAAATGTGTTCCCTGGTAGGCAAAAAACTTCTCCACCTACTGGGTCGTCGTCCCCATTGTAACATGGGAACTGTAGGCGGGTCAAACGAGCTTCAGCCCCTCCACGGGGTGCTCCACCGGATCCTGGGTACTCCTCCCAGTCATCCTCCATCTCTTGGAATAAGTTTTGGGGAGGCGGCATCATTGGGGCATTTTCCCGTACACCTGGTGTGCTTCCCAAGCCTGGCACCTCCCATCCATGGCCTGATCGACTGTGCCAAAGCCGAAAGGTCAGAGCGGTGTAGTTCAGGAGCCTAGGACGGACCCCCCCTTCTCCATGGACAGTGTTGGCGGCTTGGACAAAAGGGGTGCTGAGCACTTTGCTTGAAGCTGAGCCATGGCCAAGCCTAGAGCATCGATCTTGGCTACACCCATGCTCAAGGTCCTAATCTCCGCCATGAGTTGTGCCATAGTTAGCTTGCCGCTAGATTCCACTGTTTTCAAACTATTCACAAAGGCAAGAGCCTCCTTCTCAGGCTGAACTTCCGGGGCTATGGCAGCTTGTTTGCCTCATGCCATGGCCAAGGATCATAAAAGCTCTGATACCAATGTTGTGCCCAATGTGGGCACAATCGGTACACAGGAGTTCTATCCAGGGAAAGGGAAAGAAGTAGGAAGAAAGGGGAGAAATAACTGGAATTCTATTAGCATGCCCAAGATTTTTCATACATTTTCCTTAAAATTCACAAAAAAATTTTGTAATATAACATCTGTAAATCGGAGGAAAAATGACGAAATCAAAACCTGATAAAACAGTTTATAATTTAAAACACTAAACATCAATTTTCCATCTAAATATTTCCATCATAGGGTCAAACATCGTACGGCCAAAGCAAATATCCTCAGGTGCTACTCGAAAACACACGTACGACTAAATTGCTATGATCATAGACTTTAAATACAAATCTCTCCCAGGCATCCCTGAGTGCAAGTCCCATAACAGTCCATAGTCTAATCCAACCGAAAGTCCAGAATATACACATCTTGTGTTCTCATCTCACCAATACAACAGATCGTGGCACAAAAATACTCACAGTGAGTCAAGCATATACCTGAGTCAATGGGAATCAATCCACCGCTAAAATGAGCATCCATCTCTAGGAGCTCTCCACACAAACCTACAAAATCTCCCGTACAACGGGGCTAAAAAGTAGGGTAATGAATATTTTCATACTCAGTAGGAAAATACCCAGTAGGGGAATCCAAACCAGTGAACTCACTAAGTTCATAAATACATGTGTTCATGCAACTCAAACACGAAGCAGTCAACATAATATAATCATAATCATGCACATATGCATACAGTCATACCAAATGCTCCATCGTGCCAAAGTCATACCAAATGCACCATCGTGCCAAAATCATACCAAATGCACCATCGTGCCAAAATCATATCAAATGCACCATCGTGCCAAAATCATACCAAATGCACCATCGTGCCAAAATCATACCAAATGCACCATCGTGCCAAAATCATATCAAATGCACCATCGTGCCAAAATCATACCAATTGCACCATATCATCGTGCCAAAATCATACCAATTGCACCATCATGCCAAAATCATACCATCAAATCAAACTTACACAACACCCTTATCCAGGGTCTTACAAACTTACTCGTACCACTGTACGCTTACTCATACAACATATGCATACTTGTACGACCTTACTCATACAACTTACACAAAATCACACTTACTGTCTTACTCAGAACCATACTCTTACAATCGTACTCACACTCATACAATCTTACTCACACTCTTACAGTCGTGCTCGCACTCATACAGTCGTACTCATACTATCGACCACTGAAGCTCATTACAACTAATAAGCTCCAACGTCGAAAGGAAAAGAATGCCACTGGGGCAACACCTTAACCTCCGAGGAGTGACTAGACGGCATGGACTTTTTCGAAGGTAAGGCACACCAATACTCATGGGGCACTGGATCAAACAGGTAAGAGTAGATCCATGATACTACTTACCAGAGCGCGCAAACATAAACACCCACACATAAGGGGTCATACAGTTCCCCACCATAATGGGTCTTATAGTGCCATAGAATTGCCCACCATAATGGGTCTTATAGTGCCACAAAATTTTCCACCATAATGGGTCTTATAGTGCCAGAGAATTGCCCACCATAATGGGTCTTATAGTGTCAATGCCACTCTTGGGCAGAAAACATACAGTGCCACTTGGGCAGAAACATACAGTGCCACTCTTGGGCGGAATCATACAACGCTCTCAACAGAGCATCAAACGTCTGGGCTTAATACAACACACAGACAAAGTCAGAAACGTACATCGCTCTCAACAGAGCATCAAACGTCTAGGCTTCATACAACACACATACAAAGTCTAAAACATACATCGCTCTCAACAGAGCATCAAACGTCTGGGCTTATACAGCACGCAGACCAAATCAGAAACATACGTCGCTCTCAGCAGAGCATCAGACGTCTGGTGCTCTATACAACACACAAACAACATCCCGCATGATAAATACCATGGCAAAACATGAGAAATGCTCAGCCGACTCATTATCGGCTAGCTCAACACGGAACTTAATCTGTCGAACCCTCAGGTCTCAACTCACAATGCTATCATTGGTTGTGCTTATAATTCAAGTTTGAATTAAGTACATTATGCGGTACAATTATGCCACACAAGCACTCAAGCATACCATGCTCCACTGATCAAACCGAAGCCAAGCCCGATCTGAAACCCAAGTTTGTCAGGGCAACAGACTTCACTTAATCTGTCCACATTGTTGTTACGTCTGAAACAAGACTATGAAGAAGTCAAATTCAGATTTATTTTACTTGCCAATTGTAGTAGACAAGGTCGATCCACAGGGAAAGCCTTGTGCAACAAAGAAAATAGTTACGAAGAAATAGAGGAAGAAAAATTAAGAAAGAAAGAGTAGAAGAGTATTGAGGGAATAACACGTTAAGAAATCAAGATAAGAAAACACTAAGGCATTAAAGATCATTGTAACATCTAATGATGTTCTTCATATATCATGTTATCTCAGTTAGAATTGAATGAAGATTCTATTTAACCGGAAGATATGAATATTAAAATTAAAACTAAAGATAGAAAATGCTTTGGATAGATGAAGGATAAAAATAATTGTCTCTTCAAGGTTTCTATGTATCCAAATCACAAAAGATCAAGAAGGATAGCCTTCAAGCATCTTATGTATCCAAATCACAAAGAAACAAGAAGAAGAATAATATTAAATAAACATCACTTCAAATAAACAATAGTTACTTGAAACCATTGATGAAACATGAATTGAACTCCATTAGATTGTTACAAATCACCTCTAGCCTTAGTTTGAGAGCTTAGAAAGCCATTACAATAAAACTAAAAACAAAATTACAAAATGAAAGAAGAAAATAGGAGAAGAGAGCTCCAAAGAGGAGAGAATGCCCCATCTATCACGTCCACCCCTCTATTTATAGGAAAAGAAAGGGTTGCTTCAAAGGGTAAAATCAAATCATATCTTCAAATTTCATCCTGATTGATTGCCTGATTCGACCCCTATATCTTCGGAATTTAGAATTTCTTCCTGAAATAACACTTGTAGCCACGGAAGTCTTCTTTCCATTGCCACCAGAATCGTATCAATCTGAATTATACATAAAAAGATATGATCGAAATACTAAATTCTGTGTCAATCTATCCGAATCAACTTCTTTCATAATTTAGTTCCATTAATACAAATCTCAAATCAAATGGGTCCACAAAGTTGTGTTCGACCATTCCATGCATGTTTAGACCATTAGGAGCCCATTCTTGACTTTTAAATAGCTTTGGGTAGTTGGGCTTAACTTCCTCTTCCAGTTGTATCTTGTTGAAGCCTGTTTAGACATGTAAACTCAATTAAGGTCCAACTAACTTATTCAAAACATAAATAGCCCAAATCAGTAATGAATTAACACAAAATAGGATTGCAAATAGAAATTTGAAAATATTTTATTAAACATTATTTCAGTGCATCACACATCATGATCATAACACATCGTACATCAAACCCTTACAGTCTTACATACTTTACCATCCATCTTATGGCCAAAACATCTTACACTGGCATCATCAAATGAAGCTCCTCAGAGCCAACCCAATTGTCGTCCCCTCACTTATATCTCACTTATTATGCTTACTTTTCACTTCATAATCTGTACGTTATGTTTGTACAATTATGCACACTCTTACTGTCTGGCAAACCTCACCTGTCATACCCATAACTTCTGTCATCCGTCATACGCTTCCACATCCATATCCAAATCCAGATAAAACCTCTGTCACCTCTTACTGTCCATCACCCATACCTCTGCCCACATACACATACGCATATCCATAGCATAGGCAAATAGCCATCATACATATGTATGTCGATCACACATATGTATAACATACACATACGGTCATACATACGTAACTTACAAACAAACATGCTCACTAGCCATCACTAGTGCATACATACACATTTATACATGCTTCAAACATACACGCTAGCCATGACTAGCACATGCTTGCATACATCAAACATACATGCTAGCCATTACTAGCACATGCATAATCCATACATACTCCAAACATGCACGCTAGCCATCACTAGCACATGCATAATCCAAACATACTTCAAACATGCACGCTAGCCATCACTAGCACATGCATAATCCAAACATACTTCAAACATGCACGCTAGCCATCACTAGCACATGCATACGCATCCATACACGTAGCTTACCAACAAACACGCTAGTCATCACTAGCACATACTCAATCAACATACAAAGCTTACCAACAAACACGCTAGCCATCACTAGCACATACATACATCCAACGTACTTACAGCCAACATACATGTCATATGCATTTTAACATACCATATAATCATGCTTACATGCACATCATGCAATCGGATCGTTACTTAACATCCAAAGCATGAAATCATACAATCCTAGCATGCTGCTACTCATTCAATGCACGCTATCATGAAATTACGAGTTCAAAGCTCCCCTACCTCGTAATCATGACGTTTGATGGAGAGCACACGACGGTGGTGGTGTCGGCGGCGGAGTTGGCGGCCCAAAAGCTTTGCCAAGTGGAGAGAGCTGTTGTCCCGAGGATTTTAGGAAGTGCCAGAAACAATCACGGCCAAACAAGGTGTCAGAAGTCAATGCGGCAAAACCCGCGATCCATGGCGGCACACTAGGGCGGTCGGGGGAAATGTCATGCCAACATATGTGGCGGTGTGACTAGAAGTCGATGGTGTACTCATTGAAGATCAGCCGGTGGCTAAGACGTGCTCAGCCGGCCACAAGATGTCAAAATCGTCCGTGGACAGCACCCAAAGGCTATGATTTCACATCAACATGGGCCCACATAAGGGCGGAGTGCATGGGGCAATGCTCGAGGACAAAGGAAGGGTGGAGGAGGGCTATGCGTCAACTCCACTCGGTGGCAAAGCCAACCGATGGTCAGGCAGCGCGAATGCAGCGCCTAAACCCAAAAACACACGCGCGGCCACATGCACACACGACCCAAAGGGGTGGGGGAGAGGGCTGAAAGGAGGCGACCCAAGGCCCACAAAAGGCCAACAGGGCTAAGGCCCTAGCTATGGCCAATCAAAGCGGTGACATCGCTGATCACTACCCACAACCAATACACATGGTGCGGGCAGCTGTGCATCTCGCACAGTATAGGGCAAACAGCAAGCGGCCCATTCCTAGCGGTAATATAATTAGGACAAGTGGGGCTGACCCTCACTGTCGTCGAGCCGGAGCAGAGCCCACGATGGCCAAATAGCACACGGCTCGCCGATGGCAACGACCCGAGACGCACCCAAAGCGTCTAATCGGGCGGAGCAAGGCAATAGGGGCGCGGCGGGGTCGGAAACGGCAAACCCCTACCGACACCGGGTCAAGGTAGGCTGGATGGAGTCCTACCGGTGGACGGACGATGACCGGAAACACACCGGTGTCCAAAAAAATCCCACGGACAAACAAAACCCAACCAAAGTGCCGGTAGCTCACCACGAAGCGAAGAAAGCATGGCGGCGGCTCTAGCCAGCGCCTATGGGCTCCTAGCAGCCAAATAAACATAAGTCTAGTTGAGGGCGGCTGCAAACAACGTCAAAATCATACACCCATGGTTCAAAAACGGGATTGAAGGAGAGAAAAACCCGAAGAAAAGTTTGGTACCTCGTGGAGGAGCGAAGAGGTCGTGGCGGCAGTCATAGCCGGTACCTACGGACTCGTGGTGGTGAGGCAAAGTAGATCCTAACAAGAACTGGCAAAATCCAACGATGGAGGAGGGAGAACGGAGCGACCGGGAATGGGCTTGGGTTTTCTCTTCTCTCTGGACGTGAATTTTTTTTCTTCTCGAAGTCGTTCGGTCAATGGATTTCTTATATATAGTTTAATCTTTTTAATTTTTATATCCACGTCCCTAACACGCGTTCACCTACCGGTTATGCGTTGTAGCTCCAAAATTCACGCCGTAAGCGCGCAGCGAGGCCCACGGCCCGCAACTAAGCCCACACCCGACTATACGAGTATAAATACGGGGTATGTGTACAAACACAAATACGCCGAAGCGTCACATTTTCCTGCCGAAAATGACCAAAAATAGCAGGAAAATCCCAAAAAATCGTAGAAAAATCAAGGACCTTAAATGGTGTTCCTCGCATGTCCCAAGTCTGGCGCCTCCCATCCAGCGCATGGTTGGCAGTGCCAAACCACACCGGACCCTGGGGAACTCTCATATCACTGTGTGCCAGTGCCGGAGGGTCAAGGACGGTTGGTTTGGGGGGCTGTGACGGGCCTCCCTTCTCTAGGACAGCAGGGGGCGGCCTAGGCAGGAGAGGCATTGTGCACTTAGCCTACAACTGCATAACAGCTAAGCTCAGCACCTCCACCTTGGCCATACCCACGCTCAAGGATTTCAGCACTGCCATGATCTCTGTCATAGTGGGTTCGCTAGCGAGAGTCCTTCTCCTGAAGAACCTCAAGGGCTGTGGTAGTTTGCTTGCCTCGTGCCATGGCTGGGGATCGTAAATGGTCTTATACCAATGATGTACCCGGTGTAGGCAAAATTGATATCAAGGAGATTTATGCAGAGAAAGGGGAGAAACAAGGAAGAAATGGGAGAAGTTCAGAATAGTCTCAATTGCATAAACTAGAAACAAGGAAAGAGATCGCCCCACATAGGGGACGACCAGTCCCCTAGAGAGTCGTGCCAAGCCTTGCCTGGCCGGCCCAGTCCCATAGGGAGACACGCCAGTTAGTGGGCTAGGCAAGTCTAAGGCCACTAACTGAACCAATAACAACTTACATAAGAATACCAAAGCAAATACTAAGATATTACAAAAGGAAATAGTCAAATGCAAAGAAGTAAAGTAAAGTCTAAGAGTCTAGGTAATCGTGCACAACACTGCAGCAAGGCTCCGTGAAGGCTCTGTCGGCGGTGAATTGACAGCAAATCGACAATTAAGGTAGGATCATTGTCGTTGACTTCACTTGAAGATTCAAAAAAGTTTTATTAATTAAATTTGAATAAAAATTAGATCTTTGTACTGTGTAATTTATATGAATAGTAATCAATGTTCTATAATTTGGTTAAACAAAAGTTTAATTTTTCAGATTTCACTGGCCGGCTGTGGATCGACCAGTGATGAATGGCCAGTGATTGGCCAACCATTGTCTGATGGTGGCTACATGCAGGCAAGGCTTCAATACGCAGCCACTGTCGGACATACCATCAACCAATGCACAACAAAAAAAAAGACAATCACCGGCCACACAGGCCGAGGCTGTGCAAGCCATGGCTATTCCAGTCTGCCACCGGTCATGACCTACACCGGCATAGTACAGTAGGATAAAATAGTAAAAAAAATTGGGAAAAAATATAAATGACTATGAGCATATGCGAGTGTACTGACCAAGTTTCACACCAGGAAAAAATCTCAAAGGCTTAAAAATGACTAATTTACCTTTGTGAGTCAAAGCATAAAATAATAATTATTGACCAGTTTAAGGGCTCTGGTTCAGGGGCCTATGAGTTGATTTAAAAATTGAGAAAAATCTCAGTAAGATGGTAATGTGTATCATAAATTTGGACCATTCCATAAGTTAGGAAAAAATCCCAATAATTTCATATTTGACTATTTTACCCCTAAGGTTAAGGTAAGACAGTTAATTGAACCTGAGTCGGTTCAAGGGGTTTATGACCCCTTTAAATGGCAAGAAAATTACCTCGGGCTCATAATATAAAGTGGTACCCCTAGGATTAGTTTTGAACCCATCAAGGTTTAGGAAATCCCTAAACAAAAAGTCAAAATACCCCTTATGTATAGATCGGCCCGCATTCTCGTGGATGAAATTAACGGGCCAACGTGATACTGAAACATCTTGAGAGGTTAAAGACTTACTTGAGAGCAAAGAGGACCATATATAATATTGGGTAATTACTTTAATACCCTTAGGTGCATTATGACCAGTTTTCATAAAGATTTAATAAGTTCACCCAATGAGGGTTAGGGCACGAGAGTTCAAATAATTCTAATATCATTATTGAATTTGATTAATGATATTATGATCTACTTGGACCTGATTGTTTATGTTGTTTATTGTTTTGATATTTGCTATTGATGTTGTGATAGTAATTTATCACTAGACTAGCTTAAGATTATTGAAAGATTAATTGATGGGGTGGATAGCTTTGGATTGGGCGAGAAAACCTAATCAAGATAAAGACTAAAATACCTCAGAGTAGTTTGGAACTAGTTCATAGAGTGAACAAAGCCTTTGACCTGATGATTTGCCTTGGTTGATGAACCGATGATAGTTTCGAGTTTTAAACTCTAGTCTAAAAGGGATTAATAAGGTTTGGGATAATCATTCATAATCCTAACTTATAGATGAGCAAGATAGGATTCAGAATGATTTCCCGAGTTTTAACTCTATTAAGGAGCCGCTGATTTGACCGTGTAGTTGCACCTCCTCATTGGAGGGAGCTCTATGTGAGTTGGGCTCACTTTCGATCTATTTAGGATCTTTTAGTGTACATGTATTTGGATTAGCTGACATCCTACTTGGTTGGCTTTTCCCACCACTTATGTTCAGGTGCAGTTGTGGGCCATGCCCTTCCACTCCAGTCAAGTCCTTTGTGGGTTAGGAGGGGTGATGGTACTTCCTCATCGATTCTAGGGGCTTGGTTGATTCCAGGGTGTTTCGTCAGGGATTTACCATTGAGGGTGGTCTACGGTGAGTTTATCATTTGCCACTTAGGTTGACATCTGATGAGTCTGTCTGTCATTGGGATTAGACGGGGATATTAATTATCGAACAATGGTTTGAGAGATAATTAATAACATTGTTTGATATTTCTTGTTTAATTAGAACAAGTGGAACGATTAATGGACTTGCATAAAATGCAGGTTGCTTGAAAATAGTTAATCATTGCATGTGTGATGCAATGCTTCTTAGAATAGTGTAATTTTTAGGCAAAACTACGTCTGGATCCTATCTTGGAAACATTAGAAATGTTGTCTGATAAGTACGTAGGCAACTAACATCGGGTGATGTTAGCCCGATCTGAAAAATATTAATTAATACTTTTGTTCCTTTAAAATGCCCCTCCAAGGGGAGGATATGTTTGGTTGTTGTTTGGTCTTGTTTACTTGAAGGTTCTTTAGAAGAGGTCGTTGCATGATCAGGACCATGGTGGGTGTTTGAGGACGACATTGCACTAGTAGGATCTCATTTCTTGCTTCTGCAATCATGTAAGTAATTGTAATTACTAGTGTGAGAGCCAACTTTACTTGGTTGTTTAGTTTCGGATATATGAAAGGCTTGTACTTAGAGGGTTAACCTATTGTTTATTGAATTTTGACACATGTAATAATATCATATGTTTTGATATTCGTATTTGTGAACCCCAATTATCACAACTTGGATATTTTAGTTGATTGATTTGATTTGATTTAAACAAGAAAAAAATTTATTGTGATTTATCTCGTGTCCTTTAATTAAAAGGCTTTTAAAAATCCGGGTTGTGACACTTACTTCCGTCAAACTTTGCTCACTTATGTATCATATCTCATGTATAATAAAATTGCTTTGTAAGTGATGATTTCTCATGTTTAGCCGTAATTAATAAATTAGATGCAATTGGATGTCATTGATTGTGAGATTAGCTGCTTGAAGTTTTATCGAATCGGTTTTACATCTGAAAGGACAGGGTTTTGTGTCCAGTGGACGTTGTCCTAGGTGAGTGGGTTTGTTTGTGCTTCAGCCAAATTAAGCAAAATTATTTTCTCAATTATGAGACATTTAGCAAATGGTTGATGCATGTATATGGAATGATGCCTATTTCACATATAGTACATATGACATGGTTATAATTGAACATGCATGATGAAATGTGATTTAATATAATTAATTATGTAGGGTAAATGTGTATATTGAGACATGATAATGCTTGATGTGAATGTTGATACTTGATACATGCAGAATGTCAATGTTATAATGAGATTGGTATGATTACACGTGATTTGTATATGTGTTATGAATTATAGATGAACCTATGATGCGCAAGTGGCATAAATATGTATTTACAGAATGTGATTTACATTATGATGCATAGGTGACATGAATATATATATATATATATGGAATGTGATTTATCTCATGATACATAGGTTTAGAGAATAAATATGTGATGCATATTTAGATTGTGAATACATGTGGTATTTTTTACGAGTTTATATTCCGTTTTAGAATCCATACTGAACTAAGCTCACCCTTCTTTTGTTTGTGGTTTTTGTTTTGGGGTTGTATGTTCTATCATGCATGTGTTCAAGATGGTCTCTATGTAGATGATGATAATAGATACACACCATGGGCTAGAGTTGTTTGGGTTATGTGAGATTTGTCTTATGACATGTTGAATTTATACTTGACTTTACTTCACACTATGGATAGCTGGTGTTGTCTTTAGACTTGTGTAGACCTTAAGGCTTGGTATTATGTTCTTTATTTAGATGATGTGGGTATGTGTGAACTCAGATTTTTAATTAGTTTCTTTTGTATTCCTCTATTTGCTTTTACACAAAGGGCATATGTATATACTTCGATGTGTTTCACCCAAGGTTAGTTAAGTCTTCTGCAACTCCTTACACTTCACTTTGTTGAGCCGTGTACCGCCTCAGACTGGGTTCGGTCAAGGGTGGCATGTGTAGGGGCATGAAATTTGTGCCCCTAATTTCGTACCCAATTTGAATTCCTTTCCAAAATTCATCTTTGCTTACAAAAATGCACAGAAAATACTTTAAACCATGTAAAAACTACAATAAGTTCCCAATACATTCTTAAATTCTATAATGAATTTAAAAACTACATAAAAATGGCCATATACTTAGCAATGTGAATATTATTCCAAGTGAAGAAGGAGATGAATGGGCTAATCCACACAACAATTGTTGTCACTGGCATTGTCCAAGAAATTGGTGTACAAACAAGCCCTAGAGAGAATAATATAGAAAATAAGGGCAAAGAAAGTGCATATATTTTCTTGGACGAACGGTAGGAAGATCGGGAAAGTGACCGAGAGTGAGACTCAAAGCAAGAAGACAATGAGGATGAATGCACAAGGCAAAATTAGCAGCTAAAGATATGATGGGCAAAACACAAAGTGCAGGAAAGAGTCGGGTTTAGGTACATAAACTTGATTTCATCATTTTTTAGGACCAAATCAATTTTTAAATTAATTTTGTCTTGTAAAAGTACAAAATTACCCTATTGATAATTTCATCATTAGCTTGGACAAAATCACTTAAATAATAAAAAATCATAGAAGTGCCAGCATCTTGCTATTACCTATGTATAGGGCTGTTAACAAGCCGAGCTGGCTCATTGAGCAGGCCTAGCTCGGCTCGGCTTGAATTAGGTTTAACGCCCAAGATTTTTCATCACATTTTCTTAAAATTCACAGAAATTTTTTGCAATATAATGACTATAAATGGGAGAAAAAATGACGAAATACAAAACCTGTAAAAACAGTTTATAATTTAAAACATCATACATCAATTTTTCATCCAAAATTTTCCTCATTCGATTAAACATTGTACGACCAAATCAATTATCCTCAGGTGCAACTCAAAAATAAACGAACGAATAAATTACCATGATCATGGATTTTTAAATACAAATCTCTCCCAGGCATCCCCAAGTACAAGTCTCATAACAGTCCACAGTCTGATCCAAGTTAAAAGTCTAGAATACATAACAACTTACTTCTCATCTCACCCAATACATCAGATCGTGACACAAAAATATATTCCCATTGAGTCAAATATACCTGAGTCAAAGGGATATAATCCATTGCAAAAAAGAGCATCCATCTCCCAGAGCTCTCATCATAACCTGCAAAAGCCTCCCAAAGAACGGGGCTAAAAAATAGGGTAATGATTATTTTCATACTCAGTAGGAAAATACCTAGTAGGGGAAATAAGTTAATAAACTTCGCAAGTTCATACATAGATACTTTCATGCAATCACACTTGAAGCAAATAGAATAAGAAACATAAATATGGTCACGCATACAAATCATCGTACAAGCTAAACTTACACTTACTCTTACTCTTATATCATGCTCTTACACTTACACTCTGAATCAGTCTTATCAACTTACTCGTACAATCATACACTTACAACATACACATACTCGTACGACCTTATTTATACGAACTTACTTGTACGTCCTTACTCATACAATCTTACTCTTATGCATAAACATACTCTAACGTCTTTCTTTGAAGTTCACAATTACACTTACTCTGAATCCTACACATACTACCTACTCAAATCTTATGCATATAACTTACTCTTACTATCGTACACATACTACCGACAACTGAAGCTCATTACAATTAATAAGCTCCAGCATCGGAAAGGAAGGGAATGCCACTGGGGTGTCACCTTAACCTTCGGGGAGCAACTAGATGCCATGGACTTTTCTGAAGGCAAGACACGCCTATGCTCATGGGGTATAAGATCAAACAAGTAAGAGCAAATCCATGATACTACTTACCTAAGCGCCCAAATAACCAGTCTCTGGGGCCATACAATGCCAACTAAGGGCAGAAAACATATAGTGCCACTCTTGGGCAGGAATCTTACAATGCCACTCTTGGGCGGAACAACAGTGTCATCTGTAGGCAGAAATACATACAGTGCCCACGAAGGGCGGAAACTTATAGCGCACTCAACAGAGCATCAAACGTCTAGGTTGAAATACAACAACAAGACTAAATCCCGCGGGATAACACCATGGTAAAACCAAGAAGGACGCTCAGTCGATTACTTATCGACTAGCTCAAACACGCAACTTAATCCATCGAAACCCTCTGTCTCAACTCACAACATTATCGATTTAGGGTTGCTTTCAATTTAAGTTTACATTAAGTAACTTATGCATGTATACTTATGTATGGAACTACTTCCATCTTACATTCTTTAGCAAATACAAAACTGCACCCATTTTGTAGTTCTAATCGACGAAGGTAGCATTCTTTGCACCTTTGCTTAGTTCATTCCCCCACACTGACAATTAGAGTCTTATGCTCAACATAGCTTTACTTGTCAAACTCGAATTCCATACTCACACTCTTACCAACAAATACTTATGACCTTACATCTTACACCATCCACCTTAAAACCAAATCGTCTTACTCGAACTCCTCAAATCAAACTCTTTACACCCAAATCAAGTCATCAAACCCTTACTAATTCCATACTCATTGTTCATCTGTTATAATTTATATTAGGTACATTATGCATGTATAATTAACTCACAATCCCCCAAGATGCTCCGAACCTTAAGTCTTTTAAATCCATGCATCCTCGAAGCCTTCAGCTCGTTGATCCAATGTACCATCAAACTCAATTCAAACCAATCCCCCAATCTCATAAAGTCAAACCTTCGCCCATCCATCTTACGTCTTCCCTCACCCGTCATACTGTTGTAGTCTCCACATCATAGTCCATAAAATACACCTTAGACAACCATGCAATCAAATGCACATACTCATGCACATCAACCACACACATTAACCACATACATATGAGTCATCAACCACTTACTATCATACCTTCAGTCTTCGCTAGCATATGCACAATTCACATATATAAAGCATGCTTATTTAATTAACATTTTACATGCAAGGTATTAAGCTACAAACTCCTAATATGCTACTACACAATCCAAGCATGCTATCATGAAATTATGAGTTCAAAGATCCCCTACCTCGTTATCATGACATTTGATGGCGAGCACACAATGATGGCAGCGTCGGTGGTGGAGTTGGTGGCCAAAACCATTGTTAAGTTGAGAGAGAGATGTTGTCCCGAGGGTTTAAGACGAGCTAGAAGTACTCACGGCCAAACGGGGTGTCAGTAGTCAAATCAAAAAATTTGCGATCCACGGCGGCACACTAGGGGTGGCCGGGAGAAATGTTGTTCTAATGAGGGGCAGGTGTGACCGAAGGTCTAGGTGTACACACTAAAATTCAACTGGAGGTTGAAAAATACTCAACCGGCCACAAGACGTCGAAATCGGCTGTGTACGGCATACAATGACATCGATTTTGAGTTTACAAGGGCCCACATAAGGGCGGATAGCGTGGGGCGACACTTGAGGACAGGAAAGGTGGTGGACTCCAGTGTCAACTCCATTCGTGGTTGAGCCATCCAATGGTCAAGCGGCGTAAAAACAACTCCTAAACCCTAAACAACACGCATGGCTACACACACACGTGGCCTAAGGGGAGGGGGAAAGAGGCTGGACATGGGTTGGTGGGGTTGTCACTATGACAACATCAGCCAAAAAATGGCTCACAGTCGTTGCAAAAAGGTCCTTCTTTGATCGGTTTATGCTGCAAGCATTGGAAAATAGGTCTGGCCAAGGGAAAAGTGACTCATTCCAGTGGAGGCGGCCGGACTGAACCGAGTACGACAAAGTGAAACTGGGTACATTGGTCCACCGCCATCACTGGGTCGGGGCACAGTGGCTAGCCCTTGCCGGCCAGCAATGACGATAGAGAAATAGAACTAAGCATAAGGGGATGGCTCGGGCAGATTTGACTTTGAAAGAGCATTGGAAGCCAGAAAATAGTCCATGTGGCTGGGCTGGGTTGAGGCCACAGTTGGTCCATCAACAGCCCAAGGCTGGATGACCGGAGGCCAGCCAGAGGCTGGCTCTCGTCGGCGCAGCCTCAAGATCCGTCACAACCAAAAACAGGAAAGGGTGGAAGGCTCCGGCCAAAGGAGGTGGGAGTGTGCTAGGGCTGGCAAACCTGAGCCGAGATGGTGGCTCAGCCATTCGCCCAGTTGGGCAAAGCTGGACGGAGATTAGTTGGCCAAGTCCGGCGTCCGGCAGGCGGCGACAGTCATTACATCCGAAATGGACAGAAACCTAAAATAGGGGAGGTCCAGACCAAGCAAAGGAAAAACAGAGGGGGAGGAAGAGGAATCGGGCTGAGTAAGCTGGCCCACTACCTTTGTCGGACTAAGACAGGGCTGGACAGAGGTCCGGTCAGTGGTGGCTCACCGCCGGCAGCCACCATTTCCTCAAAACACGGCTCCCGCAAAATACAAGGTAGAGGGGGAAAAGAGGATGGGGCGGCGGAGGAGAGACCCACTGGGGCCACAAGGGATGGCCTCCCGCTGTCACTCAACCAGAGCGGAGCTATGGGCGGTTGGCCTAACAGTGCCAACCCACAGCAGCGGCAGAAATAGAAAAATACAGAGAAAGGGGAGAGTGGCAAACCGGGGAGGAGCTCACAGGGGAAGGGTCGAATCGGGGTTGCGGCGGTGCCAGGGAGGTGGCTTGGGCATTGCTAGGCTGAGGTCGGCCGGCATCCAACTGGTAAAGTGTCACGCCCGAGGTTTTTCCACACATTTACTTTAAAATTTTACTAAAATTCCATTTTCAAAACACATATGTAAATCAACCAAATTAACAAAATTCAAAAGGTGTGAAAACAACTTTCATAAATTAAATAATCTTAAAATGAACAAACATTCTCATGCGTGACCTAAAACAAAAGCGTACGATCAAAACCTACCATGGCCATGGGTTTTAAAAACAAAAACCTCCCAGGCATCTCTGAGTACAAGTTCCTTCACAGTCTGAAAATAAATCGTACATACATACACAAGTCCAGTAAATAAAACATTTCTCTCACCTTAAACAAAACATGAGATCGCAGCACCAAATTCCACATAGCTTCACTGCGATATCACTGCGCTCAAAGTCGAGGAAGAATTGTCCACACGGGGAAAAGTCCAGTCTCAAATAGCTATCGATCGACCTGCAAAAGCCTCCAGTCGAAGGGGCTAAAAAGATGGGGTGAGTATTTTCATACTCAGTAGGAAAATACCCAGTAGGGGAAAAATGAATCAATGAACTCTGCAAGTTCATATATAGATGTTTCCATGCAATCACACATGAGGCAAAAAGAATAAGAAGTATAAATATAGTCACTCATACAAATCATCGTACAAACCGAACTTACACTTACTCATAGCTCATGCTCTTACACTTACACTCTGAATCAGCCTTATCAGCTAACATGTACAAACGTACGCTTACACTTACAACATACGCCTACTCGTACGACCTTATTCATATGAACTTACTTGTACGACCTTACTCGTACAATCATACTCTTACACATAAATGTACTCTTACATCTTCCTTAGAAGCTTACACTTACACTTACTGTCTGAATCAAAGTCTCACAAACTTACTCGTACAATATACTCATAAACTTACTCTTACTATCTTCCAAAGAAGCTCACACTTACTGTAAATCTTACACGTACAACGTACTCAGAATCAGAAACATACAACTTACTCTTACGATCGTACACATACTACCGACAACTGAAGCTCATTACAATTAATAAGCTCCAGTGTCAGAAAGGAATGGAATGCCATTGGGGCATCACCTTAACCTTCGGGGAGCAACTATACACCATAGACTTTTCCGAAGGCAAGGCACACCTATGCTCATGGGGCATAGGATCAAACAGGTAAGAGCAGATCCATGATACTACTTACCTGAGCACGCAAATGCCCACTCTCTGGGGCCATACAGTGCCAACTAAGGGCGGAAAACATACAGTGCCACTCTTTGGCAGGAATCTTACAGTGCCACTCTTGGGCAGAACATACAGTTCCATTGGTAGGCAGAAAACATACAAAGCCCACGAAGGGCAGAAACTTACAGCGCTCTCAACATATCATCAAACGTCTAGGCCGAAATACAGCACCAAGACTAAATCCCGCAGGAAAACACCATGGCTAGACCAAAAAGGACGCTCAGTCGATTACTTATTGACTGGCACAAAATGGAACTTAATCCGTCGAAACCCTCAGTCTCAAACTCACAACGTTAACAAATTAAGGTTACTTACCATTCATGTTTATATTAGGTAACTTATGCATATACAATTATGTTCGGAACTACTTCCATCTAACATTCTTCAGCCCATAAGGCTAGAAATACGCCTGTCCTGAAGTTCCAATCCACAAAGGTAGAATTCTTTACTTAACTCATCCTCCACTCTTATGTTTACAGCCTTACCGATCTCTACATAGTCTTACTTAAACTCGAATTCCATACTGGTAATCTTACCATCATACACTTACGGCCTTACAACTTACAACATCCGCCTTAAAACTGAATATTCTTACTCAAACTCCTCAAATGAGACCCTTTTTGACCTAAGTCCTGTCATCAAACCCTTACTAATTCCTTACTCATTATTCTTTCATTACAATTCATATTACGTATATTATGCCTGTACAATTATGTCGTTCTCTCTTACTAACTCACAATCCCCCAAGATGTTCAAAACCTTAAGTCTTCTAAATCCTTACACTGCTTACGTCTTCTGCTCAATGCTCTGACATACCACCCAACTCAAACCAAACTAATTCTTCAATCTCATCAAATCCAACCTTCAACAGACCATCTTACATCTTTCCTCGCTCGTCATACCATCACCATTTCCATGTCGTAGCCTACGAAGCACCCTTTCGACAAACTTACAAACAAATGCACGTACTCGTACTCACCGACCACACATATTTATCACATACTCAAATCACACACATACAATTCACTAATTACTTACTGTCAGACCTTTAGTCCATAACATATGCATGATTCACATATATAAAGCATGCTCATTTAATTAGCATTATCATGCAAAACATTAAATTATAAACTCCTAGCAAGCTATTGCACTATTAAAGAATGCTATAATGAAATTACAAGTTCAAGGTCCCCTACCTCGTAATCCATAGGAGTTTGATGGCGAGTAAACGACGGTGGCGGTGTCGATAGCGGAATAGGCGGCCAAAAGCATCGCACTAAGAGAGTTGTGTCCCGAGGATTTTCAAAGATGCTTGAATTAATCTCGAAAAGGTTAGATCAATTACACTCAAAGCATAAGACTGCGCACACTAGGGCTGGCAAATACAAGGTCGTGCCACTAGAAATGGCAAGAATGACCACAGAATAGGGGCTGACTGATTGGAGGTCGGTCAATGGTTTAAAACATGTCGCTGGCCACAAAACATTAAAATGGACAGCGGACCACATCCAACAGTAGCAATTCTGCATCATCGAAGCCTCACAAGGTGGCGGAGGGCTTTAATGACCATATTGCCTAGTGGTGGAGACGTTTCCTAAACATACGTTGAGGCACTAAGGCCTGGCGTAAGAGGCCGACAAAGGCGTCGCCATTTCTAAACACTACCCACAACCAACTCACCGTACGGATAATCGTGCATTAAGCACGGCTTACAATGGAGGATATAGCACGACATCAGTCGAGCCTTCGATGGGTCGAGTTTAATGGCTGACTGTGTTACTTCCACTTGGAAGGATCTGAATTCGAGGACTCTTTCCTCGTATGTTCCGGGCTGTGTAATAGAAAGTGGGGGTGCAAAGGTAAATTCGGGCCAGAAGTGCTGGCCCTAGCCGTCACTAGGCCGGGGTAGAGCCCATATTGATTGGACCTGCAACCCAAGTTCACGAAATCCCAAGCTAAACATGTTGGCTTGGTTTGGAGCGGGGCCCATGAGCAGCAATCAGAGACTTATCCCAAAGTTTAGGGATGTTAGGTGTGTGCAGAAGACGTCCAGAGGAGGTCGGGAGATGCGGCCCCTTTCTGTTATTGGGTAAAGACGACATCTGCAGTGTCTGCAGCAAAACAACACTGTAGCAGATCAACCAATCAAAAAATTTAAGAGACCCAAGACCCAATTTAGGTAGGGCGATAGTGCGCTAAATTGGGGCGGCAAACATGCCTTGTCGAGCTGCGAATGGCCCGACATGGCTGGGGGCTAGACCTGGGAGAAGATAGGTCCTGGCAGTCACCGGCTTGTGGCAAGTCAAGTGGAAGTTGGCCCAATATCGTCCAACATCCAATTGCGGAGGATGGATGCGGCCCACAAAGAATTGCAACTTTACTCTAATGCGGGTTGGTCAATTGAACGAGTCGGGATAATCAATGCAAGAGGCTAGACCTCGGCACTTCGCCGTCGTTAGCTCGAGGCGGCAAACCCGAGGCCGAACAATGGGCGGCGGCCAACAGTGAAAACTAATGACAAAAATCTTCGAGCGAGGGAAAATTTCGTCTGGATCGGCATCGGGCAAAGGGAAGCGATGGCTAGGGCGGCAGCCGGGGGAAACAACCTCGCCGTCGCCAGATCAGGGAAAAGGACAAAGGTCGGTCACCATGGACGGGCACCGGCGGCTGCAACACCCAGCAACAGAACGGAACACTGCCCGTCTAGATCTGAAAACGGCGAAAGAAGAGGTGGCTGACCGAGGAGACGGCGATCTGGTTTGGGGGGTGGTGGTCTTGTCATTGCCGGGCCGGAAGAGACCCAGAGGCCCAGTGGTGGCAGCCAGCGACCAACAGCATAGCCGCAGGTCGTAGTGTCACGCCCGAGGTTTTTCCACACATTTACTTTAAAATTTTACTAAAATTCTATTTTTCAAAACACAAATGTAAATCAACTAAATTAACAAAATTCAAATGTGTGAAAACAACTTTCATAAATCAAATCATCTTAAAACGAACAAACGTTCTCAGTCGTGACCTAAAACAAAAGCGTACGATTAAAACCTACCATGGGCATGGGTTTTAAAAACAAAAACCTCCCAAGCATCTCTGAGTACAAGTTCTTTCACAGTCTAAGAATAAATCATATATACATACACAAGTCCAGTAGATAACATAATTTTCTCACCTTAGTCAATACATGAGATCGTAGCACCAAACTCCACATAACTTCATTGCGATTTCACTGAGCTCAAAGTCGAGGAAGAATTGTCCACCAAGGGGAAGAATCTAGTCTCAAACAGCTATCGATCGACCTGCAAAAGCCTCCGGACGAAGGGGCTAAAAAGATAGGGTGAGTATTTTCATACTCAGTAGGAAAATACCCAGTAGGGAAAAAGTCAATGAACTTCGTAAGTTCACACATAGATGTGTCATTCATGCAATTATACATGAAGCAAAAAGAATAAGAAGTATAAATATTGTCACGCATACAAATCTTCGTGCAAATCGAACTTACACTTACTCATATATCATGCTCTTACACTTACATTCTGAATCAATCTTATCAGCTTACTTGTACAAATGTACGCTTACACTTTCAACATACGCCTACTCGTACGACCTTATTCGTACAAACTTACTTGTACAACCTTACTCGTACAATCATACTCTTACATCTTCTTTAGAAGCTTACCCTTACACTTACGCTTATGCTTACACTTACACTTACACTTAAGCTTACCGCCTAAATCAAAGTCTCACAAACTTAATCATACAACATACTCATACTCATAAACTTACTCTTACTATCTTCCAAAGAAGCTCACACTTACACGTACAACTTACTCATAATCTGAAACATACAACTTACTCTTACAATCGTACACATACTACCGACAACTGAAGCTCATTACAATTAATAAGCTCCAGTGTCAGAAAGGAATGGAATGCCACTGGGGCGTCACCTTAACCTTCGGGGAGCGACTATACACCATGGACTTTCCCAAAGGCAAGGCACACCTATGCTCATGGGGCATAGGATCAAACAGGTAAGAGCAGATCCCTACTTACCTGAGCGCGCAAATGCCCATTCTCTGGGGCCATACAGTGCCAACTAAGGGCGAAAAACATACAATGCCACTCATGGGCAGAACATACAATGTCATCGGTAGGCAGAAAACATAAAGCCCACGAAGGGCAGAAACTTACAGCGCTCTCAACAGAGCATCAAACGTCTGGCCCGAAATATGGCACCAAGACTAAATTCCGCAGGAATACACCATGGCTAGACCAGAAAGGATGCTCAGTCAATTACTTATCGACTGACACAAAACGGAA
The DNA here is from genome assembly GCA_035235625.1 of Saururus chinensis. Lineage (NCBI taxonomy): Eukaryota > Viridiplantae > Streptophyta > Magnoliopsida > Piperales > Saururaceae > Saururus > Saururus chinensis. The sequence continues at coordinate 17,058,186 of CP141148.1, forward strand.
CTTAATCCGTCGAAACCCTCAGTCTCAACCTCACATTGTTATCAAATTAGGGTTACTTACTATTCAAGTTTATATTAGGTAACTTATGCCTGTACAATTATGCTCGGAACGACTCCCGTCTTACCTTCTTCAGCCAACAAGGCTAGAAATATGCCTGTTCAGAAGTTCCAATCCACAAAGGTAAAACTTCTCTACTTAACTCATCCCCCACTCTTACACTTACAACCTTACCAATCTCTGCATAGTCTTACTTAAACTCGAATTCCATACTGGTAATCTTACCATCATAAAATTACGACCTTACAACTTACAACATCCACCTTAAAATTGAATATTCTTACTCAAACTCCTCAAATGATACCCTTTTTGACCTAAGTCATGTCATCAAACCCTTACTAATTCCTTACTCATTATTCTTTCATTACAATTCATATTACGTATATTATGCCTATACAATTATGTCGTTCTCTCTTACTAACTCACAATCCCCCAAGATGTTCAAAACCTTATGTCTTCTAAATCCTTACATTGCTTACGTCTTCTGCTCAATGCTCCGACGTACCACCCGACTCAATCCAAACTAATCCTTCAATCTCATCAAATCTAACCTTCACTTGTCAATCTTACGTCTTTCCTTGCCTGACATACAATCATAGTTTCCACATCATAGTCCACAAAGTACTCCTTCACCAAACATACAATCGAACACTTTTTCTCGTACCATCAATCACATACCACCAGTCCACAACAAAGATCACATACTCTGGTCACATGCATATGATTCATACAACTTACTACGTGCCCTTAGTCTTTACTAACATACACATACAATTCACACACAAACAACATGGTTTTCTAATCAGCATAAACATGCAAAATATTAAATTATAAACTCCTAGCATGCTAGTACATAATCAAAGCATGCTATAATGAAATTACGAGTTCAAGGTCCCCTACCTCGTAATCTACAGGAGTTTGATGACGAGCAAACGACGGTGGCGGCATTGATAGCGGAATAGGCGGCCAAAAGCATCGCACTGAGAGAGTTATTATGTCCCAAGGATTTTCAGAGATGCTAGAATTTATCTCGATAAGGTTAGATTAATTACACTCAAAGCATAAGACTGCGCGCACTAGGGTGGCAGATACAAGGTCGTGCCACTAGAAATAGCAAGAACGACCACATAGTAGGGGCTGACTGATTAGAGGTCAGCCAACGGTTTAAAACACTTTGTTGGCGACAAAACATGAAAATGGACAGCAGACTACAACCAGCGGTAACAATTCCGCATTATCAAAGCCTCACAACATGGCGGAGGACTTGCCTGCATACTCACGGACATAAGGGAGACAAAGGAGGGCTTTAATGGCCAAATTGCCTAGTGGTGGAAACGTTTCCTAAACATACGTTGAGGCACTAAGGCCTGGCGTAAGAGGCCGACAAGGGCGGCACCATTTCTAAATGCTACCCACAACCAATCCATCGTACGGATAATCGTGCATTAAACACGGCTTACGGTGGAGGATATGGCACGACATCGGTCGAGCCTTCAATGGACCAAGTTTAATGGCTAACTATGTTACTTCCGCTTGGAAGGATCTGAATTCAGGCCAGAAGTGCTGTTCTGGGTTGTGTGTAATAGAAAGTGGGGGTGCAAAGGTAAATTCGGGCCAGAAGTGCTGGCCCTAGCCGTCACTGGGCCGGAATAGAGCCCATGTTGATTGGATCTGCAGCCTAAGTTCACGAAATCCCAAGCTAAACACGTTGGCTTGGGTTGGAGCTGGGCCCATTAGCAACAATTAGAGATGTATCCCAAAGTTTAGGGATGTCTGGTGTGTGCAAAAGACGTGCAGAGGAGGTCGGGAGCGGCGGCCCCTTTCCGTTATTGGGTAAAGCCGACATCTGTAGTGTCTACAGTAGAACAACACTGCAGCATAACAACCAATCAAAAAATTGAAGAGACCCAAGACCTGATTTAGGTAGGGCGACAGTGCGCTAAATTGGGGCGGCAAACATGCCTTGCTGAGCTACGAACGGCCCGACATGGCCGGGGGCTAGACCTGGGAGAAGATAGGACCTGGAAGTCGCTGGATTGTGGCAAGTCAAATGGACGTCGACTCGATGTCGTCCGACATCCGATAGCAAAAAATGAATGTCACGATCGAAAACTTTACTCCGATGTAGGTCGACCAAACAAACGAATTGGAACCGATCGAGGCGAGTGGGGCCAAACCTTGACACCTTGCCGTCGTCGGCTCGAGACGAAGTAGGTGAGGTGATCCGAGTTCCTCCGATAACTCAGCACGGAAAAATAACCAAAAATAAATAAATGTTCTGTCCGAACCAGAAAAGGGTGGAAGAATGGGTAAAAGACCGGGAAGGCAGCGGTTCAATCCAAGGCGGCGGCCTTGCCATCGCCGATCTGGGAGGAGGCCAATGGCCGGAGATCAACGGTATAGTCATGGTTTACAACACAGAGAAACGGGAAAAATAAAAAGAGGGATTTTTGATCCCGTTAGAAATAGAGCGGAGGGGACTGAGGGAAACGGTGGCCGATGTGGCGGCCTTGCCATTGTCGGGCTGGGGGGAGGGCCAAAGGCCGGTCGCTGTGGCTAGCCACCAGCGGCACAGCCAGTGGCCGCAACATACAGTGACCAAAAGAACAATAAAAAAGAAAGCGATGCTCCGTTGAAAATGGCGGAAGGGAAGGTGACTGGCTCGGAAGACGACGGTCCGATTTGGGGGTGGTGGTCTAGTCGCCGCCGGGCTGGGGGAAGGCCCAAAGCCGGACCACGATGGCCGGCGACCTGCGGCACAGCCGCAGGTCAACCACGAACAGAAAACAAAAATAAAGAGGCAGAACTGGTTTTTACCTCACGGCGGCGAACCGGGGGCGGGGAGACCGGGACGGCGGTGGCCAAAGGTCCTCCTTGTCGGGACGGAGCTGTGGCAGCGAGCTTGCGGCCATGCAGGTGGAGACGGCGGTAAATCAGGCGAAACGCTCTTAAAAATGGCAAAAACAGGAAAGAGGGAGAGGGGCGGCGGTTGCCGGCGGGGCTAGGCCAAGAAGGCGGCAACGGCGTCGCCCGGCCGTGGCTGGCCAGGCAGAAGCCGGTGGCCATCGGTGGCGGCGCTTCTGACCTCACCCAGTGAATCCCTTCACTGTTTACCCCGCGGGTCGGGCGTGCTGAGGCGCGCCCGATCCGCGTTATGTATATTTTCTTTCTTTCTTTTTTTACTCTTCTTCTCTTCACGTTTCTAGTCTCCTACGTCTTGTCCGATTTACACGCTGAAAAATTTATGGGATGCGTCGAGGTCCATGACCTATGACTACACATTACTCCCGACTCTTACGGTCACGAATATTACAAATACAGATACGCCAAAGTGTAAAATTTATTTATCGAAAATACGACCAGAAACTGCAGAACATTGCATAAATTGCAGAAAAATCACAGAAAAATTAGGGATATTACATGCAGTGAACAGAAAATCGAAAAAAAAAAACAGAGGTGGGGTGGTTTTTACCTCACGGCGGTGAATCGTGGGAGGGGAGGCCAGGATGACAGTGGCCAGAGGTCATCCTCACCGGGGCGGAACCTTGGCGGCGGCCTGGCGCCCATGCAGTTGACGGCTGTGGTGAATCGACAAAAATGGCAGTTCATCGTCCAAAATGGGAAGGGAGGAAAAGAGTGGTGGTGGGCGGCAGGGAGGCCGGGACGGCAGTGGCCGGAGGTCCTCCTTGCCGAGACGGAGCTATGGTGGCGAGCTTGCAGCCATGCAGGCGGAGACGGCAGCAAATCCGGTGAAACTCCGAAAAGGGGTCACTGGCCGAAATGGGAAAAAGAGGGAGAGTGGTGGCCGGGCCGGCAGTTGTCGGCGGGGCCAGGCCAGGGAGGTAGCAGCGGCATCGCCAGGCCGTGGTCGGCCAGATGGAAGCCGACGGCCACCGGCGGCGACGCCTCCGGCCTCACACAGTGAAGAGGTCCTTCACTGTTCACACTGTGGGTCGGGGGTGCCGAGCGCGCCAGATCCGCAATTTATGTTTGTTTTTTTTCTTTTCTCTTGCTTTTGTTCTCACTCACCCCGTCCGATTTTCATGCCGAAAATTTCTGTGATGCATCGAAGCCCATGACCTATGACGAAATACCACTTCTGACTCTTACGGTCACGAAGATTACAAATACGAATACACTGAAGCGTAAAATTTATTTATCTAAAATACAACTAGAAACTGCAGAACATTGCAGAAATTACAGAAAATAGCAAAAAATACAAAAAAAAATGACAGAAAAATCGGGGATATTACATGGAGCCTCTCCAGCTCACCTAGTACGAGAGAGAGTGCTTTGGGCAGTTCTGGGCGATTCCAAAATAGAGTCACCTGAGACCGACGTTTCTACTATTTTCATTTTTACTTTTTTTATTCCTCTCTAATCCTCTCCACTCTCCTTCTCTCTCATTTTTTCATGTTATAAGCACACGTTTAGGCCCACACCCTACAACTGAACCTCACACCCCACTCTACGGGTACAAATACCAAGGCCAAATACACTAAAGCGACACATTTTCTCGCTAAAAATGATGAAAAATACCAAAAACCACAAAAAAATCATAGAAAAATCTGGGACGTTACATTAGGCTTGGCTCAAATTGAGCTCGGTTCGAACTCGATTTGAGTCGAATAAGCTCGAGCTGAGTTCGAACAGACCCCTAGTCGACTCAGCTCGGCTCGAATAAAACTCGAACTCAATGCTACTCGACTCGAATTCGAATAAAATTTTAAAATTATATATAAATAAATAATACATATATATGCATATTTTATATAAACATAGTTGTTAATTTAAATATATATTTATGACATGCTCCCTCCATTCTAGATTAGTAGATCAATTTAATTAGTTCACTTCGAAAAATCAAATGGAGCTATTAATCTAGGATGAATGAAATATATAAAACAACATACAACCACATATATGTATCAATACCATGTATCATATATGATATATAAGACCCATTTATATGAGCCAAGGCTCACTCACGACTACGTGAGCCTTGATGTCGTGCATCATCAGATTGCAATCCAACAACACGCATAACTCAGGATTAGTTTATGTCTTCTTGCGCCCTCAGGTCTTGATCTGATGGCCCATAATGTCTTGGTTCACGCTATTATACGTGAGCCCAAACTTATATAATTTTTTTTATGATATATATCCTTGTTAAATTATAATGAATATATAATTTTTATATATGATATATATTTTATAAAAATAAAAAATTGGAGACACAAAGACTAATATACTCCTTATATCCCAAATTAATAGCTCCATTTGGTTTTTGAAGATGAACTGAAATTAGTTCAATTGAAAAACCAAATGGAGCTATGAGTATATGATAAAGGGTAAACATAATATAACACTAATATGCTTAAAAATACTTTTAAAAGAAGCATGACACTATGAGGACCAACCTTAGTTTACAAAAGAATGATAAGCTATTTTTTTAAAAGTTGAAGAATGGCATTGGGACTGTCCTCAGCTTACAAAATGTATATCTTTTTACATGTATTTTAGAATTTTTTAGAGGCATACTAAGGCTAAAAAATAGTTATTTTATAAGTGATTTATAAACATGTAAAGAAAAGAAAGTACAAAAAAGTAGATAGTAATGTTGCCTAAGTGAGTTTTTATTTTCTTTAGTTTTTTTAGTGATTATATGTAAATAAAGAGAGAAAAATAGTAATGTTGTCTATTTTGAGCATATGTAACTAAAACTTATTTATCATAATTTTCTTATTTTATAGTGACTATATATAATTAGATGGTCAAGGTGTAGTCGTAATACTTGTTGAAGTATTTTTAGTAATATTTAATACTAAAAGCATATTAGTATTTGTGATACTTTATATACTTTAGATTTATATATATTATTTTTATTTTTTTTAGTTTAGGCTTAGTTCGAGCCAAGGCTCATAACTCACTTACTTAAGTTCGAGCTCGAGCTTGAGCCAAGCTTTGGATTTCCAATTTGAGCCGAGCTCAAGTTGGAAATTTTGAGCTTATTCGAGCTTCAAGCTGAGCTTCAGCAGTTGGAGCTTGAGCCAAAAAGCCCAATACTCAGCTCAGCTCGGCTCGTTAACACCCCTACCTACATAGTAAAAATCTATACCATTGTGATAAATATTTCTAGCCCAATATTATTTTAATAATTATTTTTTATCAATCTTATTTATATTTATTTTTGAGGAATTGACTAAAGTAGACTCCTACTTTGGTCAAATAACCGAAATGTGAGAAAGTTTCTACTATTTACCAAAGTAGACTTGCTCACGGAGAACTTATACATGTGGGAGTGTTTTTGACTGAAATACCCTCCCCAAAGTACACTCCTCAATGAATGGTGTGTCTCTTCATCTCCCTCACCACTGCCACTTCTCGGAGAGTATCTATTCGTTTCCCTCGCCACCTCCACTTCCCGAAGAGCATATGTTCATCTCCCTCGCCATCTGTTCCACTTTGTCATTTTCGACTTCATCTGTCCCCCTCACTGCCCTCATCTCGGCCTCAGGAGGAATTGGACTCGCCCTCACTGCCCTCATCTCGGCCTCGCCCTCATCTGAAGGTTTTTTTTACAAAATTGATATATTTGCTAATGATAGTCATTGGATCTTGTATGCATGTCCCATACATGATTGTTGACATGAATATTGAACAAAATTTATCCTTCGGTCTATTTAGTTTATGCCTGTAGTTCCCATATTATTGTGATTGTCACATAATAACGAAAAGGTAGATTTTATTGAGAATAAAGCATTAAGCTGTTACAAATTGCTTGTTGTGATTAGCATGTAATGATTAATGTTTTTATTTTTTGGATGAGTAAGTATAAATTAGTCTCAAATTGACTGTTGTGACAAAATTGTATGAAAAATATTAATATGAAACTGTGAACTGAATAACTACAAAAATAAAAAACTATAGAACTAAAAAATTGGAAATTGACAGAAATTTTACTAGTCAATTGTCGTAAAATAAGTGGAAAAGTATGAAACTGAATAATTGGAAACATATAAAACTGGAAAACTAGAAAACTAGAAAACTAGAAAATGGGAAAACTATATACTAGGAATTCTACTTACAACTGGAAAACTATAAAACGGGAAAACTATAACACTAGAAAACCATAAAACTGGAAAACTGGATAATAAAGAGCTTGATTAGTGAGCAATAATTTATTTTTTCAGGTATTATCTTTTTCATATATTAATGGCTTGATTATACAATATATGTATATTCCCTTTTGATTGATTTTTAATTTAACATCTTTGTATAGGAAATGTCAAAGGCTGCAGGAAAAAAAATTAGAAAAGGGAAACTGCGGAATAACCTATATGAAGAGGATTACAACGCCCTTCCGGAGACAGAGAACTAAGCATAGACAATAATATCCTCAACGAGGGGATCACAATAGGTGGGGCATGTCTCAATTGAGGATCTTCCTCATACACGGTTGATGCACTGAAATAATGTTCAATAAAATGTTTTCAAATTTCAAATTGCAATCCTATTTTGTGTTAAGTCATTGCTTATTTGGGCTATTTATGTTTTGAATAGGTTAGTTGGACCTTCATTAAGTTTACATGTCTAAATAGGCTTCAACAGGATTCAACTGGAAGAGGAAGTGAAACCCAACTACCCAAAGCTATTTAAAAGTCAAGAATGAGCTCTTAATGGTCTAAACATGCATGAAATGGTCGAACACAACCTTGTGGACCCATTGGATTTGAGATTTGCATCAAGAGAGCTAAATTAGGAAAGAAGTTGATTCAGACAGATTGACACAACCATAATATTTTGATTATATCTTTCTATGTATAATTCGGATTGATACGATTCTAGTGTCATTGGAAAAAAGACTTCTGTGGCTACATTTGTTATTTCAGGAAGAAATTCCACATTCCAAAGATTTATAGGTCAAATCCGGCATGAAATCGGACAGCTAGTTAACTAACCCGAGGCCAACACATGAAGAATATTTTCATTGGTTGTGATTGATACACATAAGGAAAGACAATGAGGCTGATTGGATATCTAAAGGAAGATTTAAAGATACTTATTTACTAAATAAATCATTGATTTATTTGATTGATTTAGAATCTAATCATTGCCAAAGATGCAACCAATCAGGCAATCAATCAGGATGTAATCCAGAGATATGATTTTACTTTCCTCTTTGAAGCAACCCCTTCTATTCTTATAAATAGAGGGGTGGACGTGATAGAGGCATCATCCCCCCCTCTTTGGAGCTCTTTTCCCCTATTTTTTTCTCTCATTTTGTTTTTAGTTTTTATTGTAATGGCTTTCTCAGCTCTCAAGCTAAGGCTAGGAATGAAGGTTGTACTTGATGTTTAATTGATACTTTGATTCAAGTAAGTTCTTTATCATTTTAATTTGATGTTTTATATTTAAGGAGTTTATAATCTATACAATTATTTGATTCGGCGTTGATGAAAGGCACGCCGAATGCTTATAATTCCTTGTGATTATATACTTAATGCTTTCACGTAGTAAATAATCAATTACTAGTGTTCTATTTCAAAGTTCTTTAAAAGATAAATTTTCCGATTAAGATGAATTTTCATTTGATCTTAATTGAGTTATCATTTGATTGAAATATACATTAAAGATTTATTACAAGTGAATTTCCAATGCCTTAGCACTTTCTCTTTGATTGTTTCTTATTCTCTATTTTATCTTCTTTCTCTATTCTATTCTCTTCGTAATAGTTTTCTTTGTCACACAAGGCTTTCCCTGTGGATCGACCTTGTTTACTATAGTTGACAAGTAAAAAAAAATCTTAACTAGACTACTTCATAGTCTTGGTTTGGACGTAACAACAAATTAGAGCCATTGCCAGGGATTGCAACGTGTGACAAGAATCCATTACGAAAAAAAACTCACTTTAACTTTACTAATTCTCTAACTTTTATTTTTGTACACTAACTCTTTAAATTCAGTTATTTACTTTATGTCATTTACTTTTAGTACTTAAATTCTGTAATTTTTCTTTTTTTTAGATCGGAGGCACTGCCCACGTTATTACCAAAAATTTTTCGGGATCAAACGTGTACCTCGATAGTGCCTTTGGCCTTATTTTGCAATTTTAATTTTTGTCTATTAACTTCTAACTCTCTAACTTTTTATATTTTGTCATTTAATTTTTGCATTTTTACTTTTGTTTGTTACTAAAAAAAAATTTGTTGCATGTTCACATGGGTGCGTGAACAACAATAGCAGCCGATTGGTCTATGACAATTTCTCTCAGCGCAACATAAAATTATGGTGCACTGATAAGAATTGACATAGGCCATTCTCGCTGACGTCAGTGAGGAAGATCCCCAATCGAGATGTGCCCCGCCTACTGTGATCCCCGAGTTAATCGCATGATAGTTGCGCTAAGCTGGATGTCTAGGCTTCCTAGTGCACCTAAGTTAGACTACATCTATGCTTAGTTCTCCTGGTGACCAAAGTAGAATTATGAAATTTATCTTCACTGTAAACAGAACTAAATGATTTTGAACTATCTTCGCTGTCATAAAACTCAGTTCAATGTTTTTGAATTATGTTCAGATGATTGTCTTATGTTGTATTAAAAATACTAATACAAGAAATTCAGTTCTTGGTCGTTTCCATTTTCTATCACACAAATGTGCAAATTTTCTATCTCATAAAGAGATGTAACGATGGACCTAGCTGGAAACTAGAAAACTGGCAATTTTAACATTGGCAATGGAAACACTGGAAAACTAGAAATGGGAAAATTGGCAATTGTAACACTGGCAACTGGGAAACTAAAATCTAGTAACTGGGAATTTGAAAACGTAAAGTGATGAAACTGTCAAATTGTAAACAAGCAAAGTCTACTAGAAACCTGAACAAAAAAGTGATAACCTCATGAAAAAATGTAATATAAACAAAAAATTGTCCTTGTACACCTTTCGTATCCACCAAATACATTTTTCTCTAAACATGTATCATATTTCAAGGAGTTCTTGTTTTTTTCTTCTTTGCTAAAGGGACTTGTCTCTTTCCTGTATGATTTCTAACTACCTGAGGTTCACCTATATCTATTCTACTCTGTCTTCATTGTCTTTGCGCTCATGATGTCTAACTGGGAACTGACCCTATTATGGCCAAACCCCTTACATTTACTACACTTCACTGTTCTCTTTTCTTCACCGTGCAAGACTATTCACTTTTTCTTCGGTCGTCTGGCCAGAATCCTTGAATGTGGAGGCTTCAATTGAATTGCACTTATAAAATCCAGTGTTTCCCATTGACCTTTTATGTAGAACAAGGTATATACCACACTTGTAAACCTCCTTATATGCATCAGCCTTGTAAAATGGTGAACAATATGCATGATAATCAATGTGCCTTTTTGAGCATGCAGCCAATGCATGTTCACATGGTAGACCCATGGCCTGGAATTTCCCAAAGGTGCATGTCCTAGCTTCCAAATCAACTTTATCATCATATGGATATGACTTCGTATAAAACTCATGTGCACTGATAGCATGCAAGTGCACGTGCTTCCTTAGCCATTGCCTCAATCTCATTTTCTGCCCACAAGGTTAATTCACTAGTCCACTTCCCTGCACATGTGATACGTTGATACCACATATCTTGTATATTTAAGCGTATACCATTTAATATGGCTAAAATTGGATATTCCTGATGCTCTTTAATCATGGAGTTAAAACTCTCGCACCCATTAGAAGTTACAACATTATACCTCTTCCCGGGAAAGTGTACATTTGCCCATTTTGCTAATCTACATCCATTAACCACTTGTGTGCATATGGATTAATCTGTTGTATGATTGCCATTTGCTTGTCAAATACTTGCGACCGGTTTATCTTTGCTGCAATGTAGAAGTGGGGGGAGAGGCCTGAATCTTTGAATTTTGCATGCATTAATTTAGACCACACATAATAAGCAAAATACCCATGTACATAGTCCGAAAATACTTTTTGAACCTATGAAATGATTGAACGGTTTCTGTCAGATATGATAACTAGCCCTTCAATGTGGCCCAGGACATGCTTCAGAAGTTTAAGGACCCACTCCATGAGTCATTGCTTTCTGATTCTCTTATCCCTAATGCAATGGGGCATAAGTGATTGTCACCATCCAAAGTTAATGCCACAAATAAGATTCCTCTGTACCATCCTTTTAAATGTGTGTCGTCTATGGCAATTACCTTACGCATGTGCTTCTTGAAATTCTCAACGCACACACCAAATGATACAAAACACCTTTGGAAAGATTCATCTCTAATGTCGAATTGGATATTTGTGGTAGTCCCTGGATTCATCCTTTCCAATTGGTGTAGATATGCTGGAAGGTCCACATAAGACTCCTCAAACATTCTCCTCAACTTCTCTTTAGCCTTCCAAGCCTTACAGTAACTTATGGAAACTCCATACTTGACATTAATATCTTTTTTTATATCATTTGGTGTGTAAGACCCACGTCTCTCCATACGACTGTATATAGCATCAGAGATAATCCCACTTTTTGCTTGACAATGATCTTCACCAAGTAATGTCTTCAAACATATATGTATTGAATTAATTTCCTTCACTTTGAACATGAAACATCCACTAATTCTCGAGGCATGTAGTCTCCACGGGCAATCCTCAACAACACAACTGATTGTATACCTTGATTTATTTGAATATATAACCCTAAACTGAAACTTGATGTACATGGCCATGTTGTGAAGGTGAAGTTGAAGCATGGCTTTGTCCTTGAACTGTTAACCAATTTCTATTGATTTTCGATCATAGACCTTTCCTAATTGAACACCAAAGTCATTATTTACATAGGGATCCTCCCCAGTAATGTTTATTTTGTAGGTCAAACTTGGGGGTTCTTCAACAAGTATCAATCTCTTATTTTTCCTGAAATTTATAAGTATAAATTATTAAACTAGAAACTACCAAACTAACACAATGTCAAACTTAAAAACTACCAAAAGTAAACCCTGCCAAAAAGAATAACTGCCACACATTGAAACACTGCCAAAAGAAAAATTGCCACACTATAAAGCTGCGGAATTGAAAAACTTCCAAAATAAAAAACAAACTTACCTTCTTTCAACTGGAACTGGAACTGATATTTTTGGACTATCTATGTTTTCCACTTCTTCGTCAACAGGCGGATGCTAACTACAGTTGCTTCTATTTGATCTACACAATATATTTTGTATCAATAGTCTCATACATATACATACATAATACAAACTTACTAAATATATTCACAATATTGGTTGTACCTTTCCTCGGGTGTTGGAGCACTCATATCATGTTCTTCTACACCATTATTCTCCTCTCCTATAGGATCATCTTCATATGCTGATGGTGAAACATAATAAGAATCTTGCCCAAATTGAAAGTCATCTATATTCGTGTTTGGGACATACTTATTAATGCTTGAATTGATATCGAACTCTTCCTTTACACTTGCTAGGTCATTGAGTGTTGCTTTTGACTCAATATCAATTTGGGATGTTTGTGTTTTCTTCATCCTACTCTCCTCCTCTAAATGAAATAGCTCATCTAATTGGAGTTTATCTTCATCACAACTGAGATTGACAGTTGTGTTTTATGGTACACTAGAAAATGTGCCCTTCTCCTCCCACATGGCTCCTCTTCTTCCTATATTCTCCTCCCACTATGCACTTTTTCTTCTCATCTCCTCATGCCATTTTGGCACTTTGACACTAATATTCCCTTCAATAATATTCTCTTTTCTTACTTTAGTTATCATCAATAGTATTCCATTCGATCTTAGCTTATTCTCTCGAAGGAAGCAATATAGAGTTCCATTATCATTTATTTGAGAAGGTGGAAGGTCAATTGGCACTGCATAGGATATATGAAACTTAACTTTAATAAGTACTCTTTCTTTAACCATTTACACACTTCATACAACATATCCAAGAGAGCAACATAAGTCAGCATGCATGGAACTTTAATTAGTTTTGATTCTGCATTGTGGCAATTATATTTCCTATAACTTGCATCCTAATGTATGTGCCAAACACACAAAAAATTTTGTGTATCCCTTTCTATGCTCTTCTCGTATCATATCAACAATCCAGTTGTCTACTTTTCTAGTTTTTCAGTTATCCAGTCTTCCAAATTTCTAGTTTCCCGTTTTCAGTTTTCCAGTTAGCCAAAAATCTTATTATCATAAATTACGTAATGACCAATATATAACCAACCCAAAATATCATTTTTTATCTAGTAACACATTTCTCATCATCCCAAATCACATGAATGAATCTTCTGCATTGAAGGACTATACAAAGTTGTACATTGAGACGTGCCAAAGAAAAGTCATGAAGAAGGAAATAAATACGCAAACAAAAGTAGGTCTAAAAATCAACCAACCTAGGTAGGAAGCCTTACTGGAGATAAAACCACCACAGGATGAAGTCGTATCGGAGAAGATGAAGAAATTTTCCTGGACTAAGCAATTGATGTAGATTTTTCCCATCGGGTTGTCATATGATGGAGACTTGCTCACGTGGGAACTTGCAAATGTGTGAGGCTTTTGATTGAACTACCCTCTCCTTCTTCCTATGACATCTCAACGGGAAAAAACTACATTGGTTATATTACGTCTACAATACGTTAAGAGAAAATGTATTCTTGTGGATATGAAAGGTGTACAAGGACAAATTGTCTTTCCAGGGTTACTGTAGACTTTTGTAGTTTCCAATTTGCCGTTTTCTCTGCTTGCGGTTTTCTATTTCCCTATGTTACGTTTTCCAATTCCCATCTTTCCATTTTCCAGTACCCAGCTTTCATATTGCCAGTTCCCAGCTTTCCGTTTTCCAATTCCCATCTGTCAATTTTCCAGTTCCCAGCTTTCCATTTTCTAGTTGCCAGTATTCCCGTTTGGATGCATATTATGTCCAAGTTGCATCCCATTATGTTAGTATGGTTTTTTTCTAAAATTGCTCATTTGTATGATAGAAAATGGAAAAGAATAATAACTGAATGTGTGTTATTAGTATTTTTAATACACCATAAAATAATCATTTGTAGACAATATCCATCTAAATATGCCATAAAAAAATAATATCTAAATGTGTGTTCTTAGTGTTTTTAATTCAAAACATTGAACCAATTTTTATGACAAAGAATAATTAAATATATTAAGTTTTGTTTGTGCTTCAACACTTGGCAGGGTTTATGCTTGCTTCTATGTCTCCGGAAGGCAGTTGTCATCCTCTGAAAAAAGGGTTCAACAATTGCATTAGTAAAACCCTCAATTAAATGTTAAGAAAAAAAAATTAATGAATGACTAAATTCATACCATAACTCTTTTTTTGTCTATAACTGGTAAGCAACTTCCTTAGCCGAGGCACGTCCTCACCAGTGATGTCAAAAATATATCGATGTGACAAATACCACATGTAACCATAGTCATCACAGTTAACCTATTTGGGGTGACCTACTACCTCCACAATATCCATTGTCCACCATTTGACACAATCTAACCATCCAAACTTATAGAGGATTAGAGGTATAAGGACCTATAGCTGACCCACCATAGTGCCATACTTTTCCAACTCTTGTCCTGAGTAAAGAGGGTCAAAAATATGAATATCAACTTCTCATATATGGAGTACCACCAAAATCCAATGATTGATGTTGACATTAAGTTGGAAGTAATAATATGAAAATTCTGAAAATAGTTTTCCTTTGACACTCAACAAGCTCTTCAAAGAGTTTGGAACTGATGTCCACATGTCGGCCCATTCCTCTAACTTTGGAGCTTGCCATGTGCATCTTTGAATTCCATCCACTTATCTATTGCATCCTTGTAGTCATGCACAAGCAATCTCTGCAAACATATTGAAGTAAATTAACTTTCATTTTGATAGTTATCCACTATCCTATTGACAATTATCTACTATCCTATTCATAGTTATACATTTCACAGTTCATAGTTTAGTGTATTAAAAAAAATGATAAGACTTTCTAGGAAATGCACTGAGTGGAATGTTTGGTCCCTCACCCATCGAGGCCTATTGTTGGTCATGAGTGTCACATAAACATCAATGTGCTATATAGAAACAAAAACACATTAGATTAATACATATTCCTTCCTTAGCTCTTACAAACGTATATTAAAATAACATAAATCAATACACATACTTCATCTCCTAGCCATCTCCGAGGGTTTGTAAAACCCTTCAATAATACTGGGATTATAAGAGTGCCCTCAAGGTCTGCTTATACAAATATCAACCCTCAAATCAAATGCAATGCCAAGTAAATAGTATTAAAATTAAAAGGTCATTGTTTGGAATAATAACAAATGAACTCACTTCTTCTCACCCTTCTTTAAAAATTTATTTAACTTGTCTTCCTCTGTTGCCCCAAATGAAACGGGGTTAGTAAAATTCAGTTGAGCAGCCTCGCTTAGCATAAGCAATTTATTGCTCTTCACCTTCTTCATAGTAGAGGTATCAACCTTTAGGGGTTCAGGGCACATATCCATATCCTTCTTAGTGGCCTTTTTTTTTGCCTTTTTTTTGCGGGTTTGTGTAGGGGGTTTTCGATATTTACTCTTAGCCCTCACCCTTTCCACTTGTATAATTTCCAATTTACGCTGACTCAAAGGCTTATTGTCCTCTTCTTCGTCCTGCATAAGAAGATAAGAAAAATATTAGTTCTTGGTATATGCAAGTACCTTCAATAAACAAAAATTATCTGTACCTCAATGGCAACAATAGTCCCCACGACACCCCCCTCCTCCTCCTTTACATCCTCTCCCTTCTCCTCCTTTTCCTTCTCAGGCTCCTTCTCAGCCTCCTTTGTATCCTCCCCCTTCTCCTCCTTCTCAGCCTCCTTTGCATCCTCCCCCTTCTCCTCCTCAGCCTCCTCCTCCTCCTGCTCTTCCTCATCCTTCTCCTCCTCATCCTTCTCCTCCTCTTTCTCATCCTCATCCTTCTCCTCCTCCATCTCCTGCTCTTTCTCTTCCTCCTCCTTCTTCTCCACCTCCATACCCTCATCTTTCTCTAAATCTTCCTTCTTCTCTTCCTCCTTATCTTCCTTCTCCTCCTCCTCCTCCTCCTCCTCATCCTCCTCCTTATCTTCCTCATCCTTCTCCCTCTCCTCCTCAGCCTCAGCCTCATCATCTTCCTCTTCATCCTCCACATCCACCGCCTTTTCCGCCTCTCATTCCATCTGTCACGCCCCGGCCATGCCCGACCCGAGCCGAACCCGGTCCAAGGGCCGGTCATAGCGTGAGGGGGCGACGAAGTGAAATTGAGAAACGATTCTAGCGGAAGACTTAATCCCTAACCACGGGCGATTAACAGCAACACGGAGTGCGCACAATCCTTTGAGCAAGAGTAAATAAAAGGGAAGAAAAAGGTGTTGCTTATCACAAAGTAAACAACAATCTCAAACCCACAAACTTAGTTAAGTAAAGCCCACACCGGCTCAAAATAAGTCATAAGCAAACATAACTGTAACGTGTGACATAAATCCACAACAAAGAACCCTACACATAGGTTCTAACATAAAACATGAAACAAAATGAAGGAAAGTCACGCAACGATCTCCATCATCACACCCAAGCTACCTCTGACCTTTCCTCAAAAAGGCAATCCTGTCCGTCTGCGCGTCGCACCACGCAGCCCCAAATCAAAACACAAAAGAGGGGTGAGTTTTAACAATCAGCAATGTTTTTAATATCACTGTCAACGTAGAAAATACGATAGCTTAGAAATGAGATCGTTTCAGATCAAAGATTTACATGGTGCATCACTTTCTGATCACACATTCATATCACTTAACACCGCATAAAAATGCATAATTCAACCTGCATGGATGTATCTCTAGCATACATATTCCCACATGCATTCACATCATAACCAATCCCGCATGGATGTATCTGTAACATACATATTCCACATGCATAACATCAACATCAACATGCATGGATGTATCTCTAACATACATATTCCACATGCATAACATCAAAATCAACATGCATGGATGTATCTCTAACATACATATTCCACATGCATAACATCAACATCAACATGCATGGATGTATCTCTAACATACATATTCCCACATGCATAATGTTATCACAATCAACCTCCATCAAGGAGTAATCACACATTGACGTCACACAGACGGGAGCATAGACAAGGCCACGAAGGTGTGTCATGGTACAAAATTCTACACAAGAATTCAAGAAAGATCGGGGTTGTCAATCCCTAATACTGCTCGCCACAGACGATCCTGGCCAAGGATGTCCCATTCTCACACAGAGAATCTAGAGCAGGGGTGTTCGCCCAGGGACATCTCCTGCGGAGGGAAGAGCCCGAGTTCTCACACAGAGAACCCTAGAACACATGGTAGCGGGGTGCACACGGCATACCACACTGGATTCTCGTGGTCCAGATGACACACATAAAAATATTCTCACGTATCCGCAAGACAAGTACACAACTCGTCCCCACATCATTCCATTAAACAAGACTCAACCCGGGGAGTGCACTCGTTCCACACAGGAACTTCAAATCGTTCCACACAGGAACTTCAAATCAAAATATGTCCTTTCGGACCAATCAACTTGCGATTAATCTACGACCGATAAACCCGGCACACAATTCCATCACATTGCATCCAATCGGTCAAATTCGATTAATCACGATGAAGCCTCAATTGGAAATCCATTTTCATGATGCGTGCAGCATGGTACATGCGTGGGCAAAGCATACATGAATCCTAATCATGATAAGTGCTCTCACCAGCCCCTAATGCATCATTCATAATCACGATATTAAGCTTCAACATCATCATTTAACCCCCACATGTGTGTGTGTGTAACTAGTAGAAGCCTTTCACATGATGCATATTAACATGCTTAAAAATCAACTCACCACCACACTACACATGTGAATTTCTACCTAAACATGAATTCCAGCGGAAATCATAGTAGAAGAATCGTTGAAATCTTAGCTAGATTCAAAACTCAATCACAAAGGCTAAACACCTATAACATCACTCATTTCATCATTGAGTCATGGCATTCACTAACATTCACACACCATTAATCACAATTTATCATGACAAATCTGTCCAACAATGATTGTAGTCCCTCTTGAAATATGCTTAACCAAAGGGAAACAACTATTCATAATTTCAAAATAACGATTCCAACATCATGCCACAAAACATAAGTCATTCCACCATCACTAAGCATATATCTCAACTCCATAAACTCAATAGCATGCATTTCCAGTAGCCTAACATAGCTTAAAACACTCCACATTCGTATAAAATTGGCAAGCCAAAGTGGAATCATCAAAATAGGCATCATACACTCAACATGCAATTTTCTGTGTAGCCGATCGATCGCCCTTCAGGCCGTTCGATCGGTTACACGCAAAATTTTGAAAATTTCAGTTCAGCCGATCGATCGCCTTGCAAGGCCGATCGATCGCCAACACGGCAACGAAACAGTCATCTTCTTCCTTTCGCAAATCCAAACCGAAACACCATAGAAAACACTTCAAATCCACATCTAACACCCTAATCATCATCAAAAGTCCTCCTTGACTTCCAGAATATCAAACCAAACCATAATAATGCAAAACCCTAAGAAATCGGGATTAAATAATTCCATTTTCTAATCTTACCATTAACACACTAAATCAAGCAAACCATTTCGAAATAAGCCAAAAATGAAGAGTTTTACCATGGATAAACAGAGATTTCGAAGACCCATTACCTCAGCACTTGATTAAGCTCGGATTGAAGAGTCACCCTTCTTGAAATCCTTGAAAATACAATGAGTTTGAATCAAACACCAATAGAAATCGATTTACTTAAGAAATCCCTAATTAAATCTTAGATCTAGGGCTTGTTGGTAGTAAAAATCAAAATTTGAAAGTTAGGGTTTGTAGTAAAACACAAATCAGTAGCTTTTGATGGTAAAAAACGAATTGAATCAAGGGGAAAATGGTAGATTTAGAAGAAATTAAGAGAAAAGCCATGGATTAGTGCTTAATTAGAGCAAGCTTACCTTAATCGGCTTCTGATTCGGGCCTAAGTGGGGATTAGGCCAGACCTCCTTCCTTAGCCTATTCCCAAAAATGGAAATGGCTCAGGTTTGCCCTTTTATAGTAAGGGTTGGGGTAGGCATAGGTAAGTTTTGGGGTGTAAATATGAAAAGTAGGCTAAAAGTGGTTATTTTGCAAATTTAAGCACGAATTAAGCCTAATAAAATTCTGAAAATTTTTGTGTGACCTTAAGTATATGTCTAGGGTCATTTGACACAAAAATAAAATTTTCGACCGTGGGGCCCACACGGGTCCCGCCAAAACCCTAATTTTTGGGAAAATAGTGAAAAATCTAAAAAATTCCAAAAATTCACATTTGGTTTAAAATCACTTAAAACCACTAATATTGAAGTTAATTTTGGTTAAAACCATCACAAACTCTATTTATTTACAAAATCACCGAATAAGATCAGAAAACACGTAAATCTCACGATAATCAATAATTAAAGAAAACCAAAACCGGTTTAAAGATGAGGGTCCTTACACCATCTCTTTAACCACATTCTATATAAACACAACGAACAAAAATTAGAATAGTTTTACAGTATTCCAGGTTTCCAGTCTTATAGTTTTACATTTTTATTGTTTTACACTGTACTTACTTCATCAACATGCGGCAAATCGCCGTCCATTTGACAAGAAAATTTTTCTTCAACAACAAGCACCTATAAACACATCATTCCAGCTCATTTTAATTCAAATATAAAAATTGACAAATTTGTAATGAAAACTTAAACCTCATAGTCTTTTTACCTTTTCCTTCGATACCTTGTTCATAACCTCTGACTCAAATTTGCCTACTTTATTTTCAATCCTTCTCAAGGAAGACAATATATTGAGCAATGTGGCACCCCACCCTATGTTTCCCCTTTCTATCCTTCCAATTGGAAGTCTCCTCAGCCACTTTGCTTTCCACTATAAAATTCTCATCTACATCTTCTTCTAAAGATTGAGCCACCTCTTGAAAATTTCATTCCCTATAGAGTCATCATCAGAGGTAGACTTCCCATCAACATCCTCACCATCAGAAGTCTTTGAAGACTGACAAATGATGTAAATGTTACTCTCTCATTCGTCAAGGACTTCAAACTTGCAGCTTCATGAATAAGTACCTTAGACTCTTTGTCCTTCGTATCTAGAGTTATAGCCTTTAAAACCTTTACTTATATATCAATACATATCACAAGGTAAATGTATCATGTATGTGTATAGCATAAGACATTCTAAATGAATGAAAAGTTAGTATATACCTTCCCACTAAAATTCACCTCAAGATAATCGAATTTGTGCTTCTTATAAGATGCCCAACTATATATAAGAGGAAAAGTACTCCTCGTTTTGCTTGCACAACAATCCCCCAGCAACAGAATCCTCTTCATTGCCCACACCTAAAACATAACTCTCTATTAGTTAATTACTAAAATGTGTTAACAAATTTAATAAATAAGTAAAACTTACCATTGCATAATGCACAAAAACATAGACATTATAATTTACATTGCCCATAGACCTTGCAACTTGCTCTAAACCCCACAATGTGTCCTAGTAGCAAAGGTTTCCCTAAGGATACTCATCAAAACCATTCAGGTCATTTACAAGCTGCAAGTATCTCCTATCCACCTTATTGTTCCGCCCTCTACCCACCAATAAACTTTCTAATACAAGAACTACCGCCAACTTTACGGCATCCTTATCATTTTCACATACTGAATCTTCTGGAACAATGATGCACTCAAATAATGTTTAATTAAATGTTCTCACATTTCAAATTGTAATCCTATTTTGTGTTAATTCATTGCTTATTTGGGCTATTTATATTTTGAATAGGTTAGCTGGACCTTAATTGAGTTTACATGTCTAAACAAGCTTCAACAGGATCTAACTAGAAGAGGAAGTGAAGCCCAACTATCCAAAGTTATTTAAAAGTCAAGAATGGGCTCTTAATGGTCTAAACATGCATGGAATTGTCGAACATAACCTTGTGGACCTATTGGATTTGAAATTTGTATTAAGAGAACTAAATTAGGAAAGAAGCTGATTTAGACAGATTGATACAACCTTAGTATTTCAACTATATCTCTCTATGTATAACTTGGATTGATACGATTCTGGTGTAATTGGAAAGAAGACTTCCGTTACTACATTTTTTATTTCAGGAAGAAATTCCAAATTCTGAAGCTTTGTAGGTCGAATTTGGCATGTAAAAGGACAACTAGTTAACTAACCCGAGACTATCACATGGAGAATTTTTTCATTGATTATGATTGATACACATAAGGAAAGACAATGAGGCTGATTGGATAACTAAAGGAAGGTTCAAAGATACTTATTTGCTAAATAAATTATTAATTTATTTAATTAATTTAGAATCTAATATGAGGAAATTTGTTAACCAATTACGTATGGGAAATACAGGCAAAATCCAATGACTAATATTAGAAAAAATAGCAAATTTATAAAAAAAATTATACTTTCAAATAAGGGCGAGGCCGAGATATCGTAGTGCAGGTGAGAGTGAGGGTGAGGCCGAGATGAGGGCAGTAAGGGTGAGAGAAAGATGATCGAGGTTGAGATGAGGTTAGTGAGAGCGATGAAGGCGAGGGCAAGATGACTGATGGCAAGATGAGGGCAATAAGGGTACCGAAGGAAAGAGCGAAATGATGGCTCCATAAGGAAATGAGGCCAAGAAGACTAAAAGTTCTTCGACAGGGCGAAACGAATGGACAAATGAAGTTAAAAATGACAAAGATGATATTCTTCGGGAAGGTGAAGGTGGCGAGAGAGATGAATAGTCACGACCAAGGGGGAGGAGATAGACTAAGCAGAGTAGATACCAAGAAGCAGGAAAAGTACTTTGAGGATGATATTTTAGTCAAAAGTGTTCTCACGTATATAAGTTCTTAGATAAGCTTGGTAAATTTTAAAAACTTACTCTTATTTCAGTTATTTGACCAAAGTAGGGGTCTTTATCATTTCTTATTTATTTTTTATTAATTATAATAAAATAAAATATAAAATAAAAGATATAACATTTAACCTATAGAAAAGAACTTGGAAATCGCGAATTGTCACGTGAATATGCGAATGAGCGAGACAGGGAGCGCCCTTACCATTTCATTTTCTCATGCGAGAATTCCACCGACCGTCGCATTCGGCGTCACCATTTTCCTGCTTCTTCTCTCTTCCCCTGCCTCTTTCCGTCCAAGCTCCCATGGCAGAGGATCCGAAAATCGTCGCTGTCTCGGACCTCCTTCAACGCTCTCGTCCCTTCTCTGCAACCGCACGCATCCCTGCCGCCATCCCTTGTCGTCTCCCTCCCAAGAAACTTAAAACCTTCTCCCCCAACCTACCTCCGCCGTCGTCACCATCACCGAGTCCTCTCAATCAGAACCGCTCTTCAGAATCATATTCGAACACCAGATTCCTCTCCCCTCTGCCACATCCCGCCGTTCTAGTGGGCACAGTCGATGTTCCTGACTCAAATGACGAAAGCCCAGTCTGCGAGAACAATGATTGCTTCACCTTCTCCGATGGCTCAGCCAAGGTCTGTTGTTCTGTCCTGCGTTTCAATGCTCGAATTCTTAGGAGGCACATTTCAGTTGTCGACTGGAATTACATTCCGATGAAACCTGGTTGTGGGGTTTTGGAAATCATCCGGTGGGAGTTCGTTGATCCCGTGGACGAGAATGACGATGTTGGTAGCTCTCCTCTCGTTTCGGTATCCCCTCTTTCATCACCTACCTTTCGCCATTCTTGCATCTGTGGCAAATTGGCTTCGATTAGTTCGGTATTAGATGTTCCCTGCACAATTGAGAGTAGAAGCCTGCAAAAGTCTTGGTTCGGCCACAGACATACCAAAAATGGAATGTTGAAAGGGTTTCTGGCTGAGATTTTGGTTTTTGATTGTTTGCTATGTGATTCGGATTCCAGGAGGTCACAAAGGGTGACTGGCGGTCATTCATTTACCAGTTCCGTTGTTGTGTACTTCTGTGGGCCAACTTCTTCATGGAGACCGATACTTTTGAATTTGATTGGTTGTATGGTTTCAATTGGGGGTGTGAGGAAGAAGTTGGTTTCTTTGGGGATAGATGAGGCTTATGAAATGTTTGTGGCATCGGAAGAAACTTCCATTTATTTGTGTGAGTCGAGCTATGATCTCCGGTCCGTAGGAAGGAATATGATTCTAGGGGATGACAAAATAGGATCATACATGGGGACTGTCACAGGTTGTTTCATGCAAGGCATGGTAATTGAGTTGGACAACAAAGTGTGGCTGATGCTTACAAATCGGTTACAGGTTACATCTCATTCATTAAGAGTTGGCGCTGTTGTAAGTTGTCCAAAGAGACTGAGCTTTGACTATTAAAGTTATTAGCTATTGAGTACTGATTAGTAGTCTCTTGTCTGGTTTGCTTATTAGTTTTCAATGTTGTTATGCATGATATTATAGGTTTATTTGAGTAACGCTCACTTTATTCTTCCCAATTATCCTTGGGATAAGGTTTTTTTACTTGGAGTTTGTTCTAAGACCACTACTAGTATCAAGGCCTTTTCCTCTTTAGAAACAAAGTAAGCTTTACTGAAATTGATTGATCGTTAATTTTGATTCCTGTGATTTTGTCTTGTTTGGAGGTTGGACTCCTTAAGCATTAATATTTCATGTTGCAGAAGCCATTTTGTTCAGCGGAAGCAGAGCTTGTTGGGAGATTTTGTTGACTCGTTGACATTTGCTGCTAGCTTTTGGTAACAATATTCAGGTTGATCACAGTTTTCATTGGGCCTTCAATTTTATAGCGGCTAAGCTGTATTTTTATTTCTTCTCCTGGAACCCACATACAGGGTGCTACTTCTAGTATCATGTTTTCGAAAAAAATTTGCTGGGATCTTCACTGAGCAACAGCTTTTGGGTTCAAAACATGTAAGCTGCTGTGTTTTTCAGTATTATTCTATTTTTCTTGATAAATGTGCTTCTTTCATGGTTAGTGTGCATCTGCTAACAATAAAATGCCTCCAGAAGAAAGGACTTGCCCAGATTTATGCTGGTTTGCACCTACCTTCATGTGCTTTTCATCTTCGGGTAAATTGGTAACTGAAGTCGCTTCTACATATCACTTTTCTGATTTATTTCCTTGTATTACATGTGTCTCTGTAATATTTGTTTAAATTGTTCTTCTTGGATATTGAATTTTGAATGACTATGTGAAAGCCCAAAGACATGTTTGAATTTTAGGACCTTGTGAAACCTATATACTCAGCCGGGGGGGGGTGTGGGGGGGAGGGGAGGGGAGAACAAAAAAATTTGTACGTTTTTTTTGCACAAATATTTTGTACAAATTTAAAACAAAGAAACTCATGTACTCGTTATAAAGTTTATGATGGTATTTTACCTTCTTTTTTGGAATGTTTTGACTGTATACATGTTGTAATTCATTGGTTTGTAGGCCCTTATATTTACACTGAACTTTCTCTATTACAAATTGAACTAATAAATTTACGTTGGTTAGCCAAAAGACAAAGTGGTGTTCATTCTTTATAAATCAATATGGATTGCCACTCATTGTGGACCTCTATTGGCAGCACTCAGCAATCACAGAATTCTGCAGGCATGATTGCTGTAATTGTGGTCATAAACCAAATCTTGGGCCCCTGAAATTGGTATTGCAGTTATACATTTATGTTTACTTCTATACTATAGTTTTTGCTTTCAATGGCATGGTATCTGATTCTATTTTTCAATCTATCGCTTCCAGGTGGTGCCCATTTCTTGTTTTATTAGCTATTGTGAAGCCAAATGGATCACCATTTCATTGCAGTTAGAAATTTTTTCTAAACTAGATGAGTTGGGAAAGCATGATGACAGACATTCAAGTGAAGCAAATTTTTGTAGCAAATATTCTAGGAGAATTATATCAAGTGAAGAGATTGGAGTGGCTCTTTTGGGCGTTCTTCAGGTTCTTGTTTGATTAATTCTCTTTTGGACTTGACAAAATACCAGAGTTCTGGGCTCTGATTGTTTGCAGATTGTATCTTTCAGTTTTCTTTATCCTCAAAAAGGCTTCAGTTGCACGATGCCACTGGAACTGTTGAAGTTGTAGTACCTGATTTGTTGTCTGATACTGATCTAAACAAAATCTATGAGGTGATTGTAGGTGGTTAGGTTTCATGTACATTTTAAATTTAATCTTACATTATTTTACAAATTCATATATTTCTACTATTACACCAGATTGAATAATATACCATATCTCCAAATTTTAAACAAATAAACTGATGTTCTCTTTAAGAAGTTCAAAATTGTATACCTTCTTTTTTGTAATGTTTTTACTGTATATGTGTTGTAATTCTTTGTTTCTGAACAAAATGCTGGCATTCAGAATTGATTATTCTGTTCATTACATTTTGCAGGTCAAGGCTTATAAAATTATCTGTGAAGGCTTACCTATCCAAAGGAATCTATTAGCAGCACGGAATGAAAATATGTTCTCGTGCAGAAATATTTTCAACTTTAATAAATCACAGAGAGAAATGAATCAAGTGCAGATTTATGTCCATTTTCTTTTGAAAAATGCATCTTGCCTTAATGTACCTTTTGGCCTTTCTTGTAGTAATCTGAATGATAAGCTCAAAATTAGCAGAGGTGTTAATTTCCATATTCTGTTGGTAACACACAAATATCCTGCCATTAGAAGTGTATGTATAATTTTATTTAGTTATCAATGCTACTTTGCGAAGTTTGTTACTTTTATTTTTATGTCAGTTTTTGTTGCTTATATAGGTTCATGATGATTCAAAAATTACAGAAAGATTGAGCCTTTTTGCTGAAGCTATAATCTTTCCATATGCTCTTTTTTTTCTTAGTCAAGATGGAATTGACAAATTGGCTGAGGTCACAAAAGATGACTGGAAAGTACAATTCAGATATTTCAACTCATATAGCCATTTGGACAAAAAACCTACAAAGAGATCTAGAGTTTCCAGTACAACAAATAAGGCCAAATATTTAACCTTCTGTCAGCAGAAACATATCAACTTTGGGGCAGAGGTAAAAGTTCCGTGTATGCTCATGGTCAGAGATAACAGCAGTGGAGAACTTTTATCTGCCAATTTGATCCGTACTAAGAGTGACAAAATGGCTAGACAAAAAGTTCTATTGGAGTTTTGCTCTGAATCCTGTATCCAGTATGAGGTGTGCTTTGATTTCAAGCCCTTTTTTTTTAATATACTGTATGTTAACAGGTTTAAAACAGGTTCTATTCTTTTTATTTTCTGAATTTTCTGAATACCACTCAAGGTGCTACGTATTGGCGCATTTTATATGATGAAGTTTAATGTAGAAGAGGATGAATTTGCTTGTGGGAAAGCTCTGGTGTCTCCTGAAATGCGTCTTTGGAGCCTTTCATTCTTCACGAAGGAGGATTATCAGAGAAAGCGACAGAAGAATCAGTCGCCTGAACATTTAACTTGTACAATTGACAAGGCTGTTCTCCATTTCGAGCAGACTGAAGCTCCAAATAAAAATTTTACTTCAGATTTCCATCTTTATCTCCCATCAGAATTAGAAGGCTTTTTGGAGGAAGTCAAAGCAGGGCCCTATCCTGGAATGGAAGCATCTGTTTGTGTATCCTTGTGTAATCACATCATGGAAGCAACACCATTTCATCTCTCTTCAATTGCTAGATTACAATGGCGATTACCTGAAGGAGCTCTAATATCAGTTCATGGCAATGTTATGAATGTTCATAGATTTTGTGCTGCTTCTAGTGGCTGTAACTTAAAATCATGCTCTGAAATTTGTATTCATGTCCATGAAGAACATCACATGGTAAAATACTATTAATTTATGTTTCTCAAAAATGTCTGCTTGTAAGATTTGATGAATTAAGAATTTCCTTCTGAGTGATTCAGGTGAAGATCCGTGGTGTGTATAATCCAGTAGCATGGCCTGTTGGAATGGCGCCTGGAGCAAATGCTACCTTTTACCGTGTTCTTGTTATGGGGTATGTAAAGATAATTTTTTATTTATTTGGGTTGTTTTCCTTTTCATGGTTATTTGTTAATCCTTTAATTGCTTTTGGTGAACACTTTTCAGTTCCTGCGGAAGGTGTGAATTGATGCTGACTCCTGTGTCTTTCATCGTTGTTAACTTTATAACAGAAGTTTCTCTCGACCATTGTACTGAGAGATCCTCTCTTTTATTCCCTTCTAGCAAGGGCATTCCAAATGTAGAACTTGCTAGCGCTGTTCCATTGTGTATAATTTCACAATTGTTTGAGCATATAGGGAACTGGCCTGTGCGCCTTCGTTGCAGGGTAAAGTTCAGATATTGTGCCAGTTTTACTTTTCTGCCTTTTCTTACTATGTTTGGAATACTGATTTCATACAATTTGCAGGTTGCATCAGTTCATGTTCTACTACTAGAGTATAAAAAACGAGGACCTAGTGACCTATCAAAGATACTGGATGTCAGTATCCCACTTGCTGGTTTTGTGTTGGGTAACCTCTGATCCCTTAGCTATGCACTTCAGAGTATCTTTGCCAAATTAGCTTGTGACCATACAACATCCATAATATAGGCTTAAGATGAGCTGATGCAAGACAACTAAGGAAACTGACTTGAGATCCCACAACTAGTCAGACAAGTAAAGGAAATTTTAAATTCCAGTAATCAAAATAAAGACTTCAGATGGGCAGTCAATTACATAATCCTAATTATCACTAACCAGTAGTATTGGACCTTCTCTTAGGAACAAGTTTATGGTAATTGAGAAATTATTAAAAGCTAGGCTATTGGTTTAGAAGTTAATGGGCCAGCAGCAAGAAAACAGTAGATAAGTAATAGGGCAGTGAACTGGTCTTTAAAAGAAGCAGGCTAGGTTATTTTAGATTGGCAAGTAAGAAACCAAAATGAATGGACGAGTTAGGACTCATTTGACTTGTGAAGAAGAAAGGCCGATGCATGAGTTATGAAACTGCAACAGAGGTCTTAGCACTCAGCTCTAGCAAATTCACTCACATTCCTGGGTTCCAAATCGTTAGGCTGCAAGCAATGAATTTCTTCAAGAGCGGCAGCAACCTCAACGTAGATGAGAATCAGCTGTGTCAGACCCAATTCATCAGTAGATTGTGAGAGGAGGCCTACAGATAACACAACAGGGCAAGAGGCAAGGGGCTTTTCTTCAGATTTGTCAGAGCATTGTCGTTCCCGGCTTCATCAGAAAATCTAGTTGAGTTGACTAGAAGTGAGATCTACCATGGAGTTGCTGGAACATAGCATGCCAGCAAACGGACATAACAGAACAAGAGGGCAAACTGGAAGAAACACCAAAGCTCCGTCGGTGTTGGCACTGGATGACAGACTCACAGCTTCAACACCAGAGCTTGTTTGAGTCGACACCAACGGAGACTTTCGCCAGAGATCAATATTAATTGTTCATAAAGCATAAGTGTCCTCTTTCATTGATAATGATGGCCTTTCAATTGGCATACAAAAATGGTATATGAGGAATCTATAAACTGACTAAACATGTTCTAAAAGGGGAAACTAAATAAAATCACGTATGCATACTGTAAACCTAATTCCTAATTAAGTTAAACATTTTTTAAATAGTTTAAAATAAAATTAAATAAAAATAAAATTATTTATTTGAAATAAAGGTTTGGGGCGTGACCCTGTCGAGTTAAGCGTTTGATGGCTCTCATAAAACTCTAGGACATTACAATGGTTCATAAAACTCTAGGACATCAAGATCAAGCATCGCATCTTCACTTGTAATCCATGTACAGTCCGAATTAGGTCTTCCTCTCCAACGTTGAGAAAGCGTTGGACTCCTTTGGTAACAGTGAAAATAACCTATGCATCCAAAATAGCATCAACATATTCCTTTCTTGCAAGTGGGTATAGTCGGGAATCAAGATGTTTTTTTCCTTGAAAGTGGGTATGGTTAGGGGTCAGAATGAGGTAGAGGAGAAGGGTTAGGTCAGGGGATGACTAATTAAATGGATCATCAGGAATAAGGGCAAGAGTATGTTAAAGGTAGTATAAATGCCATAAGCAGAAGGTATATCTATAGCATAGACATTCAATCCGTTTTAGCACTTTGAATGGGTCAATGCTATGGGTTTGCAAATTCCTCACAATACCATAAAGCATACCATTCGGGTTGAATTTGGATCATAACTTAGTCTCCCACATTAAATTCTTTATATCGTCTACGTGAATAAACATGAATTGTATATCGTTCATTATTTGCATGAATTTCTGTATAGATCTTGTGATGCAAATCATGATCATATCGTGCAAATGGTTTAACAGACTCAGAAATACAAACATGTGGGGACATGGGAATGGGATCTACAGGCTTCCTAGGTTTGCAATCCTGAACAACTTTGAATGGACTCATACCTATAGACCTATTGGCAAAATTGTTGTACACAATTTGAGTGCCAGGAAGAGTTGAATCACAATTTCTATTACTTTCATCCACCAAACATCTCAAAAGGATTCCAAGGCTCCTATTTACTACTATTTGACTATTAATTTAAGGGTTATAGGCCCTAAAAAATTTCATCTTTGTTCCTACCATATGCCAAAGGGTTTCAATTGGACATCCCTATTAGACACTATGGTTTTAGTTAGGCTTACAGTTTCACAATCTCATCAAAATAAAGTTTACCAATTTTAGATGCATATGAGGATTTAGAGTAAGGGATTAATGGGCCATTCTAGAGAAAAAGTCCACAATGACGAAGATGGATTCATGTTTTCTAAAAGTACATGAAAGTATTAGTATGAAATTCATGCTAACATTCACGAGAGACTTTCTAACACACGAAGAGGGGTGTAGGGGTCAGTATTTTGCTTTCTATGCTTGGCCAATTGACATGTACGACATTGACTAATGATCTTAGCAGCGTCTTGTTTTTGGCCCGACCAATAATATTGACACTACTTTCCCAATGGTTTTATCATGCCTAAAGTGTCTTGCCAATATACCGGTGTGAACATCCTACACTAGGAAATCTTTCACTGAAGTTAGGGGGATGCAAAACTTGTTTGCTCCGAACAAGTACCCATTTTGGAGATGGAAGTCATCATGGAATAACTGGAATCACTACTCTATGCTAAATGAACCTCCAGTCTCAGCATGACTCATAATCCTCATTAAATGTCTCAAATCCTATAACTTTGACACTCAGGATAGAAAGTAAGGATGCTATATGGCTAAGTGGATTAGCTGCCTTATTCTCAACTCTTTGACCTATGTTTCAGCACAAAAGTGTAAGACTAAAGAAACTCGACTCAATTGACTACGCTTAGAGTTAAGCTTCTTTTGGGAGTTGAGGTAACACAAGGCCTCATAATCTGAATGAAGGACAAATTCTTGTGGTAAAAGAGGGGTGTAGAGGCCAGTATTTTGCTTTCTATGCATGACCAATTGACAAGTACGACGTTGACTAATGATCTTAGCAACGTCTTGTATTTTACTCGACCAATAATATTGACACTCTACTTTCCCAATGGTTTTATCATGCCTAAAGTGTCTTTCCAAGCTAGTAGGAAATCTCTCATTGAAGTACGGGGGATGCTGAACTTGTTTGTTCCGAAAAGTACCCATATTGGAGATGGTAGCCAATCATGGAATAACTACTCCGTGCTAAATAAACCTATTCAAAGTCTAGACATGACTCATGATCCTTATTAAATTTCTCAAATCCTGTAACTTTGACACTCAGCATAGATAGTATGAATGCTCTATGGCTAAGTGGATCAGCTGCCTTATTCTCAACTCTTGACCTATGTTTCAGCACAAAAGTGTAAGACTAAAGAAACTCGACTCAATTGACTTCGCTTAGAGTTAAGCTTCTTCTGGGAGTTGAGGGAACACAAGGCCTCGTGATCTGCATAAAAGATAAATTCTTGCATTAGAAGGTAATGTCACTAGTAATCTAAGCTTGCACGACCATGTAGAATTCTTTGTCATAGGTTGAGTAGCTCTGGTTAGCCTCATTCAACTTCTCACTATGCTCCTGACTATGGACTCTACCTATGCTTCTATTGGATGAATTAGACTCTACTTCAAAAACAAATGAAAAATCTGGGACACGTATAGCCGGGTCTTTCGTCATCTTTCTCTATCTCCTCCATTGCCTTGACAACAACAAGTGGCCAATAAAATTTACCTTTCTTCAAACAATCGGTGATAGGAAACATGATTGTGCTAATTTGTATGATATAACGACTATAAACCCTATAAAAACTACGAACGTCATGAATACTTTGGGCTCAGGCCATTTGACTATTGCTTTAATTTTTTGTAGGTTAGTAGACACCCTATGAGGAAACAATAAATCATAAGAGCACAACTTTATCTGTCAGGAATGAACACTTAAGATTAGCATAAAGATTCTCTTTCATCAGGGTGGCACATACTTGTACTAGGTGGTCAAGATGTTGCTTCTTGGTCTTACTATAAATGAGGATGTTGTTGAAGTACACAATAACAAACTTACCCATGAAGGGGTGGAGTACTTGCATCATCACTCACATAAAGGTATTATGAGCACGAGACAATCCAAATGTCATAACCATCCATTCATGCAACCCATCTTTCATCTTGAAGGTGGTTTTCCACTCATTGCTGGGGTGAATCCTAATTTGTTGGTAGTTGCTTTTTAGGTCAATTTTAGAAAAAAGTGTGGCACCAATTATCATATCAAGCATATTGTCAAGCCTAGGGATGAGAAACTGATATTTCACCATAATCTTGTTGTTTGCACAACTATCCAGACACATCCTCTATGATTCGTCTTTCTTAGGTGTTAGGAGTGTGGGTATTGAACATGGACCAAAACTTTCTATAAGTTACGATGGAGGTCATCAACTTTCCTCTTCAACACTGCATGCTTAGTGGGGTTGAGTTGGTACAGACAAATTTGGGAGAGTTGCACCCAAAGCGAGGTCATGAAGTAGACAATATCTTTAACGAGTTTCATGATGTCTTTCCTAAGGACCCCCCAAACCAATTACCACCCATGCAACAAGGGTAAACATAACAATGTCATTGCTTAGTTTCCTCTCAAATGCTTTTGGGTTGATAAAAGTGCAAGCCCTTACCTTTGTGTGCATCTTTCTGGTGACTCTTTTCAACAAACTAGGTCTTTAAGGGGTTTAATATGATTTTTGGACCTTTAAACATGAAGGTAACAAAATTTGTGTAGCCATAGATCGTGACATCTAAATCAATGTGCCAAAGTTTATCTAAGATGATACATCCATGGGTATCACATTACACCATATATTTTTTGAGTATGAAAAGAATTGAATGGGCACATGACATTGTTCCTTAGTAGGGATGAAAGATTTGTCAACCCTAGACACCATATAGGGATTAGGATGAATAACTGGCTTGAGACCCGGCATAGCATTTATTTCCTACAGGCTGAGATGATGCAACATATGGCTTGTTTCCTAATGGTGGGGTCCATGATGCCGAAACAAATGAGGTTTGATTATCAATTTATAATCCTTAACAAAGGCATAAGGTTGTTCCAAAGGAGATATCCTATGAAAGACAATCTCCTTCCTAAACCTAACCAAGGTAGCTTCTAGCTCCACAATTGTCCTACACCATTCTCTATAAACTTCAAATTAAGTGATGTAGTCTAGAGCAGCCTTGTTTCCTTCCCTAAGGTTGTAGTAATTTTCAATGAGCTCACTTCTACAGGATCTAGACAGGTAATTGGCACCCAATTTTGTTTTCATTCCAACCTAATCATTTATTGGGGGCCTATGTCTTATGGCTACCGCTAGCTTTATCTGGCAAACTTTACCTTTTTATCCTCGGCTACTCATATCACTTGAAGAAGTGGTTCATTTCCTTCACCCAGTCACTAAAGACCTTGGGTCTAAGCAACTATCAAGTGATGGTGCCTCAACCATTTTTTCCTCATGACTCACTCATTTGGGTCATGAGGCTCTCTAAATTCCATTTGGTGGTAATAGGGTTGGCCACTATTGTAACCCTAATCATTAGGTGAATGAATTTGCTTATGATTAATCTCTCCTTCCTCTCTACTGTAGATGTCAACTTTTGTCTCCTTTCCCAATTCTTTAATCTTCTACTTAATCCCAACCCTAATAATTGTAGTTCGAAATTTTTAAGTGCCTTTCCAAAATGTCAGTGGCCACAACAAATAAAACTCATTTTTAAACCATCACTGAAATATACCTCAAGTTGTAATTATTGCGTAATCATCGTTTTTCCACATATGTAGTACTAAATCAGTCATACATTTAATATTGTCAGAAAAAAACATTACAACAGAGCCAGGAGTGTCCCATGTATAAGTCATATAATTGTTTGATATAGTATAGTACAAAATGGCACCGTACATGCCTTAAACCTATACAACATGTAGTAGACACCTTTTCAGCTGGGTTGACCTCACTCTTCATGGACCTTTGACGGCAGCAGGCCATCAAACCCACTGACAGCTCAAGTTTTATATTATTTATTATGCCAGACCTTAGCTAGGTATTCATGACTCTCATTGTGCCTGAATACTACTCTTACAAGTTTCATTTTGGGACATCATTCTCTTTAGCACTATACTAGCATTATTTTTGAATCCTATGCCTTGAAGTGCACACATAACCATTGCTCAATACTCATGTCCCATACCATGAGTACTTTGAGGATCCTCTTAACCATCTCCAAGGTTATTGTTGAAATACAAAATTCATAAGACGGTTTTCTATATGAAACTTGGCAGATTGTTCCAGACAGATGCTCCACCCTGAGGGACATTTCAAGACACTATTTCTGCTTTCTTGGAGTTTGCCAATTCCTCGACTACTTGGCCAAGCCCTTATGCCATGAGATAAGACCAGGGCCCTACTGATGCTCATGGACATCAGTAGCCTCACTTCCGAGGCCTTCCATGATACTCAGGGGAAGAAATTGTATGTGCATTGGCTACTTTGTGGGCTGGTAACCCTCTGGCCAAAGGGCTACCTTACAACATGACTCTTGTTAACACAGATAGCCATAGCCAGTCTGCCACACGGGCTCGTCATGGCTAGCTGATCCTTTAAAGATTAAAAATATCATCCTCATCATTAGAGGAAATGTGTCCCCACCCATTGTAGGTAATCACTTGTACACAACTGCATTGGAAGTTGCAACCACATAGGCAACATGACTCCACGATTATTTGAGTTTCCATTATCCAAAAAAATCATTCCCAACAAGTCATTTCTTGTAGTTCAAGCCCCTTGTAAAGGACATTCAATGTCCCTTTTTATTTTTTAGGGTAATTTAGTCCACCAACTACCTAGGATTTAATCGATATGTCACTTATTCAAATCCCCCACATCTCTGGTCAAGTATATTATCTATTAGTATTTATCAGGAGCCCAATTTGCCCGCTTCAATCAACTCATAAGTGGTGATAACCCTGTTGACAGGTCAATGGCTGTCGAACCCCCACTGAGAGTCAATCGATACTTGTCAACAGGGTATGGAAGCCTGTTGAGCCCATCAACAATGGTTCTCTGTTAGTTTTTTTAATGTAGTCAGTCTTCACTTAACCCTTGGAACCAACTCTAAGTTGTCCTATACCCTTACCCCTTTTTACTTCCCTTTTATTTCCACACTGAGGTTTTTGTTGACAAACATACCAACACATCGAGGGACCTATCAACAGAACTACAATTCGTCTTATTTTAATTAGTTTATTCTCTTTTTGCACTCCACTCTTCTTCAAATCCCATCCCTAGTGTAATATCTTGCAGGTACTTATGCCAACAAAATGGAAACTGACCTTCAAAATTAGTCTAGCAACTTATCTCTTCAAAACTTACGGTTTATCTCAATTAACCAACTAAATCAAGCATTCTACAACTTTTACGTAGCACTGGGAGCATAAAGACTTCAACTTTATGCATAGACAATGATCTTACCTCGAGAACCACTAGTCTTGGAGCACATTATCCTCCTTCCAAGACTTCTCCTTTTCCAATTCATTCTTTTATTGCAAACTCGGCATTGGAATTTGCTTAAATCTTCCTTGCGATGCTTGAATCGTCTTTGGATAGCTCAAGATTCGTTTTGAGATAGAATGAATGCTTTAATTCCCAAAAGAAGCTCCCCAAAGAAATTTAATACCTTTGAAATCCATTGGTTGATTATAGACAGACCATTGCCTTGATATTGACATGTAGAAGTGTACGTTGATAGCATAGTAACAAAGTTGGCATTTCGATTCTTTTCAATGAGGGGTCATTTTGGGTTCAGTTTGTTTTGTTTGGGAAATATTTTGGAAAAGTTTTGAGGTATAAAGAGGAAGGAGGAAGAACTATAAGGAAGAGGGGAGACCAAAAAGGAACATGCCCTGAATGTAAAAACCTAACAATAACTTGCCCAAACCATAAAAACATTTAAAATTATCTTGCCTAAACCATAAGAAAACAAAAAAAGGCCAGCCGTAAACATTAAAAATCTGAAATTGCCTGCCTAAAAGGTAAAATATCTGAAAATAACCTGCCTAAAAATTAAATTTCACAAAATTTTTGAAATTACAAAAAATTGGAAAAATAGAATAAATTTTGCTTCAGGCTCATTTTGCCTAAATTAATGAAATTCAGTGAAATTTACATGAAATTTGTTACTATGGTTGAGAGACCCTTTTCTACTCTAATTTTTCTGAAATTTCCCAATAATTATTTACCATGATACTTTAAATTTCTTGGGTGTCACACTAATCAGCTTAGTTCGTCGTTGCATCTCCCTTTTCTTCACTTCTTAATCCCTAATCTTCATCTAATTCCTTAAATTAAACCTTTCACCCAATGAGTTACAACATCAAACTATCATCTCCTTTCTCAAAGCAACCTGTGGGAACCCTTGTTTAGCTGCCCAATGTGCTACAATACTGTTGCGGTACCCACTATTATTGCCACTTCAGTACCCACCATTGATACACGTCCCTTGCGTCCAAATCCAAATAAATTAAACACAAATTTAAATCCCATCGTGAATCATAGTAGCATACCTTGTGATTTCAACCAAAATTTTAAAATACCCCAAATACCCAACTTCAACTAGGCCTGCAATAGAAGGTAACTCACAATTTGTTGCTGAATCTAAATCACTTCCCTTTGTTTCCAAACTTCTCTTAAAAAATTGATATATTAATCATGGATAGATTTTAATACATAACATGCTCTAACACCTTCTTAGGTTATCTCCTAGTTCCTTGCCTGTCATGAAACTTAATTTCCTAACTTATTAAAATTACATAAATGCTCTCTCATTAAAAGTCACTTGAAAGCATTGTGTAGTTCATAATGGAAAGGATGAAGGTTTGTTTACATGAATGCTTTCATCTTCCATACAGATGATGGGTCTTCCTCATGTTGTTGCTGGGCTGATGAAGAAAGGGCAGCATGTCTGCTTAGTTTGAGGGAAACTTCAGTTAAAGTGTGCAACAGTGCCAAATGGAATTCAAAATTGGAAGATAGCAAGAAAATTCAGAAAGCAGTTGGTTATCTCCTGGAGAAGCTTTTAAAGAAGCATAAGAGTATTAGCGTGAAAAAATGTGGATCTATTTTTGATTCTATGTCTCTTGATCTTGCTTTCTCTATTGGCTCTGGCAAAAACTTGAGCATTAAGGATGAAAACCTCCTCAAGTTCCTAATTTTGAATGCATGCTGTGGCCAAGTATTGGTAAGGGGCTTACCTTGGGTATTATGAGATGCTAAGAATTAAAGTTCCCACTGGATCTGGCAAAACTACCTCACTAATCCCTGATTTTGCTGTTATTAGTGTTTCTTACATTGTCAAATCTTCTCTGTGTTTTTTTTATGCAGACAGTTGTTGGGCACAAGATGGATTCTGATGCTGTGGAGCATCTGAGCCAAAACATTGAGATTGAGGATCCTGTGCAATCGATGCAGAATATATGGACTAAAGAAGTTGGGTACGTAAATCCTTTAAAAGAAGCAAGAAACTTAGTTCAAGAGTTTAGTACCATGTTGCATTCCATGTAAAGTTGAAGCTTCATGTGATAAATCTAGGTTGCATTCAGCAGTATGTTGTTAGAGGGCTGAGGCTGCTGGATTTTGATTGCTAGCTTTGCACAAATTAC
The DNA here is from genome assembly GCA_035235625.1 of Saururus chinensis. NCBI lineage: Eukaryota > Viridiplantae > Streptophyta > Magnoliopsida > Piperales > Saururaceae > Saururus > Saururus chinensis. The sequence continues at coordinate 17,095,504 of CP141148.1, forward strand.
TTTTCACTAATTTTAGTTTTGTTCCTCGAAACTGTCCAAAGTTAGTTCGGAAAAGGTAAAAATTGTGAAATGTTTGGCATTCATTAAGGTGTAATTTTCCCTATTGGTTTAAAGAAGAATTTCTTATGGGCTTTTCGGGTGCTTGATAGTAGCAACTTGAGCTGTAGATAAGTTTCACAGCCGGCAAATCTGGCCTGCGATGGATTCCTGGTACTGATGAATCTTGTCTGAGGTATGACAGATATGAAATGAGTTATTATGGTTCTGATTTGTAGCTGCATATGCTTCAATGAAAACTAGTGATAGTAAAAAAATTTTTAAAATTAAGCAGGGGCTTGGACCATTTGATAACATGTAGGTATCAGAGAAAGAAAAAGGGAAAAGAGCACCAGAAAAAGCAGATAGCTAAATTTGAAGAAATGTTTTGGTAATTTTAGAACTGGACAGCAAATTTGGTGACTTCATTGTTGTTATAATGGCGTAAAGGTGTCTTGTCAACTGCCTTAGAACTATAGTTTATTACTTGTTGATGGGTCTCCCTGCTATGCTCCTCATAAGCCGCGACATTGTTTGCAGATAAGTGAAAAAGGATATTTTTTGTAATTTTAAAATAATTTCAATTGGTTTTGTTAATGGAAGAGGTGTATGTGCAGTTTGTGAAACATTAGGGAGGTGTAAGTGTAGTTTTGCATATGGTCAAGGAGTATGTGTGCAATTTATCCTTCATGTTTTTAGGGTCTGGAAGCACCATATTTGGATAGCTTCCTGAATTTTCATTGTTTCTAAGTGCATTTGACAATAGTACTTACTCTTTAGGCATTTTTTTATAGTATTTACATGTGGGCCATTTCAATTATAATTTAAAGTGAAATTAGGTGCGAATTGTGTGATTGAATGTGCAATTTGCCATTTTTGAAATAAATTTTTGTGCACATTATCCAACAATCACCATCATTCCATTCCCATATATTAGCTGTTTTTCCATCTCATAAAGATTTCATCTAGGGATGCGCAATTGCTCACATTGCATTGATTATGTATCTTAGCCCTCATTATTTTAGGAAGTATTGGAGTGCGAAAATTTACAATAAAGGATTTGGCTTTTATCCAAGAACCAATGCAAATCATCATGATAAAATTTAGAGTTTTGATTGTTGTTTTTTTTATCACAAGGATGGCAAACCATATATTACTATTACCAGGATAAGACATTCCCTAGATACTCTAGGTCTCATACATGTAGGATAACTAAGACAATCTTTTATGCTCTAATTACAAACTATTACCCTAGTTCAAAAGCTTAAGTTTGGATATGCACATGAAAATCTCAACAATCTTGCTATGGACTTGTTCCACTTTTTAGTCGTTCGCACCCCAAATTTTCATACCCAGTAAGATTGAAGCTATAAATGACAACAAAGTTCATTAAACATTATTTTGACTTGTAGTCAAACAATCCTTACCACAATTGATATCATCAACTAGTCAAAAAGTCTGGGACATCAAAGTTTGCCCATTGTTACACCCTCTTGGAGTTCACAGAAGGATGAGTATGTGCTGTAGAGGCCTTTTGTCCCTCATTGGACTAGTTGGATGCACCTTCCTGCCATAAAAGAGATAAAAGCCTTACCATGTTGCTCAACAATAGTGGGAGGTCAGACTTTATGAATCTCAGTACTCTAATCTACTTGTGCAATGACCATATAAAGGTTGGTACCCTCTTGTAGGACTACCCTTACACATAGCTTCGATCTTTTGATGATTCAACAAGCCCAACTACTAAGCCTATAGAAACACCTTTTCAGTTTACAAATTCACATGCAACCCTTTTTCTCCTAGTGTTCCATTACTACGACTGTGATTTGCACCTGACTAGCTCCTTATTTGTTGAAAGATTCCTTTCTAATTCACTTCTCTTGTTACTTACATCACTCGTGTTGAAGATTTGACACCACCCTCAAGATATCATTATTGATGTTAGCAAGGATCAACACCACTAGAGTTTACGGCAAACACCCCTCTCCCATTGACATGCACATTCCATGTTGGACCGATATTAATGAGACCTAATTGGTCCACCCTCTTCATAATCCCATTGTTTTGGAAAATTGGCGACATCCCTTTGATTGTGTTGGTGGTGTTGATGGCTCGAAGAACCCCATTGTTTTTGGTTTGCTTCACAACACACAAAGAACCCTAATGGATAATACTAACAATTCCCAAACTTCCTAAAATACTAATTTTAAGGGTGAAACAACTAAAATCACATAACTCACATGCTATCCCTTTGCACCACTTGTGAGACACCACCAAAGATGCACTTGATACCTTAATTTTTTATTCTAAATCCATTAAAAACTCCGAAATTATTGGTAGAGAACAATCCTACTTCACAAATACCAAATCTTGATGCTCACACCCTGCCTTCTTTGTTGGTTGCCTTCCTCATGCCCAGCTCTCAATCCTTCCTCAACTCGGTTTTCAAGGCAACCAAGGTTTTGGAGCCTAGAATTTGGGTTTTCCTTCAAGTTCTATTTATAATGTGTTTAAGGTGGTAACCAGAAAGAGGTCACTTTACACAAATGACACTGAAAATCATAGTTGCAAGCTTTTCTGTACAATTGGTTCACACTCTCAACATGTTGATGCCCATGTCGATGAGTTACAAAACATTTGATATATGTTGAGACCATGCCAATAGTTCAATTTCACCCATAATAACTTCTATTTAAAATTTAGAAGATACTTGTTATTTTCAAATTGTTACAATAAGAATATTTTATGGACTAACATTGTTATGTTTATTAAGTAGTTGCTATATGAGCTCCTTTGAGATACAATAAATAGTAGATGATATAATGAGAGATGAATCTCTACATTCCACTGACATAACGGAATGCTCAAAATGCCTTTAGTACATCTAGTAAGAATGCACATGTAAATACAGATTAGTTAAGAAAATTAAAATAAATTAGAGATAATATATGTATCAAATAGAGGTCTCCTTTGCACGCCACATGTACAAAACATGCTTCCATGATCATAATGATCCTATATTGCATGTGCACATAATTATAATCACTATATCAACCCAAACACAATCGTTGTAGGAAACTGCAAGTCCAAATCTCATAGACTTAATATTAATTCATAGGTAGGAGATGACAATGATGTCAAAGGATTTTGCATTGTGATGCATGCCCATCATTGTTTTTAGGACTAATTTGGCAAGAGTCTCAATTGATAGAGCTTGTTGAGAGTTTTCCATTAGTGTGAAAAAAGCACAACTCTAAACATGTGTTATAAGGCAAAAATAAAAAAAAATATTATCACGAAGCATTTTGTTTGCAGGAGATCGATTTTGAGAAAACATACTCATGAGATTTCATTTGATAGAACTTGTTGTAAGCTTCCCAACGATACCAAGAACATACAAATCTGACTTTGGAAGGGCTAAATCTAACCTTGCAAAGTCATAAACAAAACAATGTAAAACATAAGGCCTATGTTGATGTAACATCCAATATTAGGCTAACATGTGACAACCATCTAAAATATCTCCTTGCATACTTATTGTAACACCTCAACAAGTCCCCTGATTATTACTTTCCCTTAAATCGATATTTGGAATTTTGGATGCAGTTGAGTTAACATGGACGATCACGAAGCAAGAGAGTTTTAACACTTGACTATGGGGGGGAGTGAACAAAACTTTCAAATTTAGCCAGGAGTTTGGAACTAGGAAGTCAACTCAATCAACTAGGCTAAGTGAAACCCTAGATTCTTGGCCAAGGGTTTTGGAAGGAGCAAATGATTTACACGTTGACTTGAGGGTTCAACTTAGATTAGTAAGAGGACTTGTTCTTACATTTAAGCTGTATTGACCCAAGCTTGATTATGGAGCCATAACTGAACAAGAGTTGCCCGAGAGTGGATTCAAGATGACTTGACTAAGGGTTGTTTGGATACAGATTCATGAAAGATTAAGCAGAAATCTTCTTAATTGCGTTTGGATGCACAAATTAATTATTGAATCAAATTATCCACTAATAAATGATTTAAAGTTGATTAGTGCTTAATTTAAGATTACCCACCTAATCTCCTTTGGAGGAGATTACCCCAATAATCAAAGGCGGTAATCAGTAATTTTTTTGTGACAAGTTTGCCCTTAATGGGACGGATTACTCATCTTCATTATGTCTGGCTATCTCCCAAAACCCCAGCCTCCACCGCTTTTGGAGCTTCCCATCCCATTATATTACATCAGCTCTTCTAGGTAAAAATATTTTTTATTTCTCCAGTGCATGCCTATGTCATCTCTCTTAGACTCTCACCAACGAGTATTTTTTTTACGTGAGGCAATCCCTCGATGGCTAGTGGTAGCATTGCCAGTGTTTCTGGCAAGGCTGCTAGTGGCCGTAGAAACTGTGCTGTGCCACTGGAGTAGTGGAAGCACTGTTGGAGCCATGGCAGCGCTGCCTGTGGCATCTCGTGACCATGGTAGCTCTGTCATGGCCATGCACTTTTTTTTGTGATGTCATGTCATGACGACCATGGTAGCACTCCCAGTGGTCGTGGCACTGGTAACATTGTCGGAGTAATGATAGCGCTACCGGAGCAATGGCATCACTGCCAGGCAACTTGTGGCCATTGTAGTGCTACTAGATCATTACTTGGATCAAATAAAGTAAAATTAACTAAAACTAAAAAAATAAAAAGAAATTGAATAAAACAAGGGTTGCCTCCCTAGAAGTGCTAAGTTTATTGTCTTTAGCTAGACAATGCCAAAATTCTCAAATATGTTAGGGTGGTTGGTAGATATTGACATTTGCTCCTCTTAAATCGCCAAAAAGATGACTTAGAAAAATTACAAGGCACGACTTGATTATAGACTGATGCTACAAAAGATGGACTTCTATCATAAGTATTGAATCTAAAATTGTCTACCATAAAACATTCAACATCACAAGTTGCAGGTAAATTATTAGACACATCAAAAGCATTTAGTTGCACTTTCAAGTTCCTAAAGGTCATCTCTATTACCCATGTCCTATAATTTATGCATGCATTAGCTTGTGGAAAGGAAAGGATGACCTAGAATGATAGGAATCTGATGTGTGGAGTTGGTATCAGTTTTATATCTAAGATAATAAAATCAACGGGGAAAAAGAATTGGTCAACTTTCACTGAGACATCCTTAATTACTCCCTGAGGCTTACACATAGAATGGTCGGCTAACTACAAGGTAACTGATGTAAGCTACAATTTACCTAACCCTAATTTTTCATACAATGAGTAAGGGAGCAGATTGACACTCGTACCAAGGTTAAGGAGGGCTCTATGAATGGAGTGATCGCCTATGACACAAGAAATAGTGGGCACTCCAGGGTCCTTATACTTAGGTGGGTGTCAAACTTCCAAAGAGAGCTAACTTGTTCGGTAAGGAAGACCTTCTTAGACACATGGGTCTTAGATTTACACTTCTTAGACACATGGGTCTTTCAGGAACTTAGCATAAGCAGGGACTTAATGACATCTAAGAGGGGGAGATTAATTTTGACTTTCTTGAAAGTCTCAACAATCTCATCAGTCCTAGCCGTGCTCTTTCTAAATGGTGAGGCAATGTCAAGACACTGAGGAAAAGGTACCCTAGGGATATAAGATCCCTCAGAAGTCATCTTAGACAGTGCCTCTGAGGAAGGGGAAGGAGATACAAACTCTTTCTCATGTGGTGAACTCACTTCTACTTGAGGCTCATTAGGGGCTGCCCTCTCTAACTCCTCACTCCTATCATCTGTCACTGGTGTCCCCCCAACCTTATTTTCAACAATCCTCCCACTCCTAAGGGTCATTATGGAATGAACTTGTTCATTAGAGGGAGGAGCTCCCTCTACCCAAAATTGACCTTTAGGGTTTGGTAGAGGTTGACTTGGCAACGCCCCCATCTCTCTCTTGTTAATAGCATTGGCTAGTTATCTAATTTGGGCTTCTAGCTTTGTTATAGATTGTGTGTGGGGGTGAAGGATTTGAGTATGAGATTGTAGCTCTTGTAATGTTGTTAAGACCTTCTCTTCAAAACTCGGTTTCCTACTAGGTTGGACATATGGGGGTTGCACTTGAGGTTGGTAGATAGGGACTTGTGGAACTTGGAATGGTTGCCTAGGGAGTTGGTTGCCCACAACCCCTTGGTTTTGTGTCCGCCAAGAAAAGTTAGGATGATTCATCCACCTACGGTTATATGTGTTTGAAAATAGATTATTCTTAGCCCTAAGGAGGGATTGGGTGGCATTCACATGGTCTTAGACAAGCTCAGGAAATTAAGAGGCAGAGGGGCACTCCGTGATAGTATGGGCTGGGTTAAGGCATATTGTGCATACATCTCGAGCAAAAGGAGTGGGCTGATGCATTGAAATCATAAAAAGGTCCAGCTACCTACTCAAAGTATCGACTTTGGAGGAGAGGTCTAATGGGTTTTTGACTTCATACAAGCCACCCCTAGAGGGGGCATTGTTCAAGGTAGATAATCCACTCTCATTTCTATTCAACGCAATATGTTGAAGAGAATTTTCACTCAAGTCCTCAAAAAGTTTACATGCCTCATTTTTATTTTTTAGCAAAAAGGTGCCGCCACAACTTGCATCAACAAGATGACAGTTTTGTATAGTAAGACCCTCATAAAAATGTTACACTAATTGCCACTTAGTGACAACATGATGAGGACACCTCCTAAGAAGGTCCTTAAGTCTATCCCAACTCTCATGGAACTATTTAATGGGAAGTTGGGCAAAAGTGGTTATGGCCTTTCTCATTTGGTTGGTCTTACCTATGGGGAAGTATTTTTTGAGGAACTCTTGTTACATTTAGGCCCAAGTTGTGATGGTGTTTGGCTCTAAAGAGTGAAGCCATTCTTTAGCCTTATCTTTCAGTGTAAAAGGGAAAAGACAAAGTTTAACAGCCTCATCGGTTAAATTTGAGAGCTTAAAAGTTGTGCATACAAGGAGTCATCTAAGTGCCTATACGGGTTTTTATTATTAAGCCCATAAAAGGATGAAAGCATTTGAATGACATTGGGCTTAATTTCATAATTTTGAGTAGCGACCGCTGACAATTTAATGCATGAAGGAGAGTGTACTTGTTGGGAGTGTAATACTGCCTTAGAGCTTTGAGTGGTATATCTACAAACTGATGTTCAACCATGATGAGGGTAGAAGTAGTGTGGGTAGAGGAATTGTGATGTGCCCGATGCAGGCACGATCGGTATCTAGGAAGATTGCGCAGGGAAAGGGGAGAATTGTTGAAGAAAGGGGAAAAGTCTGAAATCACCAAATTGCATAATCAAAACAAGAGTACAGGCCGCCCCTTATGGGAGACGACCTCCCCTAGGGAACCGGGCCAGCTGAACCAACCCTGCCCGCCCGGTTCATAAAATTTAATCTAAGACCAGCTGAACCAATAATTAAAAGACTACAATTCAATTAAATAGTTAAAGCAGTAAAGTAATAAAAAGAGTCTGAGCATCGTGTGCAATCGTGCACAACACTCCACCACGCTTCCGCTAGTCGACTTGTCCTCAAGGCGACCAAGCTGGATAACGAGCCAAGAAATCATCCTCAAGCATCCATGTCGCATCCTCCAAAGGCTGACCCTGCCAGGAAACCAAAACTTCAGTAACAATGCGACCAGAACGACGAACCCACCTCTTCTCAAGCACCGACGCAGGGGCAGGATCAGGGGACGGAACATGACCCATCCGTGGTGGAGGAGACGTATCCATGGCCAAGCTTCGATCACCAACAAAGCTGCGAAGGCAGGACACATGGAACACAAGATGAACAAAGGAAGTAGGCTGCAAGGATAGACGGTAAGCAACTGGACCAGTGCGAGCCGCCACCGGGTATGGACCATGAAACCTGGGAGCGAGCTTGGAGCGCTTGGGCTAGAATAAAGAAGTCTGACATTGTGGTAAGACAGAGACATAGACCAAGTCACCAACTTGGAACTCCCGATCAGTTCGGCGGCCATCATAGAGTTGTTTCATCCAATTCTAAGCCTCAGCAAGATTCATCTTCAACTGGCGCAATGCCTCATCACGAGTTTGGAGCATATAATCCACCTCAGCCACCGAAGATCGATGCGGCACATACGACAAAATAGTAGGGGGAGGGCGGCCATACAACACCTCGAATGGAGTGAAGCCCACATGCATGTGATAAGCAGTATTATAGGACCACTCTGCCCACGGAAGAAGCTGCAGCCATCGGCGGGGCTGTGACATCGTGTAGCACCTCAAGTACTGCTCCAAACAGCGATTAACGACCTCCTTCTGCCCATCTGTCTGAGGGTGATATGCAGTGCTCATATGAAGGGACGTACCCTGTAAGGCAAAGAACTCCTGCCAGAACTGAGAAAGGAAGATACGGTCATGATCAGACACAATGGTACGAGGCATACCATGAAGCTTCGCCACCTCCCAAACATACAAGTCAGCCACCGTTTTAGCAGTAAAGGGGTGACCCAACGCACAAAAATGAGCATACTTAAACAGACGGTCAACCACTACCATGATCACCGACTTACCGTGCACCAGTGGCAAGGCTTCCACAAAATTCATCAATACATCATCCCATATTTTGTCTGGAATGGGTAGGGGTTGGAGCAGCCCAGCGGGAGAAGTGGAGGCAGCCTTGGCGCACTGACAAATATCACAAGCCGTCACATACTCATGCACAGCCCGACGAACCCCCAACCATAAGAAACTCTGGCTGACCCGCTTGTAAGTGCGGAAAACCCCCTCGTGACCAGCAACCGGAGAGTCATGGAAATGAGATATGATGCGGCGGCGAAGATCAACGACATTAGGAACCCACAAACGGTCCTTCCAGAACAATAAATCATCCCGCCAAGTGTAAAACGGACGGGCAGCCGGGTCCTACTAAAGGGCAGCTATCAACGTCTATGTCGAAGCATAAGAACAGTAGGCCTACTTTAGCGCATCGATACAAGGACAAGAGAGCATGGAGAGTGTGAGGCACGACCCTGAGGCAGGTATACGGGAAAGAGCATCGGCCACTGTGTTCTCAGACCCCTTCTTATAAACCACTTCATAATCATAACCCAAAAGTTTACTGACCCAATGCTGCTGAGATGGGGTGGACACCCGCTGTTCAAGGAAATACTTCAATGGTTGATGGTCAGTACGAATCAGGAACTGCCTACCCAAGAGGTACGGCTGCCATTTGGTGACGGCATGGATGATAGCCAACATCTCCTTCTCATAGATGGACAGTGACAATGATCTGCCCGCCAATGCCTTGCTGAAATATGCTATGGGACGCTCATCCTGTAACAAAACCGCCCCTAAGCCAGTGTCCGAAGCATTTGTCTCGATCATAAACGGGCGGCTGATGTCAGGCAAGATCAAGACAGGGGCGGAAGCCATGGCGTGCTTCAGCCCGTCAAATGCTACCTGCGCCTCCGGAGTCCAAGCAAAAGCGCCCCGTTTGAGCAGCGCTGTCAATGGTCTAGCCAGTTCCCCATAGCGACTGATGAAGCGCCAATAGTACCCAGTGAGGCCTAGAAAACCACGAAGTACTCGAACACTTGTGGGAATAGGCCAAGACAGCATGGTGGTGACCTTGGCTGGGTCGGTAGCGACACCATTTTTTGATATAATGTGGCCCAAGTAATCCACCTATCGACTGCCAAAGGAGCACTTCGAACGTTTAAGACATAAAGAATTATCACGCAGAATGGAGAAAACCGACCTGAGGTGTGACAAATGCTCTGTCCACGATCTGCTGTATACCAGAATGTCATCAAAGAAAACCAAGATATAACGGTGCAGGAAGGGGCGGAAGAGGTCGTTCATGAGGCACTGGAAGGTGGATGGAGCATTAGTCAAACCAAACGGCATCACGAGGAACTCGAAGTGGCCGTCGTGAGTCCGAAAAGCTGTCTTGTGCACATCGGCAGCACTCATGCGAATCTGATGATAGCCCAAATGCAAGTCGAGCTTACTAAACATCGTCGCGCCAGTCAACTCATCGAGTAACTCCTCAATCACTGGAATCGGGTACTTGTCTTTCACAGTCACAACATTGAGGGCGCGGTAGTCCACACAGAAGCGCCATGTACCGTCCTTCTTATGCACAAGCAACACCGGCGACGAATAAGAACTTGTGTTGGGCCGGATAATCCCTGCCTGAAGCATATCGACCACCAGCCGCTCAATCTTAGCCTTCTGAATATGGGGGTAGCAGTATGGGCGCACATTGGTTGGGGCGGTACCCGGTGTAATCAGAATTTGATGATCATGGGAGCGGCGAGGTGGAAGGCCCTGTGGCTCAGCGAACAGGTCTTGGTAATTTGTCAACAACTCATTGTGGTCGGGTGGCACTATATCTTGAGGAACCGCAATAACTGCACGCTGCTATAAGAGGAGCCCTTGGGGGGCGTACCGGTACAAGCTGCTCGACGAATGGTCGGAGAGAAGAGTGCCCGGCCTAGATCCTTTCAACCGGATGCGCTGCCCCTGGAGTTCAAAATCCATCCACATCTCCCTAAAGTTCCACACAACATCGCCGAGCTCCTGGAGCCACTGCACACCCAATACAACGTCCATCCCTTTGGTCGGCAACAGGAAGAGATCAGTGACAAATGCATGTCCCTGTATAGACAAAGTAACCTGCGCACACACCCCATTGCTCCGGAGGTGCTTGCCATCGCCGATCAGTACATCACAAGGCTTGGAGTCCGATATGAAACACCCAAGACGGTTGGCGACCCTGTCATTAATAAAATTGTGAGTAGAACCACTGTCGATTAGGATAGCTACCTGTTGGCGCTTGAGGAGCCCCTGGACACGCATTGTGCGGGGTGTAAAAGCCCCAAAGAACGCATGCATCAAGATCTCTGGCAAGAGCTCATCACTGGCGGACAAGGCCGAACCATCACAAACTGCGTCGCCATCGTCCACTTCTTCCACTAGAAGACTGCCCTTAACGGAACAGCGGTGCCCAGGCACAAATTTCTCGTCGCAGCGGAAGCATAACCCCTTTGAACGGTGTTCCTCCATTTGAGCCGGAGTTAAACATCAGACAATCGGACCTGCAGGAGAAGGGAGCTGATTGGTTTGGCCAGGAATAGCACTGCTGGGCGGCGGCTGAGCAAGAGTGGCGCTAGGGGCAAAGCGGCCCAATGGTCCAAGCCACCTCCCTTTGCACTGTCTGGCTAGTTTCTCCTCTTCGATGCGAGCGTGGCATACCACATCCCGCATATTGGCGCACGGGAAGTGACGCATCTCTTCAGAAATTTCGGGCTTGAGGCCGCGCTTGAAGGTACACACAAAGGCGGCGACCGGCCAGTCGGGCAGCCGGTTGGCCACCTTCATAAACTCAGTGTAGTATGCACGGACGGTGGTAGTCTGGCGCATGGAGGACAACATCTCATTGAAATCCTGGAATTCGTTTGGCCCAAATTGAACGCAGAGCTCATCGGAAAAGGCCGCCCATGTTGGGTAGCGTACCTCTTTCTCAAAACTCTGGAACCACACGGATGCATCGCCATCAAGGTGGAAGGCTGAAGTGCGCAAGCGCTCTGCCTCTGAATGAGTGCCTTGGTAGGCGAAAAATTTGTCAGCCTTATACAACCATTCAATCGGGTCATCATCCCCGTTGTAGCGAGGGAACTGCAGTCGAGCTAGACGGGGTTCAGCGCCCGCTCTTTGACCCCCACCATGCTGAGGGAACTCGTCCCAATCCTCCTTAGCATCCTGGAAGTGGTTAGGATGGGGCGGCATCATAGGGGCATTTTGACGAACACCTGGTGTGCCTCGCGTGTCCCAGGCCTGGCGCTGCCCTCCCAACGCTATCTGGCCAGCGCCATAGCCTGCAGGATAGGCTCGGCCTCCAAAGTTGATGCCGGTAGGCACTGGGGTGGCTGTTAGGGTCAGTTCTGGGGCCTGCGAGGGCTCGCCCTTCTCTGGGGTAACAACGGACGGTGCAGGCAGAACAGGCATGACGCGCGCTGCCAGGGCGTCCTGCTGTACCTTCACTCTAGCGAGGTCGGCAGCAAGAGCTTGCACTGTTGTGAGGATCTCTGACAACTTGGCATCGCTGACAGTGGAATTGGCTTGCGGACTGTCTGTTGAAGTTGGCGCTAGTGCCTCCTTCTCTGACGCCACCTCTTGCACCATAGCCTGTTTGCCACGCGCCATGGTCGAGGATCGAACAAGCTCCGATACCAATGATGTGCCTGATGCAGGCACGATCGGTATCTAGGAAGATTGCGCAGGGAAAGGGGAGAATTGTTGAAGAAAGGGGAGAAGTCTGAAATCACCAAATTGCATAATCAAAACAAGAGTACAGGCTGCCCCTTATGGGAGACGACCTCCCCTAGGGAACCGGGCCAACTGAACCAACCCAGCCCGCCCGGTTCATACAATTTAATCTAAGACCAGCTGAACCAATAATTAAAAGACTACAATTCAATTAAATAGTCAAAGCAGTAAAGTAATAAAAAGAGTCTGAGCATCGTGTGCAATCGTGCACAACAAATTGGTGGGAGAGTTTGGGGGTGTAGGGATGTTGGTCGTGGGGAAATCTGATCTCCTAGATGTTCGCTCAGGCTCAGGATCAAATGGTACTAATCGGGGGAGCAAGGAGCGATGACCATGCATACACCGCAAACACACCACACAATTGTAAGTATAAAAAAAAGGAAGAATAAGCAAAAACTAAGGAAAAAAAATTACAAATAAAGAGAAAAGAATTTTGCAAACCAAAGAGAAGCACTATGCTTGTTGATGTCCACTTGTGGCCACAAGTATAGAGAACACGATCTTCAACTCAACATACAAAATCAAATTAAAAGAAAGTAAGAAACTAAGAATTAACCTAAAAACTAAAGTAAATTGAAACTAAAGTAGCTAGAATTATCCTAATACTAATCTAATAACAAATCAACACCAAAAACTTGATCGTTTATAATTAAACCCTTTGCAAGTATACAAGGTAATTGTACTAGGATAAGTATTTAAAGGTTGTGGAACCTCAAGGACGGATAAAGAACTTAAAACTAAATCTAAAGAGGAATTTGTTGATTAAAAACTAAAAAGAACTTAAAAGTAAAATTAAGCAAAAGAAATAATCATTAAATTAAAAGAAAGAGATTAATATAATAGAATTTACTTAGGAAATCGAATCCACTATAGAACCATAACAATTCCTTAACTTTTAATCTAAATCTAGTATGAATATGAACAAGCATTCTCAGCTACAAGCTAGAATTACTTGAGAAATAATCATTAATTAAATTTATGGCATGAACTATCTTTGACAATAGCACGAATCATGTACACTATATTAAATAATAGGCATGACTCATCTCATCTTAGTATAACTCATTCAATTTATTAATGATCTAGACATTAAAATTATTACATGACCATCTCATGTAAATCACAGAAATTAGAATTGATGTAAATATTAAAACGACATTAATTTATCATCTGCAAGACAATAAATCAACATAAAATTAAATAAACAAGAAAAGCTCTTCCATTAAAAAAGAAATCCTTATCATACAATTATCATTATTCACAACTAAGATTTAAATTAAAAATAAAAGAAACTGAAACTTATCTATAGCTTTATCAACTCCTAAGTAAAAGAAAAGTTTAGTCTTTCATTGTAGAAAAAAGCTCTTGAATCTCCATTGAAAGCTTTGAGTTCTCCTCCATCTTCTTCTTCCTTTTTCTCTTCAGAAAATCTCCTCTAAAACTTCAATTTCGAGCCAAATATGTCTTTTGTTAAGCATAAGAGCCGTAGGAAGAAGTTTAACATGAAAAAGATTTAAAATTGGCTTAAATTAGGAAACTGTGCATTATCCTTATCGATCGCCCTGCATGACTATTCAATTGCTTGTACTATATATTTCTTCCAAATCATGTTGAGCTGATCAAACGCCTTTGCACCCCATTCGAACACCTATGAAGAATCTGCACAATATTGACATAAGTAAGTCAATTTACCTCAAAACATCATACAAGTTTTTTCTAACCTAATTCAATTGAATTTTTAATTATTTAAACTATATTAACTCTTAAATAAGACTAAACAATAGAATAATTAAGGGTAAAATAACGTGCAAATTATACTTATCAGTAGTGCTTCCGGAGTTGTGGCAGCTCTCGCTGCCATGGCAAGGCCATGCAAGTGGAGCTTTTCGTGTGAGTTTACCAAACATTATTCATATATAAATTAGATTCATGGAATATGCATTACCATACAAAAACATGATTCATCAATGAATTTAACTAATCAGATTAAGGTAAATCATGATTTACTACACCCAATAATCTGTATCCAAACAGCTCCTAATTAGTGAAACTATTATTGGCCAGTTGAAAAGAAACAAGAAAGGAAAAAGAAACCCTCATAGATGGGTAGTTGGTTTAGGTGGATTTGCGTGCCAAGCTATTCTATTTGATGCCTAAATGGATAGTAAAGTTAGCGCTAAGTGAGAGAATGTCTTAGGAAATTATCTTTTTGGTATGGAATCCCAAATTGGAGAGGATTTGATTTTATTTGGGGGGAAGATGTTGATTTGACAATTTGGGGAAGGGTTGGATTGAATCAAGAGAGTATCTTGAAGGATTAGAAAATTTCCTCAAATAAGGGGGAGGTGCCAAACCCATCTCCCTTTTATCTCCCTCTCTTTTGCTCCCCCAACCCGCCGAGTTCCTCTCTCTTCTCCTCTCCTCTATCCCATGTGTCACGCCCCGGTGATGCCCGACCCGAGCTGAACCCGGTCCAAGGGCCTGTCAAGCGCGCGGGGGCGACGAAGTGAAGATTGAGAAACGATTTAGCGGAAGACTTAACCCTAACCACGGGTGATTCACAGAAATACGGAGTATGCACAATCCTTTGAGCAAGAGTAAATAAAAGGGAAGAAAGAGTGTTGTTTATCATAAAGTAAACAACTAATCTCAAACCCACATGCTTAGTTAAGTAAAGCCCACACCGGCTCAAAATAAGTCATAAGCATCACAACTATAACATGTTACATAAATCCAAAACAACAAAGAACCCAACACAAAGGTTCTAAACATAAGCATAAAACCAAAGAAGATAAGTCACACAACGATCTCCATGATCATATCCAAGACATCTCCGACCTTTCCTCAAAGAGGAGATCCTGTCCGTCTGCATGTCGCACCACGCAGCCCCAAATCAAAACACAAGAAAGAGGGGTGAGTTTAACAAACTCAGCAATGGTTTTTAATATCACTAGCAACATTGAAAATACAATAGCATAGCAATGTAGTCATTTAGATCAAAGATTTACATGATGCATCATTTTCTGATCATACATCATATCACCTAATACTGCATCATGGTGCATAATCAACCTGCATGAATGTATCTCTAACATACATATTCCCACATGCATCACATCAAAATCAACCTGCATGGATCTATCTCTAACATACATATTCCCACATGCATTATATTAAAATCAACCTGCATGGATGTATCTCTAACATACATATTCCCACATGCATCATATCATAACAACCTCCATCAAGGAGTAATCACAATTTAGTGTTACATAGACGAGAGCATAGACAAGGCCACGAAGGCGTGTCATGGTCCAAAATTCTACACAAGAATTAAAGAAAGTTCGGGGTTGTCAATCCCTAATGAAACTGCTCGCCCTGGATGATCCTGGCCAAGGATGTCCCATTCTCACACAGAGAATCTAGAGTAGGGGTGTTCGCCCAGGGACATCTCTTGCGGAGGGAAGAGCCCGAGTTCTCACACAGAGAACCCTAGAACACGTGGTAGCGGGGTGCACACGGCATACCACACTGGATTCTCAGGGTCCAAATGACACTCATAATAACATTCTCACAATCCGCAAGACAAGTACACAACTCGTCCCCACATAATCCCATTTAATTAGACTCAACCCGGGGAGTGCACTTGTTCCACACAGGAACTCAAATCAAAATATGTCCTTTCGGACCAATCAACTTACGATTAATCCACGACCGATCAATCCGGCATACAATTTCACCACATTGCATCAAATCGGTCAAATTTGATTAACCTCGGTGAAGCCTCAATTGGAAATCCATTTTTCATGATGCATGTAGCATGATACATACGTGGGCAAGACATACATGAATCCTAATCCATGATAAATGCTCTCATCAGCCCCTAATGCATCATTCATAATCACAATATTAAGCTTCAACATCATCATTTAACCCCCACATGTGTGTGTAACTAGTAGAAGTACTTCACTCAATGCATTTCAACATGCTTGAAATTAACTTACTACTACACTACACATGTGAATTTCCATCTAAACATGAATTCCAGCGGAAATCATAGAAGAAGAATCGTTGAAATCATATCCCAATTCAAATCTCAACCACAAAGGCTAAACACATATAAAATCACCCATTTCATCATTGAGTCATGACATTTACCAACATCCACACACCAACTAACCACACTCTATCATGACAAATCAGTCCAATAATAGGTTGTAGTCCTACTGAAAATATGCTTAACTATAGGAAATCAACCCTTCATAATTTCAAGATGACAATTCCACATCATGCCATAAAACATAAGTCATTCTATAAATCTCTAAGCATATATCCCAACTTCACAACCTCAATAGCATGCATTTTCAATAGCATAATATGGCTCAAAACACTCCATATTCATATAAAATTGGCAAGCTAAAGTGGAATCATCGAAATAAACATCATGCATTAGAATACCAATCTGTTGTGTAGCCGTTCGAATGCCCTTCAGGCTGTTCGATCGGTTAAAAGTAAAAATTTCAAATTCACAGTTTGGCCGTTCGAACGCCTAGCAGGCCGTTCGATCAGCTGAACTGGAAAACTGTCGTTCCGACAGTGTTGCCGTTCGAACGCCCAGAAGGGTCGTTCGAACGCCAACAAGGCAGAACAGTCCATCTTCTTCCTTTCACAAATCCAAACCGAAACACCATTGATAATACTTCAAATCCATATCTAACACCCTAATCATCATCAAAAGTCTTTCTTGACTTCTAGAAAGTTAAACCATATCATAATAATGCAAAACCCTAAGAAATTGAGATTAAATAATTCCATTTTCTAATCTTACAATTAACACACCAAATCAAGCAACTCATTTCGAAATAAGCCAAAAATCAAGAATTTTACCATGGATAAACTAAGATTTCGAAGACCCATTACCTCAGCACTTGATTAAGCTCGGATTGGAGAGTCACCCTTCTTGAAATCCTTGAAAACACAATGAGTTTGAATTAAACTCTAATAAAAATCGATTTACCCAAGAAATCCCTAATTAAATCTTAGATCTAGGGCTTGTTGGTAGTAAAAATCGAATTTTGAATGTTAGGGTTTGTAGTAAAACACAAATCAGTAGTTTTTGATGTCCAAAAACGAATTGAAACAAGGGGAAAATGGTAGATTTAGAAGAGATTAGGAAGAAAGTAGGGTTTAGTGCTTAATTAGAGTAAGCTTACCTTAATCGGCTTCTAATTCGAGCCTAAGTGGGGATTAGGCCAGACCTCCCTCCTTAGCCTATTCCCAAAAATGGAAATGGCCCAGGTCTGCCCTTTTATAGTAAGGGTTGGGGTATGCATGGGTAAGTTATGGGGTATAAATAGGAAAAGTAGGTTAAAAATGGGTATTTTACAAATTTAAGCACTGATTAAGCCTAATAAAATTCTAAAAATTTTTGTATAACCTTAGGTAGATGTCTAGGTTCATTTGACCCAAAAACCAAAATTTCGACGGTGGGGCCCACAGGGGTCCCGCCAAAACCCTAATTTTCGGAAAAAATAGTGAAAATTCAGAAAAATCCCAAAAATTCACATTTGCTTTAAAATCACAATCTTAAAGTTGATTTTGATTAAAAACCATCATAAACACTATTTATTCACTAAATTGCCGAATAAATCAGAAAACGCGTAAGTCTCACGATAATCAATAATTAAAGAAAACCAAAAACCGGTTTAGAGATGAGGGTCCTTACACCATGCCTCTCCCCACTCTCTTCCTCTCTTTTGCATCCTCTCCACTATCTAACCAACAAATCCCTTGATTGTGAGGCCATTGGAACATTTTTTCTATGGCCGGGATAGTGCAATCCATAGGAGCTAGAGGAACACCTTCTCCCAGCCTGGTTGAGGGATTTGCCACTGGTAGTGAGGCAGGACTTATTTTATTTTACTATTAGGGTATAATGATGTTAGGGATTGTGTGGTGGATGCTTTGATTGTAAAGTTTCATTACCTGGTTGAAATTCATAGTAGTAGCATGACTAGTGTTTTGGGCTTCTTGCTTAAAAGTTGGAATTTTAGGTATGTTATATATTGATTCGTGCTGCCTTGTGATATAAGAGAAGCTTTGTGTAAAAAATGTGTTGGTTCTAGAAATGTTGATAAATCTGTACTGTGCTATGGTGTTCCCTTTTGCTTGGAAAAGGGTTTGCATAGGGTTTCCCCTTCTTCGAACTTTTCTATCATCTTTGAATACTAGAATTGGCTCGATTGGTTCATACCCTTATGATATGAGTCTTGATATGGAATTTTTTTGAGTCAGTAGACATTTTGAATCTTTTGTGGTATAAATTTCTAGGGTTTTATTCTAGTATTTCTCATCGAAAAGGTCGCTTGTCCTATAGTACAATTTTTTTTAACAGTCTTTGTCTTGAGTTTTTGACTCGTTCGAACCCTTTATCTTCACATTTTTTATGCAAGATAATTACGAATGATTTTGGTAGACTATTTTCACAATGTATTTTTGAATAATTTACTAGATACACATTTATTTATTTGGATTTTGGTAAACTGTGTTCGTTAGATTTCACAATTATGTGAATCAACCTTTAAATGTGTTTTTTGATCCTAAAATTCTCGTGAACTCAATTGCACATGCTTTTGGTTTATTGTAAAAACCTTAATTCATTTTGAGTCATTTTTTGGCAATTATGATCCTTGTATTCCAACAACATGGAAATTCATCATTGCACACGAATTTCTGAAATTTGTAAATTAATACATTCTGTGGTCACAAAAATAAATTTATATTATTTTTTAATAATTATTTTTGTAAAAATGTAATATGATTTAGCAATGATTATACATTTGAGAAGAGCAAATATTGTCTCAAAAATAAATTATTTAAATATTTTTAAAAAAATAATTTTCATTTGTGACAAAAAGTTGTTGTTGCAAAATTTAAATTATTATTAAAGAAATATTTGAAAAAAATTATTTTTACTTGCGAGAATTAAATATTTTTACAAAAAATATAAAAAATAATTTTTTCCCTTCGTACATAATATTTTTTGCAACATATTAGTAGTTTTTGCAATGTATTATCTAGTGTTTGCGACAAAAACTATTATCACAAAAGGTTTCTATTTGCGGCAAATTACTTTTTGACACACACTTCTTGCAACAATTGTGCAACAAATTCTTTTTGTTGCAAAAAACCTACTAAGGGTCTACCATTAGGGCCACATTCTAGTGCAACATGCTTTAATTATATTATTTTTTAATAAAGGGGGCATAAGCCTTAGTGTTGCTTAGGGTTTATCAATCATTTCTTAATTATTAGAAAATTTATTGTTATTTTCATTTAATAATGTTTAGTGGGCTTTTAGGTTTATGTTAGTAAACCCATTAAGATTCTCTATTTATGTATAAGGGCTATGCCCTAATTGAGTAGTAAATGAATAATTGAATCTCTTGTCTTCTCCCCTTTCTTCCTTGCCTCTCCATCCTTCATGGCGGCTATGCCACTCCCTCTCCCCTTTCTTGGCCATCAAGTGCCACTCCTTTCTCCTACCTCGACTTCTAGGCCATTGTGGACACCTGTTCACAATATTGGCATTAAAGCCGAATGGTTTATGGGGCAACGGGCGGAGATGCTTCCAAAAGCTCTTCCTTCCCTGGATTTGGCTACCATCTTGGAGATGTGTGAAAAACTTTCAGCTTCGGTAGACAAGCTTCTAATGGCTAAGACAACATCTATGCTGGCCAAGGTGCTGCCTTGGGCTGATCTAACAACTCCACCATCGGCAAAGGTTCTACCTCGGGTTGACCCAACACCTTCCCCACCGGCCAAGATGCCCTACCGGCCAAGGTGCATCCCCGGGCTAACCCAACTCCTCCATCATCATTTGCATGGAAGACGAAGATGAATCAATTGAAGCAGGTGGCCTTTCGCTGCAAAGAGAACCCATTCCGGAGGAGTTGGCACCCCCGCAACCAGGGATCCCAATTAGGTGCTGGCCAGAGTAGATTCCAACTACCTCATGCAGTCATTCAACGGGACATCCCAGCAAGCTGCTGGCCAGGGCCATCAGGTAGTCTGCACTAGCCTTAGGTGGCAAGAAGCCCCACGATTTCTGCTCTAGTACCGTGAAGAAAGAGAACTAACGCAAGTAATTCGTCGCTGAGTCTTCCTTTACCTCTGCCGGTGTAGGGGAGGTTCTCGTTCACGGGGAAGTGGGGGATTACGAGTTTGGGCACATGCTGACGGGGATCCGAAGGGGAGAGAAGAGGGCATCCTCTTCGACCAAGGCGCCCGTACAGCCCTCGCCTTCTTCACCCTCCGCTCTGATGGCGAGCGCGAGTTGATTGCCGGAGAACGGGGGCAGCAATTCCACTACACTGTCATCTCTTCTTCTTTCATCCGCCATCACAAACTTCCAGCAGTCACCCCATCGTACGCCGATCACCTCCTCTGCCCGTTCCCCTCTAATCAGATGCCTGCATCAGCTCGCCAGGCAAAGATTCCGCCGTTCTTTTCCTCGCCCAGTCCAACTTCCTTTCTTTTTGGCAGGCCAATCCATACCGGTCAAATCTTCAATTGCTGAATTCTCGGCGGCGATTTTTCGATGGAGCTGATGCAAGATGTCGATGATTGGAAGTTTCCCCAACAATTGCGGCCAAATCTACGCTGCAATGAGTCTGGAAATTTCTTTCCTTCTAAATGGCAACAAGGACTGAACGAAACGTGCTATTTCCTTCCTTTTGAAAGGCAACAAGGACTGATTGAGATTTGCTGCCTGGAGATTGCTTGGATGATACAGGAATTTCCTTTCCATATAGTTCTGCCTTTTCTGGCTAGAACGCCCCTGTTTTCCAATGAAATCTTCATTGGGAGGATTTTTGCTAGAGATTTCTCGGTGGAATATTTGGTTCTCCCAAATCTCAGCTTGCAATCTGGCATATTAAATTTTGGGGCAGAAAATCTCAGCTGTGAGATGCATGCAACCTTAGCCCTTAGTTGGCTGACCTCAAAACTATGGCATTCTTTCCCTGTATTAGTACATAACTGCCAGTTTTGGATTTCCGGTGATGGCTCCATTCTACACAGAACAACTGGCCTTTTTTGGCAAGTTCTCCACTAGTGAATGTCCAAATCGAATCCCCCGTGAAGTTGCCAAAATTGTTGCCAATCAATCAATGGGCAGAACAAATAGCTGCCAATTTGAAGCTCCATTTGGAAAGCTCATATTCCGCTTTAATCAATATCGGTTTGAAATTTGTATGAGACCCAAAACAGGCACATCAGCGGATCCGCAAGAGAAGGTGTGGCTCTTTCTTTTTGGGAATTTTTCCAATGACCATGGGAAGTTTCTTTATACAACATGGCAACTTAATAAAGGAGTTCCGAAGCTCATCTTGTGGAGATTGCATACAAGCCACCTTAGTAATTGCCGGAATTTCTCAATTTATTTTCCTTCTATATTGTGCCCAACCGGATTGGATACTTCAAAGGGCCTGTTATGTGCATTTGACAAGTAATGGTGGGCCAAACCCATTAATGGGCACGATCCTCAACCATTTGGATGCAAGTCCTCATGCCCAATTGCTTGTGTCCATGCGCCTCAACTTGTGTAATGGGCTTAGCAGACCGACTTTCGGCTCACCCTTCCATTCTGTTCCAACAACATTAGTAAGTGGGAAATGACTCTTTTGGGGTCTGCCAAGTTGCTGCCTAGTGCTGCCAAATGGACCCATGCACCCTGCACCTCCCTGGATCATTCCCTCATAGCACTTCAGCATCCTTCCTTCGTTGCAAGCTCCGAACTAGCTATTCTTTGCTTTCGTTATGATGGGCCGATGCTATGAGTTTTTAGTCACCTTTAGGACGAGGTGATGTGAAAGCGTGATGAAATGTTGTGAACGTCCTAAGGGTCTACCATCGGGGCCATATTCTAATGCAACATGCTTTACTTATGTTATCGTTTAATAAAAGGGGCATAGGCCTTAGTGTTGCTTAGGGTTTATTAGTTATTTCTTAATTATTAGAGAGTTTGTTGTCATTTATATTTAATAATGTTTAGTGGGCTTTTAGGCTTATGTTATTAAGCCCATTAAGATTCTCTATTCAAGTGTAAGGGCTATGCCCTAATTGAGTAGTGAATGAATTATTGAGTCTCTTGTCTTCTCCTCTTTCTTCCTTGCCTCTCCGTCCTTCATGGCGGCCATGCAGCTTCCTCTCCCCTTTCCTGGCCATGAAGCACCACTCCTTTCCCCTACCCCGGCTTCTAGGCCGTTGTAGACATCGGTTCACAACATAGGCCTCCGTGGGCTCTAAGAGACAGAGCCCGCTCCCGTTGTGTTTGAACCTTAAAAGAAACCGGAAAGAATTAAGCAAATAAGCCCACATTGAAAAGCCCAAAAATAGGCCCACCTAAATAAGGAAAGATAGGAGTATTTAAAGAGAGAAAGAGAGGAGGAGTACCCTAATGCAAGTGCCGCCCCACTCCTCTCCTCCTCTCTTCACAATTGTCACCACCCTCTCTCTTTAGAGAGGCTTGCACATAGAAGGGAGATCCCTTGCTGCTGGCCGCCCCTTTGCTCCCCTCTCCTTGGTCTCTTTGGCGGGTTGAACAAGGGAGGAGACTCTCATTCTCTGCTGGATCGTGGAGGTTGATTCAAGGGCTGGTTCTTGCTGTGATTTTCCTTCATCCAAGTGTGGGTTTGTGAGGGATCAACACATAGGTAATCTCCTTTCTTCATTACTTGTTTGATCTTGTGATTGGGCATGTAAGGACTGATTTTGGAGGGCGTGCAAGGGCTTGAACACCCAGGTCAGTTGGTATTTGTTCCTCTTTGATTATCCTCTTTGCTTGATTCATGATTGGAATATGATTATTGCTAATTGATTAGAGATCCATACATGCATTCATTGTAGAATAATTTGAAGATTGGTTTTTGATTGGTGTGCGGTGCCCTCCCATTGCACTTCCTGTGGCCTGGCCACTCTATAGTGGCATCAGAGCCTAATTGGAGGTCGTTGGTTGCTAGTTCAATCAAAGATTGATTTTGATTACCCGATCTAGGTTATGCATGCTAGAATTGGGGATTTTGTGAAATTGATTGATCTACTTATTCCAATTAAGAGGCTTTTGTTTCTAAGTTCAAATTGGATATATTCGGGATTGTATTGACTAATTTTCTTGCCATTTTGATCTGATTTGGAGTTTTAATTAAGAAATTGCACGTTTGTCTGCTTGTAGGGGCATAATAGCTAATTTGATCTTGCAATTTTGTGTATAATTAATTCTCTGCTCATGATCTAGACACACACCCTCTTGCTGGTCAGCAATGGCTAAATGATTTATTTGTGATTAAAAATAATTATTTTTTTAAATTATAAAGGTATAAATTGACCGTTTTAGCCCTTTCGACTGATTCTTTCTCTAGCAATTCATTTCAGGTGGCTATTGAGACAACTTGATGTGAAAAATGCATTCTTACATGGTGATTTACAGGAAGAAGTATATTTACAACAACCACCTGGTTTCATAGATGCTTCTAAGCCAAATCATGTTTGTCGCCTCCATAAGGCACTCTATAGTCTCAAACAAGTTCCTCGTGTCTGGTTTAATAAAATCACTTCCTTTCTTGAGACACAGGGATTTTAGGGTTGCATCTATGACCCATCTCTATTCATTCGTCAACAAGACTCAGAGACTTTGCTTCTTCTTTTTTATGCTGACGACATTATTATGATAGAGACCTCTCCATCATCCCTTCACCAATTGGTTGAAGCTCTTTCGCAACAAATTGCTATGAGTGACCTTGGTCCTCTACATCTTTTTCTTGGCATGCAAGTAGTCCGCACGGATCATACACTACACTTATCTCAATTTCAGTATGCTATGCAGCTTTTAGAGTAGTTTGATCTTACTGGTGTTTGGCCCGCTAAAATGCCATTGGCATCTGGTGTTCATCTATCAGCTTGTGGGTCCCCGGCTCTTTCCAACCCTTCTCTTTATTGCCAAATGGTGGGGTCTCTTCAATAACTCACCATGGCTCGTCCAGACCTTTCTTTTGTTGTTAACCATGTTTGCCAATTTATGCAACAACCATGTGCTCATCACCTTGAGGCTGTCAAACGCATTTTCCGCTACGTCAAAGGGACTATTACCTAGGGTCTTCACTTTTCCCATGGTGATTGTCTCTCTCTACGTTGTTTTTATGATGCTGATTGGGCGGGTTGCCCAGACACTCGACGCTCTACCACTGGTTATGCCGTGTTTCTTGGACCCAATCTTCTTTCATGGGGTGCTAAGAAACAAGTCACCGTATCTTGCTCCTCTTCTGAAGCTGAGTATCGTGCTCTTGCTACCACCACTGCTGAGCTTCTTTGGTTCCTGCATCTTCTTCGACGGCTTAACATATCACTTGCTTCACCACCGACACTTCTTTGTGACAATCTTAGCGCCTTTCATATGTCCAGAAATCCTATAGCTCATCATCGGACCAAGCATATTGACATTGATGTTCATTTCATTAGAGAATATGTGCTTCGTGGCACCATTTAGCTTTCTCATATTTCTGGAGCACACCAACTTGCCGATTTCTTCACCAAAAGCTTACCTAGTCCTTGATTTACTGATATTCGTGGCAATCTCAATCTTCGGCCTAACCCTCCTTGAGCTTGAGGGGGGATATGAGACCCAAGTCTCTACCGTTGCTCAAATAGAATGTTTTCATAATCTTCTCACAGATCTTGTAATATTTGATGGGATCACATAATCCTAAATTGTGGATTTTGTAATATTTGATGGAATCACATAATCCCTAAATTGTACATCATACACTCCTATTTAGAGGAGGAATTGAAATGAAAAAATCACAGCTTTCAGTTCTCTCACACAGTGATGTCTGGGGCCCTACAAGCAGCTGATGGACCGGCATTCCTAGATGAATGTCATGCCCTGCAACGCTCTCTCGGGGGATCTGCTCAAGTATGAGAAGTCAATCAACGCCTTGACCTTGTTCATTCACATGGTCATATCTCACCTGCCCCCAGCTTCGTTCCAGTGAACACGGATTCCTATTGTACTATGGTTAATGCATACTGCCGACAGAGGAAGTTTGCAGAGGCCATTGGCATTTTCAGAAAGAGAGTGAAGATGCCTTGTGGGATGATGAGGAAGCTGCCTCACTTCACTGGAAGGTTGTTTTCCACATTGACAAAAATGTTGCCGGATATTGAGGATGACCCTGCATGGCACAATTCAAAGAGCAAAGACGAGGATGCGGGGAAGATGAGTAGGTATAGCATGGCTCAAGGTTGCCTTGTCCGGTTAGCTATCTCTCTTGGTGGGAATACCATTGTTCCAGTTGTCTTCGAGCTGCTGCTGGCGTACTTTGGTGCGCCCGACTGGCAGAAACATCAGGCGGCTCTGATTACTCTCGCAGAGATAACTGAAGGTTGCTCACAGGCCATGATAACGAAATTGGAGCAAGTAGTGGCGATGGTGTTGAATTCATTCTCACATCCCCACCCTCGTGTCCGTTGGGCTGCAATAAATTCACTTGGGCAGTTGTTCATAGATTTGGGTCCGGACCTACAAGGAAAATTTCATCAGAGGGTGTTACCTGCTTTGGCATCTGCTATGGAAGAATTAGATGTAAATGGCATACTTATTGTGTGATCAACAATATCCCTTCTGTCCACCCAAAAGCTGGACAAGCAACTCTCAGATGCCAGGGCCAATTTTCTTGTTGATGCACATGTATTCCAGGGAGTCTCAAATAATTTTTGCGCAAAACTTGTGGCTGTGTCCTCTGGACGGTATGATGCAATTTCAAGGGCACAACCTATTCTATCAGCAATGTGTGAGAAACTATACATCTTCAAAGGTGAAGTTGGTGCTGATCAACCTGTAATCTTGCACATGCTTTGATATTCCACCTGCTGCAGAACCATTGAATGGGATGAAAATGGAGCTAGTGGCTGCTGCGTTTCCTCTTCTGAAGGGTGTTGTTGCCACAACTAACGTGGTTGACGCTTGCACGAGTTGACGTCAATGTTGCTGTCATGGGTGATGGATTCCCTAGGAAAGAAAGGAAGGGAGACGAAGGATGTTATGTCAAACAATGTCTCCATCTACAAGTCACAAGCCTCTGCCCTGGAAAAGTATGCTGCTGCTAACTGCAAGGTTCTGGTATGCCTTGATTTTGAAGAAATTCGCCCCGTCTATCCCTGAGAAGAACATAACATGTTTAACGAGACTAGATCTTAACAGGGCCCTCGGTCAGATATCCAAGAGGCTGCATGTTCAGGTCAGCGATGTTAAGAATGCTATTATATGGGGGAACCATTCTTCGATCCAGTACCCTGATGTCAATCATGCAACTGTGAAGACACCCCCCGGAGGGAAGCCTATGCAGATGTTGGTTTGCCGGCAAGTCCTAGGCTCAGATTTAACAGAGCGGGTTCTTTACTGACAGTCACTACAGGAAATTGAGCCATCACTAAAGAAGGAACTCATCATTTCCACTGCCCCAATGACCATTGTAATTGGAATAATTAGCTGGATTGGGCTTCCATCGTCTTTCACCATCTTCAATTTTGGTGCGCAGAAGGCTATGGCGAACTGGCCGTTATTCTTTTGTGTTGCAATAGATTTATGGGCTGGACTGATCATCAGGTTTGTGACTCAATATTTCCCTAGCAAAGA
The DNA here is from genome assembly GCA_035235625.1 of Saururus chinensis. Lineage (NCBI taxonomy): Eukaryota > Viridiplantae > Streptophyta > Magnoliopsida > Piperales > Saururaceae > Saururus > Saururus chinensis. The sequence goes on from CP141148.1 coordinate 17,122,533, forward strand.
TTACAGCTTTTATCCAGGATGTTGCTGATCCATGCAGAATTGGAGCTGCTACTAATGTCCTATTTGGACTCGCCTTTGGGTATAATTCAGTATCATCCCTATATTTGCACCATATGCCAGCATTTATGTTAGCTTTCGCATTGCTGCAATGTACGGTATTGCAATAGTTGCGCTTGGTATGCTGCGCACCATAACTAATGGCTTGGTTATTGATGATTATGGCCCCATTAGTGACAATGCTGGGGCATTGCTGAAATTGCTGGTATGGGTCACCGAATCCGTGAGAGAACATATATTCTTGATGCTGCAGGATGCACTACAGTTGCTATTGATTGGATCAATAGCTCTGGTGTCTTTGTGAGTTGTGCTACCCTTTCCACAGTTGGTGTTCTGATGTTTTTTAGGTCACTATTGGATTGCTTGTGGGTACTCTGATGTTTTTTAGGTCACCTCGAGGACGAGGTGATGCGGAAGCGTGCTAGAATGTTGTGAACATCTTAGGGGCTGTGATAAGTATGAAATCTATATTTATTTTATATACCTTTTTACCTTATTTGCTAGTATAGATTAGGTTAATTTAGTGTTATTTATAGTTTATTTAGATTAAAATAGATATTAGTATTTTAGTTTAATTATTAATGATTTTGTAGTTATTAGTAGTTTAGATGTGTATTTAAACGAAGTTGAAATTTTAATTATATTCTACATGTCTAAAATATGATATTTTATAATTTATAGGTAAAGTGCGTTTATCGAGGTACTTGGACGATGTTTTGAATAGTTCAAAATAGTCTTGACATGCTTTAAAGTGATTTGGACAACTTTTCGGAGTTATAAACAAGTTGAAAATGAATATGAACATGAAGAAAAGTTTAATGAACAGAATATGTACTGTCCAGAAAAATTGTCCAGATTGTAGAAACACTATAGCCGTTCGAACGGGCATGCAGGGCGTTCGAACGGCATAACGTGCAGTTTCCTAGTTTGACCCAAATTTCAATCGTTTTCATATTGGACTTCTTCCTACGGATCTTATGCCTATAAAAAGACATATTTGGCTTGAAACCAGAGGATTCCAGTAGATTTTAGGAAGAGAAAAAGGAAGAAGAAGATGGAAGAGAACTCAAAGCTTTCAATGGAGATTCAAGTGCTTTCTTCTACCATGAAAGGCTAGACTTTTCTTTTACTTAGGAGTTGATGAAGCTATAGATAAGTTTTAGTTTCTTTTCTTTTTAATTTAGATCTCAGTTGTGAATGATGACAATTGTATGATATGGATTTCCTTTTTAATGGAAGAGCTTTTCATGTTTATTCAAATCTATGTTGATTTATTGTCTTGTAGATGATAGATTGATGTGGTTTTGATATTTTCATCGATTCTAATTTCTGTGATTTAGATGAGATGGTCATACAATAGTTTTAATGTTCATATAATTAATGACTTGGATGAGTTATACTAAGATTAAACGGGTCATGCCTATAGCTAGTTTAGTGTAGATGATTCGTGCTATTGTCGAAGATAGTTCATGCCATGGAAGTTAATTAATGATTCTTTTTGAAGTAATTCTAGCTTGTAGCTGAGTAATACTTGTTCATATTCACACTAGATTTAGATTAAAAGTTAAGGAATTGTTATGGTTCTATAGTGGATTCGATTTCCTAAGTAATTTCCATCATATTAATCTTTTGCTTTTAAACTAGTTGATTCCTTTATTTTGCTTAATTTAAGTTTAAGTTCTTTCTAGTTTTTAATCAGCAAATTCCTCTTTAGATTTAGTAATAATCCATCCGTCCCTGAGGTTTGACAACCCTTAAATACTTATCCTAGTACAATTACCCTGTACACTTGCAAAGGGTTTAATTATAAACAATCAAGTTTTTGGCGCCGTTGCCGGGGACGGTGTTGATTTGTTACTAAATTAGTATTAGGATAATTCTATCTAATTTAGATTCAGTTTACTTTAGTTTTTAGGTTAATTCTTAGTTTCTTACTTTCTTTTAAATTGATCTTGTAGGCTGAGTTGAAGATCGTACTCTCTACACTTGTGGCCACAAGTGGACATCGACAAGCATAGTGCTTCTCTTCGGTTTGCAAGATCATTTTCTCTCTTTATTTTTAGTTCTTTTTTTAGTTAGTTTTTGCTTGTTATTCCCCTTTTTACATTTAAAATTGTGTGGTGTGTTTGTAGTGTATGCGTGGTCGTCGCTCCTTACTCCCCCGATTCGTACCATTTGACCCTGAGCCTAAGCAGACATCTAGGAGAGCTGAGTTGCCCTCGACCTACATTCCTACACCCCCAAACTCACCCACCAATTCCTCCACCTACACTACTTCCCCCATCATGGCTGAACATCAGTTAGTAGATGCACCACTTAAAGCTCTAAGGGAGTATTACACTCCCAATGAGTACACCTCTCCTTCATGCATTAGGTTGCCAGTGGTCGCTGCTCAAAATTATGAAATTAAGCCAAATGTTATTCAAATGCTTTCATCTTTTTATAGGTTTAATAATGAAAACCCGTATAGGCACCTAGATGACTTCTTAGAACTATGCACAACTTTTAAGCTCTCAAATTTAACTGATGAAGCTGTTAAACTTCGCCTTTTTCCTTTCACATTGAAAGATAAGGCTAAGGAATGGCTTCACTCATTAGAGCCAAACATTATCACAACATGGGCCCAAATGCAACAAGAGTTCCTTAAAAAGTACTTCCCCATAGGTAAGACCAACCAAATGAGAAAGGCCATAACCACTTTTGCCCAACTTCCCACTGAACAGTTCCATGAGAGTTGGGATAGACTTAAGGACCTTCTTAGGAGGTGTCCTCATCATGCTGTCCCTAAGTGACAATTAGTACAACGTTTTTATGAGGGTCTTACTGAACAAAACCGTCATCTTGTTGATGCAAGTTGTGGGGGTACCTTTTTGCTAAAAAATGAAAATGAGGCATGGAAATTTTTTGAGGACTTGAGTGAAAATTCTCTTCAACATGCTGCGTTGAATAGAAATGAGAGTGGATTATCTACCTTGAACAATGCCCCCTCTAGGGGTGGCTTGTATGAAGTTAAAAACCCATTAGACCTCTCCTCCAAAGTTGATATTTTGAGTAGGAAGCTAGACCTTCTTATGACTTCAACACATCAGCTCACTCCCTTCACTCAAGATGCATGTACAATATGCCTTAGCCCAGCCCATACTATCATTGAGTGCCCCTCTGCCTCTCAATTTCCTGAGCTTGTCCAAGACCATGTGAATGCCACCCAATCCTTCCCTAGGGCTGAGAACAATCTATTTTCAAATACATATAACCCTGGGTGGAAGAATCATCCTAACTTTTCTTGGCAGACACAAAACTAAGGGGTTATGGGTAACCAACCCCCTAGGCACCCATTCCAAGTCCCACCAGCCCATATCCACCAACCTCAAGTGCAACCTCCGTATGTCCAACCCAATAGGAGTCCAAGTTTTGAAGAAAAAGGTTTTGAGTGCCCTGCAAGACATTCAATCTCAATCCCAACTCCATTCTCACACACAATCTATAGCAAAGTTAGAAGCCCAAATTGGACAACTAGCTAATGTTATTAACAAGAGAGAGATGGGGATGTTGCCAAGTCAACCCCTACCAAACCCTAAAGGTCAATTTCAGGTAGAGGGAGCTCCTCCCTCTAATGAACAAGTTACTTCCATAATGACCTTGAGGAGTGGGAGGATTGTTGACAAGAGTGTTGGGGGGACACCAGTGACAGATGATAGGAGTGAGGAGTTAGAGAGGGCAGCCCCTAATGAACCTCAAGTAGAAGTTAGTGCACCACATGAGAAGGAGTTTGTATCTCCTTCCCCTTCCTCAAAGCCACAATCTAAGACCACTTCTGAGGGATCTTATATCCCTAGGGCACATTTTCCTCAGTGTCTTGACATGGCCCCACCATTTAGAAAGAGCACGACTAAGATAGAGGATATTCTTGAGACTTTTAAACAAGTCAAAATTAATCTCCCCCTCTTAGAAGCCATTAAGCAAGTCCCTACTTATGCTAAGTTCCTTAAAGACCTATGCACTCAAAAGCATAAATCCAAGACCCATGTGTCTAAGAAGGTCTTTCTCACCGAGCAAGTAAGCTCTCTTTTGAAGTTTGACACCCCACCTAAGTATAAGGACCCTGGAGTACCCACTATTTCTTGTGTCATAGGTGATCACTCCATCCATAGAGCCCTCCTTGACCTTGGTGCGAGTGTCAATCTACTCCCTTACTCGGTGTATGAGAAACTAGGGTTAGGTGAATTGCAGCCTACATTAGTTACCTTGCAGCTAGCCGACCATTCTGTGCGTAAGCCTCGAGGAGTCATTGAGGATGTCTTAGTGAAGGTTGACCGGTTCTTTTTCCCTGTTGATTTTATTGTCTTAGATATAGAAACCGGTGCCAACCCCACATATCAGATTCCTATCATTCTAGGTCGTCCTTTTCTTGCCACAGCTAATGCATGCATAAATTGTAGGACGGGGGTAATGGAGATGACTTTTGGGAACATGAAAGTGCAACTAAATGTTTTTGATGTGTCTAACCATTTGCTTGCAACTTCTAATACTGAATGTTTTATGGTAGACAATTTTAGATTTGATGCTTATGATAGAGGTCCATCTTTTGTAGCATCAACCCATAATCAAGTCATGCCTTCTAATTTTTCTGCATCATCTTTTTGGAGACTTAAGAGAAGAGCCAATGCTAATATCTACCAGCTGCCCTGATATATTTGAGAATGTTGGCAATGTCTGGCTAAAGACAATAAACTTAGCACTTCTTGGAAGGCAACCATGTTTTTGATATATTTCTTTTCCTTTTGTTTATTTTCTTTGCTTCATTTAGGCTTTATTTACTTATTTTTTTAGTTTTTTTTTCTCATTATAGTTTTGCTTCTTTTATGGGATATAATACTTTAGGTTTGGGGGAATGCTCATCACTTATATTTATTTCTTTTCTCCAATCCTATGTACTTCACTTTTCAGATTAGTGGATTAGTTATGCTTTTAGGTGATATCTTTATCTCTCTTACTTATTCTTGTCATTGTAGTATATATTTTCTTTCACATTGAGGACAATGTTCAGTTTAGGTTTGGGGGTGTAGAAAGATATTTTTATTTCTTATTTTTCTTTTAGGATGTTTTAGAGTATTTTTTTTATTTTTCTTTTGTTTTCTTTTAAGTGGGTTTTATCGCTTATTCTCTTTTAAAAGTATATCTCTTAGAGTAATTTCTATTTTATTTTCATTATCTTGGATAATTGTGCTTATATTTGTAAATCACATTTCACACACTTGAAACTTGTAGGAATATAATTTTATGATTTATTACTTGTAATCTTAGTGGGATATCTTTAACTGAGCATATATTTTTGAAAACTTGGCAATTGAGTAATTTTAAATATTTTATGATAGATCTTTATGCTTAGCTTTTATTTGAAAAAATGGGATAAGTGTGTATAGAAAAAAAAATTAAGATGAAAAAAAAGTTGAAAAAAAATAGATTGATTGAAAAAAAATTGATGATGAAAAAAAAAGAGTAAAGGTTTGTTCCTCTTTTTTACTGAGTAACCGGACCTTGTGCCTAGGCATGTATAAGGGATCACGTCAAAAGGTGAAAAGTTGAGATAAATTCTTTTATGACTTACTTGGTTCTGTAGTCTTTATAGTTCAAGTTATTAAGCCTGAGGGGTGTTTCAACACCTAGTGCTTTGAGCCAACTGGATTAGGGACACTGGCCTAACGCTTGTTACATGGACTATTTAGAAAGCTTAATAGAACTAAGTATTGCACAAGTCATATTTTGAAGTATATTATGCTCTTATTCCCTAAATTTAATTGAAATTTGAAGGCTATTATATTAGGGTTTATTATGAGATATTAATGATGAAAGATTGTCATTGTTATATTTTTGAGTTAGTGAACTTTAATGAGCTTGGTTAATGGGTCACATAAGATATGCTTGTTAATAATGAGTGAAATTGTATGACTACAAAGTTTCTACACTTTATGTTTTTGAAATGTATATATGTAGTTGCACAATTATTTCTAAGATGGGGTTATAGAATGGATTATTCCTTACTTGAAAGTGATCATATCTTAATTGTTTACTTGTTTCAAGTATTTGTGGTTGGCTCTTTTTAAAAATAGTTGTGTTTTTATGACAAATTTGTTTTTCAAAATTTTGTTTTCTTGTTTGTTTGTTTTATTTTTTTTTAGGTTTCGATGTTTGTGGGTATCATTACTACAAACCCTCACGAGACACAACTCGTCCAACTAGGGACACCTAGGGGTTTAAAGACTTGTTGCATATGCTAAATGCAATCGTGATTCCCTACGAAAGTGGCATTTATTTATTTTTTAGATTAGTTGTTTTATTTTGTTTTTATTTTGCTCGAGGACTAGCAAAATATAGGTTTGGGGGTATTTGATAAGTATGAAATCTATATTTATTTTATATGCCTTTTTACCTTATTTGCTAGTATAGATTAGGTTAATTTAGTGTTATTTATAGTTTATTTAGATTAAAATAGATATTAGTATTTTAGTTTAATTATTAATGATTTTGTAGTTATTAGTAGTTTAGATGTGTATTTAAACGAAGTTGAAATTTTAATTATATTCTACATGTCTAAAATATGATATTTTATGTTTTGTAGGTAAAGTGTGCTTATCGAGGTACTTGGACGATGTTTTGAACAGTTCAAAATAGTCTTGACATGCTTTAAAGTGATTTGGACAACTTTTCGGAGTTATAAACAAGTTGGAAATGAATATGAACATGAAGAAAAGCTTAATGAACAGAATATGGACTGCCCAGAAAAATTGTCTAGATTGCAGAAACACTGTAGCCGTTCGAACGGGCATGCAGGGCGTTCGAATGGCATAACGTGCAGTTTCCTAGTTTGACCCAAATTTCAATTCTTTTCATATTGGACTTCTTCCTACGGATCTTATGCCTATAAAAAGACATATTTAGCTTAAAACCAGAGGATTCCAGTAGATTTTAGGAAGAGAAAAAGGAAGAAGAAGATGGAAGAGAACTCAAAGCTTTCAATGGAGATTCAAGTGCTTTCTTCTACCATGGAAGGCTAGACTTTTTTTTTACTTAGGAGTTGATGAAGCTATAGATAAGTTTTAGTTTCTTTTCTTTTTAATTTAGATCTCAGTTGTTAATGATGACAATTGTATGATATGAATTTCCTTTTTAATGGAAGAGCTTTTCATGTTTATTCAAATCTATGTTGATTTATTGTCTTGTAGATGATAGATTGATGTGGTTTTGATATTTTCATCGATTCTAATTTCTGTGATTTAGATGAGATGGTCATACAATAGTTTTAATGTTCATATAATTAATGGCTTGGATGAGTTATACTAAGATTAGACGGGTCATGCCTATAGCTAGTTTAGTATAGATGATTCGTGCTATTGTCGAAGATAGTTCATGCCATGGAAGTTAATTAATGATTCTTTTTGAAGTAATTCTAGCTTGTAGCTAAGTAATACTTGTTCATATTCGCACTAGATTTAGATTAAAAGTTAAGGAATTGTTATGGTTCTATAGTGGATTCGATTTCCTAAGTAATTTCCATCATATTAATCTCTTGCTTTTAAACTAGTTGATTCCTTTATTTTGCTTAATTTAAGTTTAAGTTCTTTCTAGTTTTTAATTAGCAAATTCCTCTTTAGATTTAGTAATAATCCATCCGTCCCTGAGGTTTGACAACCCTTAAATACTTATCCTAGTACAATTACCTTGTACACTTGCAAAGGGTTTAATTATAAACGATCAGGCTGCCACAGGGGCTACCACGGGGGCCACGCGCTAGGGTAATTAGGTAATTACATAATAAGGGCATTTAGGTAAATAGGTTATTTAGGGTATTAGTGCATTCTTTTAATTATGTTAATGGGCCTTAGGTGTTTGTTAGTGAGCATATTAGGATTATCTATTTAAGTGTAAGGGCTATGCCCTGATTTAAGGAATGAATGATTTCTTGGCTCTAATCCTCTTCTCTCCTTCCCTGCTTTCCCTCATGTTTGGCAGCCATGCCGTCCCCTCTCCCTTTTCCCGGCTTTCTTGCGCTGCTCCCTTCCCCTACGCGCACTGCCATGCCGTTGTGGACATCCATCCACAACAGCGGTGCTGCCGAAATTGGCAGTGCGGCACTGCGGTTTTGGCACACCGTGACCCTATAAATAGGGCTTTTTAGGCAATTTTGAAGGACGATCTTCATTTTCTCTGTTGTTGAGCATTCTAAGTTCGAATAAGTCCGTTTAAAAGGTGTTCTTAACTAAATCAAGCTGCTCTACATAATGGAGGGGTACCTTTCCTCGAGTTGGAGACCGTATAAGGAGGAAATGCCCTAAGACATAGAGAGGCCCTGCCCATAGTCCTCGAGCACCAGAGAACTTTCCCTCCTCTATTTTTTATCATTCATACTTTGATTGAGCCCATTTAATAGGCGTTCTTGAGTAAATCGAGTGTGTTCTACACAATGGAGAGGTATGTTCTCTGAGTTGGTGACCATATAAGGAGGAAACACCCTGAGACATGGAGAGGCCCTACTCGTCGTCCTCGAGCACTGGAGAAAGAAAAAGAGACCAGGAGTAAGATGGGGTTCTGTTCAATGTTGCCGGGCCACAACAAGAGAAACAATCTGGAGTAGGGGAGGCTCTGTCTTCTACAAAGAGCCAACCAATAAGAATGGTATATCCAAGCAAAGGGGAGACTCCGTCCATAGTTCACAAGCGCAGAAGGAGAAAAATATTTCCGAAAAGAGGATGCTCTGGCCGTCACCTTTGAGCTAGGAAAGTAAGGGGCGTCTCAAGACGAAGAGATGCTATGTTTGCCTATTTCGAAGGGATTCTCCCCGCCATCTTCAGATCTAAAAGGAGGACACTTTGAAGAAACAAACAGCTCTAAATGTCGTTGCTTCTGATGGCTCCTATAGGTAAGTATACTTGATCTTCTGTATAAGAATACGTATGTATCCTAAGTAGTTAACTTAGGATGTTAAATGATTTATATGCTTGCACATCTTAATTAGTGATAATAATATACTAATTAAGATGCTTGATTTTCTATGATTTGAAGTATCTTGCTATGCTTTGATCTATTGTTTCTGATATGTTGTGTTTAGATGTGACTAAATGTGATTTGTCTCTCTCTATGATGGAACGAGACGTGTGATGTGTTCAATCTCACTCTGGGGTAGAGCGAGACGTGTAAATGTATTATGTTCCACTTTGTAGTAGAGCGAGATGTGTGATTTTGTTGATTTATTAACTTCTGCTTGACTCCGATAGTTTACGAGTTTTAGTATGACTCCGAGTGAAAATTAGTATATATGTATTTTACAGTATATGATTTTGTGAAGCATGATGTATGTAGTAGCCGTTAGGCAGAACTACGTTCGGATCCGATCGTATTGGAATAATATTGTAAATATTATCCAATACGTACGTAGGCATCTAACGGCAAAGCAACATTGGTCCGATCGAAATTAATTATAATTATATATTTTATTCTAACCTACATGCGACGAACTTTGAAGCTTCGCCGTATGTATGTGAATGTTACAACCTAAGGCTACGTACGGGGAGGCTTTGATGCTCCGTAATGCATAGATTAACATTGTACCTCTCGCACACAGATGATGATTCCTTGTTTAAGGAAGAGAAAAAAAATTATTAGATATTTCTGGACTTTGGCTTGGGTCGGGGTGCTACATTTTCTCTTTCTTTGAATACTATGGATGATGGTACAAGTAATAATAGTTTTAATGAAGTTCAAAATAATCAACAAGTTAAAACCTTGTGTGATTATTTGCAACCAACTAGAACAAGTTTTCCTTCTTGCATGATTTTTTCAACTAATGTGTGTGGTTTTGATCTAAAGCCAGGAATTCAATTACTACTCAAATTTCATCGCTTAGATTTGGAAAGCCCATATTTACATTTAAAAGAGTTTGAAGAGGTTTATGTTAACTTTTCCAAAACGAAAATGTTTCTAATGATGTTATTAGATTAAAATTGTTTCCATTTTCTTTAAAATAAAAGGAAAAAATTGGTTGAATTCTTTGAAACCAAGATCTATTAGAACATGACAAGAAATGCAAAGAGAATTTTTGAAAAAGTTTTTTCTCACTCATAGAACTAATAAACTTTGAAAAAATATCATGAATTTTTCACAAAAAGAAAATGAGTCTTTCTTTTAATGTTAGGAAAGATATCAAGAATTTTTGTTATTGTGCCCACATCATGGATATGAAACAGGCGTACAATTAATTTCTAGGAATTTACTTGGTTATATTATTTTTATGAAGGGAATTCAAGTGGATAAGAACAAAATTGAATTGATTGCTAATTTTTCTAACCCAAAAATAATTAAAGACGTTAGATCTTTTTTAGGGCACGCGAGATTTTATAGAAGGTTCGTTAAATCTTTTTGTGTTATATTAGACCATTGTGCAACCTTCTATCAAAGGACAACTCCTTTGAATGAAGTTAAGAATGTGAGCAAGCCTTCACAAAACTAAAAAACATGCTCATTTCTACTCCTGTTATGCAACCACCTGATTGGAGTTTGCCTTTTGAAATCATGTGTGATGCTATTGATTATGTTGTTGGGGTTATTCTTGGGCAACGAAAAAAATAAAAAGCCCTATGTCATTCATTATACAAGTAGGAGTTTAAGTTATTATTTTAGATCATATTTGATTGGTTCCCAAATTATTATTTTTACTGACCATGCAACTCTCAAATATCTTCTAAGTAAGAAGGATGCAAAGCCCAGATTGCTTAGGTAGATCCTTCTATTGCAAGAATTTGATATCACTATCAAAGACAAGAAATGAGTAGAGAATGTAGTTGCCGATCACATATCAATATTGTCATTAAAAAAAATCAAAATTCAAAGGCCTAGATTTTGGAGCTTGATTAGCTCTGGATGAGTCCAAATTTTCAAAATGGATAAAGTCTCCAAAGTGAAAAAAGTCCAAAGAAAAAAAAATGAAGTAAATTTTAATACTATACGTAGGAATGTTTTGACATAATAAAAATCAATCAAAATTCAAAGGCCCAAGTGTTCGGAGCTTGACTAGCGCTGGATGAGACCTAACTTTCAAAATTGGATAAAGTCTCAAAAGTAGACAAAGTCCAAAGAAAATAAATCAAAATTTAAAGGCCAAGATTTCAAAGCTTCACTAGCTATGAATGAGACCAAATATTCAAAATAGACAAATTCCAAAGAAAAAAAATAGAAAGAAGAAGAAGTACAATCTAATCCTACACATGTAGAGAGGGGTTAGGACTTCTAAAACAAAAAAAGTTTCATGTGAGGACATCATGAGGCTCCCTTGCACTCAAAGATAGCTACAACAGCTAAATTGGCTAAGAGAGGCTTCGTAAGCCTCATGTAGCCACATCAAAATGATTACCAAATTTTAAAAAAATCCAAAATCCAAAGTGTTGTGTGAGACCCCATAAATCTCACATCAAAATAGCCATAAAACCAAAATGCTAAGTGACCCTCATGGACCCCATGATAAGTTTTATTTGAAAAAGAAATTATTAGCCATAAAAGACCAAAATGGCTAAAAACACAAAAAAGTTAAATTTTAAAGAACTCAAAGTTTGAGAAAAAAGAAAGAGTAAGAGGTTATGTAGAAAATTCTATGGGCCCCATGTAAAAAGTGGGGAGACTAAGTCAAAGTCCTAATGCTTGTGATCCCCTACTCTAAACAAAAAAAATGAAATGGAGAAATGATATAAAAAAATTAATGAATGAAATGATGAAACTAGAAAAAAATGATGATGTGTAAAGAGAGTGTTGAAGTGGAAGGGACCAAGTTAAAGGTATAATGCCCGAACTTTTCTCACACCTCCTACTTCCCATTAACTCACCCTCAACTAATCAATTTGGTTCTTGCCAACCATCCCACTAACTCATTCTCCACCTCCCACTAACCCATTCCCCATCTCCCAGTAAGTCACTTTTCACTTCCCACAAACTACCCTTCCAAGTCACCCCTACTACTTGCTTAATCGTACAACCCCAATGCTATAAATGCCCTTTTATTTTCATAAGGAGGGGTTTTTGGCATTCAAGTCTATGAAACCTCCAAAAAGAAACCTAGAAGTCCATTACCCACAAAAAAAGACATCCAAAAATTCTAAGAGCCCTGACCTTTTAAAAGTTGAAAAAGTTCGAGGAATTGAAAGACAAACAAGAATTATGCAAGAAAGGAGAAGAATTCGTACAAGAGAGCTCTCATCTTGAAGAAGAAATTTCCTTGTTTCTTCTTTTTATTTCTAAACTTGAAAGTTATAGCCATTTCTCCTAGCAATTCTCTTTTCTTATTTTAATAAATTCCAAGTTGTTTTCTTCATTTTGCCATCTAATCGAAGGGTTTTGAAAATTGATTAATCACCACTACTCATTCCAAATTGTAAAGAGTAGTCTTTATTAATCAAGAGAAGGTTGTCTCACATAAAAAAGTTCTTCTTTATCTCTTGCAAGGAAGGAGCATCCGATTCGTTCTCTTGTCTTGTGAGTAGAGAACTGCCGAAATCCCCCAACAATTAAGATTAGAGTTTTCTGAATCCTTGGAACCATTGCCAATCAAGGATTCTTTTCCTAATGAACAATTGTTCAACACATCTCATATTCCATGGTATGCAGACATTGCAAACTATCTGGTGACAGGTAAAACTCCCACTCATTGAACTCAACAGGATAGAAACAAATTCTTTAGAGAGGTAAAACACTTCTTTTGGGATGATCCTTATTTATTTAAATATTGTTTAGACCAAATAATTAGGAGATATATGCCTAATTCTGAGCATATGAATGTTATCTCCTTTTGCCATTCTAAAGCATGCGGTGGTCATTTTTTTGCTAAAAAGACCACTACCAAGATTTTACAATGTAGTTTTTATTGGCCAACTCTCTTCAAGGACACTCATGAATTTTGCAAACCATGTGATTGTTGTCAAAAGTTAGGAACCATATCATGTAGGAACATGATGCCTCTTAACCCAAATTTGGTTGTTGAAAATTTTGATTGTTGGGGCATTGATTTCATAGGACCTTTTCCTCTCTCTTTTGGCTATCTTTATATTTTACTAGCTGTTGATTATGCATCTAAATGGATTGAGGCTATTCCATGCAAAATAAATGATCACAAAGTTGTAAAATTTGTTAATGTTGTGTCAGAAAAATAGTGTATTCTCCTACCTAGACGATTGTCAATTTTTGTGACAAATTTGTGTGTGAGCCCGTGAGTTATTTAGGTGAAGTTGATTTGAAAGAGAAGACTACAAGACAACAAACTGAAGATCCAAATCATCTACAAATTCCATTAAGCTCATTGGATCAATTACAACAAGCAATCTCACCATGACTCTTACATATACTTCTTTCTGCCCCTAGGACCTTATAGTAAATAACTAATTCTCTAGGGTCACTCATAAACCTTTGTCTCACTCACACATGGGTAGACCTACCCACTCATGGGTAGACTTACCCACACATGGGTAGTCTTACCCACTCTTGGGTAGGCCTACCCACTATTATGTAGTTTTACCCATACATAGGTAGACTTACCCACCAATGGGTAGCCACACTCATGGGTAGACTTACCCACACATGGGTAGTCTTACCCACTCTTGGGTAGATTCACCCACTAATGAGTAGTCTTACCCGCACATGGGTAGACTCACCCACCAATGGGTAAGAAATATAATATCTTTACCTCTATAAATACCCATGTTATAGGAAGAGATGATCAATCAAGTAGAGCTAAACCCTCTCAAGTCCCCTAGGCATTCTTGTAGTTTCCTTGCCATATTTTTGGAAGGCCTTGGACCACTTGTCTTGAATTTCCTCTCTCATTCAAAGAAATATCAATGGAGTTTTTCTTGAGAGCCATGGAAGAAATTCAAGCTTGATGGTCCTCGGTTTCTTGTTTCTCTAAAGTTGAATCTTTAGAAACCACTCATTCTACCTGACTCCATTGGCTTTTGAAATATTTCATTCCAAAGCTTTGAATTTGTCATACGAACTCATTATTCCCTTGACGATGGCCATAAAAGATTCTCAATGAGGAAATGAGAAGGTGTTTATGACTATTTGGCCAAGGTTTCCTTTATTTTATAAAAAACTACCTAGAAACCAAAACCCCCATCTAATAAGCCTCAACAATTTTAGAGCATCGAATTAGATCCAAGGTTAGATGTGGGATGACCAAAGACTGAACACTCTTCAAGTGCACACGTACTACTTGCAAGGGCAAACTATTGTAAGTGTTCTTAAAATCTCTTCTTTCTAAATTTCTAGTTGGTGGAGTAAACCTAGTGGTTGAAACACCTTGGTGAGAGGGACGAGTTGTGCATAGCCCGCAGAGTGTGGATTAAATTAAATGTATGTACGGTTACCGGTGAACCAAGGAAAATTGGGGTGTGTAAATGGTTGTGGGATAGCCGAAACCCTTACTTAGTGGATGTTGGAGGTGCCTTGGATTAGGTACTCTAAGAGTGGATGTACCCGTCTAAGCAAGTGCTTGATGGCGAACCATTATAAATCTCTTTGTACATGATATCCTTATTTGTTTGATGTTGTGATGACTTTACATATCTAACTTCAAATCGCTTTAGTCCCTCTCTCACCTCTGCACATTCTAAATACAAATATTTGTCTTTACTGAATGTACACATGATTGATTTCTTTTTATCTTTTCTTGATCATCATTGTCATGTTGTGTGGAATTAAAATTACAAGTAACTTTTAAGTGGTTGTCCTATTCACCCCCCTCTAGGACTCTCTCTCCTTAGCGTACTTTCAAAATTTTTAAAAGAAAATATATAAGTGATTAGGGTACACATTTTTGCAATAGGTCTTTTGAGGCCTTGATGAAAAAATATGGAATCACACGTAAAGTTGCTACACCTTATCACCCATAAATAAGTGGACAAGTAGAAATTTCAAATTGGGAAATTAAAAATATTTTGTAAAAAATGGTTAATTTGAATGTTAAGGATTAATCATTAAGACTAACCGATGCTCTTTGGGCTTTTCATACTACTTTCAAAACCTCGATTGGAATATCTCCTCATCGATTAATTTTTGGAAAGGCTTGCCACTTACATGTGGAATTAGAACATAAGGCTTATTGGGGAATTAAGGCTATCAACTTCAATCTTGATAAGGCTGGGTTGCATAGAAAATTACAGCTAAATGAATTAGATGAGATTCGACATAATGCTTATGATAGTTTTAGAATGTACAAGGAAAGAATGAAGGTATTTCATGATAAGAACATACTTAGTAAGACTATTAAACCATCTCAAAAGTTCTTTTGTTTAATTCTAAGCTTCATCTTTTTCCAAAAAAATTAAGATCTTGTTGGATAGGTCCTTTCATTGTAAAAACTCTTTAACCTTACAGAATGTTGAAATTGAAAACCCAAATAATGATAATGTTTTTAAAGTTAATGGAAAACATTTGAAACCATTTTTAGAACATTTTGTCCATGAAATTGAGTCCACATCTCTTAAAGATCCTAATTATGAGGGTTGATTTTTTTTCTTGATATTTTATTTCAAAAATAAAAAAATATAAAAACTTTCATTATCTTGGAACATTGAGGACAATGTTCAAAAACAAAAAACTTTTTTTAAACATTGAGGACAATGTTTCATTTGGGTTGGGCGGTGAGTTTTGATAATTTTAGTTAATAGTATTGACTATAAAAACCTTCATCCTTTCTTGGTATTCTTCCTCTTTACTTTTATCTCTTGATAATGATGACACTTGGATATTTTTATTAAAACGTTCCTTTTGTGATGAGTCTTTTCAATTAACTTTCATGATGAGGATCTTAGAAACTAAAGTTGGTTTTTAAAATTTGACTCACACTTGACTAATTTTTAGAGTTGAAGTTGAATTATGTGATTGTTGCTCTAATACTCACCTGGAATGTCGAGAGACACCAAATCCAATGAACTTTGACCTCCTTATTCACTTGGTTGGCTGGGAAATAAGAAGAAAAAAATAGTTGATTATTATCCTTATAGAAAACAACCAATGAATTAAACCGAGTACTTCGAAAAGTGATGCCTATAAAAAAATAAACAAAAAAAATAAAGAAAGAGAGTCAAAACTAAAAAAAGAAGTGATGGATATCATATGAAAAAAAAAGTAAAGTTTCTAAATAATGTTTCATTTTGTAAGATAGGGTGAAACCATTGTCGTAACAACTCAAGCACGCTGGAATATCATAGATAAAACCCACAATGTATTGAAGTGAACATCCAAACCGCTTGTTATCTCGGACAGGTTGCTAATTTTTGAATTGGTTCTTTTGGCTATCTAAACATTTCTTGCTGAGTAGAAGAGCATACTACTTTAGGAGATTAATCCTCTAATTATCATGTCAAAATTTTACAATGTCTCACTAACACATTGTTTCAAAAGTTCTTCTACATAGAAATTTAATGGTTTGGACTTTCTATGAAAACCAGTGCTTGAGTATTTTAGAGTTAATTGTAAAGTTTGATGTTTGCTAAGTGGGGGTGAAGGGGTTCTTTGCTTGCTTTACAATTATTATTTTAGTCTTTACTTCCTCAACACAACTTGTTAGCATTGTGACTCATATTTTTTTCTCTTCTTCTTTGTTTTGTCTGGCTAAATACATAAAACTGCGTGCTACTTGGGAGGAAACCCATGAGTTTTTTTAATTTCATGGGTATATTTAATGCAGACCCTTACCAGATGCAACTCATCCACTAGATCAAGTTAGGGGTTTAATGGCTTGCTACATGTCTAAATGTAGTCGTGATGGCCTATGAAAGTGACATGTTTTCTTGTTTTCTTTTTAATTTTTTTTCATTTCGAATGCATGGATTGCTAGAGACTAGCAATATGCTGGTTGGGGGCTATTTGATGCACTGAAATAATATTCAATTAAATATTTTAAAATCTTAAATTACAACCCTATTTTGTGTTAATTTACTCCATATTTGGGTCATTTATATTTTGAATAGATGAGTTTGACCTCCGTTATGTTTACATATCCAAATGGGCTTCGATAAGACCCAAGTGAAAGAGGAAATAAAGTCAAACTACCTAAAACCTATTTAAGGGTCAAGAATGAACTATTAATAGTCTCAACATGCATGGAATGATCAAACACAAAGTTTTGGATCTATTAAATTTAAATTTTGCATCAAGAGAATCAAATTTAGGATGCAGCTGATTTGGACAGCTTAACATAGACTTAGTATTTCTATCATATCGTTTTAAATAAAAGTCTTATTGATATGATTCTAGTGGCATTTGAAAGAAGACTTCCATGGCTAGAATCACTATTTCAAGAAGAAGTTCATAATTCTGAAGATATACCAGTTAAATATGACATGCAAAGGGACACCTAGTCAATTAACCTGAGACCAACACATGGAGGATTTTTCAATGGTTGTGATTTATATACATAAGGAAAGATAATGAGGTTGATTGGATAATTAAAGAAAGACTATAGGATACTTATTTTCTAAATAAATCTTTGATTTATTTGATTGAATTAAAATTTAATCATTATCAAAGAAATAATCAATCAATCAGGAAGCAATTAAGGGATATGATTGGACCTTCCCCTTTGAAGCAACCCCTTCTACTCCTATAAAAAGAAGGGTAGACGTGGGAGATGCATTATCTCCACCTCTTTGAAGATCTCATCTTCTATTTTTCTTCTCTTCTAACTTTTTTATTTATGTTTTATTGTGATGACTTACTAAGCCCTCTAACTAAAGCTAAAGGTGATTTGTAATAATTTAATTGAGTTTTATTCATGTTTCATCAATGGTTTCAAGTAAGTATTGATTATTTTAAGTGATGTTTATTTAATATTGTTCATCTTCTCGTTTCTTTGTGATCTTAATACTAAGATGTTTGAAGGCTTTCCTTCTTGATCTTTTTTTGTTTTGATATATAAAACTCTCGAAGAAACAATTATTTTTATCCTTCATCTATCTAAAGTAATTCCTATCTTTGTTTTTTCTTTTAATGTTCATATCTTTTAGTTAGATAAAATCTTTATTCGATTCTAACTGAAATAATATGACACATGAAAAACATCACTAGATGTTACAATGATTCTTAATGCCTTAGTGTTTTATCTTATTAAATTTCATCTTAACATTTTCATTGCCTAAATACTCTTCTATTTTCCATCTTAATTTTTCTTTCGTCTTATTTTGTAATCATTGTGATAGTCACACAAAGACAATCCTTCTAAATTTAATTTTGCAAGACTACATCCACTTGTGCACTTACAAGTAATATAACCCTAAGTTTTGGCTCAATTTAATGAATCAATAGTTTAGGTGTAATAATGACATAGGTCTAAGTTAGATCCAAAGACTAGAAAGTACAAATTTATTGGTTACTGTGATCATTATGAGGGGTATAAATTTGTGGTTCACCACACGAATGGAACAGTGGTGGTTATAGAGTCTAGAGACACTTATTTCTTAAAAATTAAATTAAATTTTAATATACCTAATAAAAGAGTTGATTTATTTGAAATCATAAGAGTCTGGTCCTAATACTGTCACGCCCCGGCGATGCCCGACCCGAGCTGAACCCGGTCTAGGGGCCGGTCAAGTGAGCGGGGCGATGAGGGAAATTGAGATACGGTTTAGCGGAAGACTTAACCCTAAATACGGGTGAACTAACAAAAATACAGAGTACGTACACCACTTTGAGCAAGAGTAAATAAGTAGAAAAGAAAGAGAGTCGTTTAACTCAAAATAAATGACTAGTCTCAAACCCACATGCTTAGTCAACCATAGCCCACTCTGGCTCTAAAATAGGTCTTAGACAACACAATTGTATAAAGTAACATAAATCCAACAGAGAACCCTACACAAAGGTTCTAAACATAAAACATAAACCAAGGAAAATAAGTAACATAAGAGTCTCCACGATCACATCCAAAACGTCTCCGATATTTCCTCAAAGAGGAGATCCTGTCCGTTTGCGTGTCGCGCCATGTAGCCCCAAAGCAAAACACAATAAAGAGGGGTGAGTTTAAATAAACTCAGCAATGGTTTTTAATATAACTATCATCATCGGAAATACGATAGCATAACAATAAAATCATTCAGATCAAAGATTGACAAGATGTATCATTTTCTGATCACACATACACATAACCTAAACTTGCATCATAGTGTATAATCCACATAGTGCCATTCACATCATATCAACCTGCATGAAATGTATCTCTAACATACATATCAAATCATGCCTCAACATTATATCAACCTGCATGAAATGTATCTCTAACATACATATCCAATCATGCATTACATCATATCAACCTGCATGAAATGTATCTCTAACATACATATCCAATCATGCATCACATCATATCAACCTGCATGAAATGTATCTCTAACATACATATCTAATCATACATCACATCATATCAACCTGCATGAAATGTATCTCTAACATACATATCCAATCATGCATCACATCATATCAACCTCCATCAAGGAGCAATCACAAGCATTGCCACACAGGCAAGAACACGGTCAAGGCCACGAAGGCGATAACATGGTCAAATTTCTACACAGGAAATGTAAAAGAGTCGGGGACGATCCAAGCCAAGGATGTCCCATTCTCACACAGAGAATCTAAAGCAGTGGTGTTCGCCCAGGGACATCTTTTGAGGATGGGAGAGCCCGAATTCCCACACAGGGAACCCTAAAACACGTGGTAGCGGGTGCACACGGCATACCACACTGGATTCTCAGGGTCCAGATGACACTCATAATAATAATCTCAAATCCGCAAGACAAGTACACAACTCGTCCCCACATAATTCCATTTCTCTAGACTCAACCCGGGGAGTGCACTCGTTCCACACAGGAACTCAAATCAAAACATGTCCTTTCGGACCAATCAAGTTTCGATTAAGCCACGACCGATCAATCTGGCACGCAATTTTACCACATTGCATCCAATTAACCTCGATAAAACCTCAATTGGAAATCAATTTTCATGATGCATGCAACATGGTACATATGTGGGCAAGGCATATATGAATCCTATTTCATGATAAGTTCTCTCATCAACCCCTAATGCATCATTTATAATTATAATATCAAACTTCAACATCATCATTAAACCCCACATGTGTGTGTGTACTTAGTAGAAGCACTTCATTCAATGCATATTAACATGCTTGAAATTTACTCACTACCACACTACACATGTGAATTAACATCAAATTATGAATTCCAACATAAATCATAGAAGAAGAATCATTGAAATCATAACTCAAATCAAAGCTCCACCACAAGCTAAACACATATAAGATCATTCACTTCATCCTTAAGCCATGACATTCACTAACATCCACACATTAATTAACCACATCCTATCATGACATATCAGTCCATTAGTAGGCTGTAGTTTTACTGAAAAAATACCTAACCATAGAGAATCAACCATTCATAACTTGAAGATGGCAATACCAACATCATACCTCCAACCATAAGTCATTCCACATAACTCTAAATATATACCTCAACTTCATAACATCAATGGTATGCCTTTTTAGTAGCATACAATAACTCAAAACACTCCACATTCATATGAAATTGGCAAGTTAAAGTGGAATCACCGAAATAAACATCATGCAAATAGAAAAAAAATCTGTTGTGTAGCCGTTTGAACACCCAGAAGGGCCATTCAATTGGCTAAACAGGAAACCTGTCGAACTGATAGTGTTGCCGTTCGAACGCCAACAAGGCAGAATTGACCTTCTTCTTTCTTTCGAATTTTCAAACCGAAACTCCATTGACAAACCTTAAAATCTCCATCTAACAACCTAAATGCCAATAAAATTCCACCATAACTTCCAGAAAGCTAATCTACATCATAACAAGATGAAACCCTATGAAATCGGGATTAAAGATTACTATTTACTAATCATGCCATTAAAGCACTAAAGCAAGTAAATCCATTCAAAATAAACCACGAAATCAAGAGTTTTACCATAGGAAGACTGAAATTTCGAAAGTCCATTACCTTATCCCTTGATTAGGATTGGATTTTGTGGTCACCCTTCTTGAAAACCTTACAAAGACATAAAGTTTGAATTAAATTCCATTAAAACCGATTTAACATAGAAAACCCTAATTAAAAACTTAGATCTAGGGCTTGTTGAACATAAAAATCGGATTTTTAGAGCTAAGGTTTGAAGTAAGGATGTAAATTAGTAGTTTTGATGTTTAAAAATGAATTAAAACAAAAGAAAAATGGTAGATCTAGAAGAGATTAAGAGGAAAGCTAGGATTTGGTGCTTAATTAGAAGGGACTTACCTTAAACACCTTCTAATCCGGGCCTAATTGGGGATTAGGTCTGACCTCTCCTTTTCAGCCTATTCCCAAAATAGGAATGGCTCAGGTCTGGCCTTTTATAGTAGGGTTTGGGTTGCACTAACTGAACTAATGGGGTATAAGTAGAATTTTGGGCTAAAAATGAGTATTTTACAAATTTGAGCACTAATTAAATCTGAGAAAATTTTGAAAATTTTTGTATGAGCTTAAGTTGATGTGTGGGTTTATTTGACACAAAAACCCAGATTTCAACGGTGTGGCCCACAGGGGGTCCCGCCAAACCCTAATTTTCGGAAAAATAGTGAAAATTTAGAAAAATCCCAAAAATTCACATTTGATTCAAAATCACTTAAAACCACTAATTAAAAAGTTAATTTTAATTAAAACTATCATAAACACCATTTAATTATGAAACCACCAAATTAATAAGAAAAAGAGTTGACCATGCAATAACCGATAATTAAAAAGAAACAAAAACCGGTTTAGAAAAGAGTGTCCTTACAAATACTACTTGAGGAAGTAAGTGGAATAGATCAAAATGAAAATATAGAACCTAGGGTATTGAGGAAAAGATAGTCTTCAACACAATTGAGGGACTTCTATACAATACAAGGAAAATGTAATGTCACATTAGATAAACCCATTCTAGATGACCCTTGTACCTTTGAGTAAGCTTTAAGTCTTTTGATGCTCTAGAATGACATAATGCTATTTAAGAGGAAATTAATTCAATCTTAAAGAACAACATTTGGGAGATTCTTGATCCACTTGAAGGGCAAAAGCCTATAGGGTGTGAATGGATATTCAAAAAGAAGTTTAGGGCGGCTGTGTCAATAGATATTTATGATGAGAGATTAATGGCCAAAGGTATGGGATGGACTCAAAGAGACATTTACCTATGTCAAGATTTGATTCAATCAAATCTCTTAGTAATTGTTGCTTATTTTGATTTAATATTGAACCAAATAGATGTAAAAACTGCTTTCCTAAATAGAGATTTAGAGGAGGAGATTTACATAGAATAACCTGAGGGTTTTATCATTCCTAGAGATAAACACAAGCTATGCAACCTAGTAAAAGAATTGTAAGGCCTCAAATAGTTTACAGAGCAATGGTACTTCACTTTTCACAAGGTGATTAATAAATATCAGTTCTGAACATGATCATTGTGTGTATACCTTTTGGGATGGGAAAAAGTATACGATGTTGTTACTTTATGTTGATGACATACTCTTGATGGGAATGACTTAACATATAATTGTCAGTTTAAAGGTACGGCTCAAAACTCATTTTGAGATGAAAGACATAGGTGAGGCTTCTTAATTCCTAAGGGTGAAAATTGATAGGGATAAAAATACTAAAATGCTAAGTATATCTTTGGAATCATATATAGAAAGTGTTATCCAAAGTTTCAACATCATTGGTTGGAAAACTATTGAATCCCCTATATACAAGGGTACAAGATTGTCTAAAACTATGGCTCTTCAAATTGAGGAAGATAGACTCCAGACAGAGCCAATGTCATATGCTCAAGCTATTAACAGCTTGATGTATGTCATGACTTGTACAAGACCTAATTAAGTTTTGTGGTAAACTTGCTAAGACACTACTAAGCAAACCCTAGAATTCAGCATTGGCAAAATAGTAAAATGGTTATTTAGATATTTGTTCAGGTCTAAGAAATTAAAACTCATAGATTAGGTAGAAAGTTTTTCATTAGATGCATATAGTGATTCAGACTATGCGTGAGATCCAGATGACATAAAATCCACTACCAGATTTGTCTTCAAGTTTAGAGGCATAACTATATCATGAGTACAAGCAAAAATATAAAAAGTGTTAAAGTCTATAATGGAAGTTGAGTTTTATGCATACAATATAGTAGCTTCACATATAGTTTGGATAAAAGAATTTCTAGCTAGGTTGGGATAGAAAATTGGACTGATGCTACTATCTAGATTTATTACAATAATTTGACCACAGTGTTGACACTTAAGAATGAGGAGATTAGAGTTAGAGGTAAGCACATTGAAGTGTATTAATCTTATATCTTTGACATTCTATAGAGAAGAAAAGTGTCAATGAGTCATATTCCTACTACCGAGATGTTGGCATATCCGTTCACTAAGGCTTTAACCACTGATCTATTTGTATGACACGCTCATAGTATTGGTCTTTAACAGGACTAATACAAGTAATTGTTAGACCATATGAGCCCTTCAATTATCATGGGGAATGTTGGACCATGGTATGAACTTGGGCCCACATGGTGGTCCTTGTTTTTAGTTTTGGTGAGCCAGTATCCAAGGATGGTGCTGGTGGTTGCACCGACCCACAAGAACTATCTTGACACATTCTTATAAGACCCACATTCGATACACACGCACACTAGGCATGTCATTAGGGTGTGCATATTCACTTTATGGGGCCCTGCCCTAGAATATGTGTATGGTCGAACCTATAGTTAGCGAGGGGTCAACCCTATCAATAATATGGTCACATGCAAGAGCTCAAGCCTCCATGGCTTTGAGAGACCAAACCCACATACATTGTAAAACCTTAAGAGTAATCTGTATAAGATGATTAGTACTATGCCCATGACTTAAGCCCACTTAAGAGAAAGAAGTATATAAGGCTTAAGAAAGGGGGCTCTTCCACCGTTCTCCCAGCACGCCCCCTCCTCCTCCTCGTCTCTCTCTAACATGCACCAACAAGAAGGAAGAAAGGTGATGGCTGCCTCTTCCCTTTCTCATCTTCACTTCCTTTAGCTTAAAATCTTGCATTGGAAAGCATGCCACCAAGTGAATTTGAAGATTGGATTCAAAATAAAACATTTGAGACTTTGCTACTAAAGATCTACCACCATTGCTATCAGATTAAGAGGACTATTTACATAATAACAAGGTAATCTCCTCTTCTTAATTGAATTGTCAATCAATTGGATATTGGTATCAATGTGAAGGTTATTTGTGTCCCGGGGCAAATCAAAGTCAAAGGTTAGTATGTTGAACTTCCTTGATTCAATCTATCATACGTGATTGCTCACGGTGAAAAGATTTTTATGAATAGGCGTAGAGAAGTAAAAAAAAAAAGGTATTTCTCTCTTGTGCCTAAACCCTTGGGCTCCTTTGCTTCCGCTGCGCTGCCTCTTCACAATCTTCAGGCATTGGAAATATCGAATATCATACTCTCCAGCCATTGGAGATATCGAATACCTTAAAAGCACTTCATATCTTCATGACAATTGTCCCTTATACTGTGTACAGTATGTTCTATGATGGATGACGGATCTGAAAGTCGATTTCCCTTAAAACTCATAAGGCTAAATGTAACTGTACAAACTGCAGCTTCCAGCTGACAAATCAACAAATACTGCATCTACGAAATTTGTACAGAAAAAAGAGAAATGCATGCTACAAAACTCCTCTGCTGCAATTAGGAAAGACCCGAGCACACCATCTCAGGAAGAATAACATGCTTCTGTCTCTTTCTGCCCCGTGAAACTGAATCAAGTTAAACCTCATTCGTCCCAACATGTTGCTGGATTGCCCTCGAGAGCCCTGATCAAAATCGGTGTGACCCAGAAGATACAGACGGAGAAAAATGACCATTGCTGCCAAGGGAGGGTAAACGTTTTCCATTAAGAGTGCTGATGGAAGTACAGGAACTGTTAGGGATGTGACGTGAATGAGGAGAGAGGCTGGGAATTGTCTCAAGCGTCGAACATGGAGAGTGACTTGGACCCGCTGTGGATTTGGAAGTCTCAGGGTCAGATTGCCGAGTATCACTGCAAAAAAACAATTTATATGTATGAAGCCGGATATCGGTGAACATGCAAAATTAAGCAAGCAAAATTGAAAAAGTTGATATAACTAAATCCTCTACCTGTTTGGTATATATCTCCCTTCGCTAGTTCGGCTTAAAATATTCCAGTCAGTTGAAGGGACCATCGTATCCTGCTTATAAAAAGAACAGGATTTCAGTACAAAATGCAACATTTTATATTCCTAATTTGCTAAATTTGAAAACCCACCACAAGTTTCATACGTGAAAACTCATGTGTGCATGCTGGGATTTCTTGCGTCTGGGAGAAACTTCTCACAAAACGATGTTCAAGAAGCTCACTTGCAGATGGCCTATCAGATGGGTTTCTCCGAAAGCATAACTGAAGAAAGTCCTTCCCTTCAGCAGATAAATTTGTAGGTATAGGTGGGGACTCATTTTTTAAAACCTTGAACATTGCAGCTGCCTGAATATGGAGAAGATAGATGAATTTTGAGATGCTAAATTCAGAAACGGAAGGGATAATGACATGTAAATTCCTTCAAGCTCACAACAAAATATGTTGTAGTCATGTGGGCTCATATTCATTGCAAAAGAATGACAGGTACAAGATAAGTAGCCAATAATTTTGTAAATGCATACCCCTTCATATTCGCTCCAAGGAGGTTTTCCCGTAAACATTTCAATAATGGTACAACCCAAGCTCCATATATCAACAGCTAGATCATACCCGGAATCTTTCTGCATCATTGCTTGCATGACCTGTAAGAAACAAAAGATCAGAGAGAGAACTGGGGCCTACTTACAACCAGGGTGCACGCATTGAAAATTTTAGTGTCAATATCCATTTTTAGATACAGGACAAAATGCTTAGCCAAAAAAATATACCTCTGGAGCCATCCAATATGGACTGCCTCTCAAAGAGAGTGCAGCAGCCTGACCGCTAAGCTGAAAAGCCAAACTAAGGAAAATTAGAACGGATAATAGTCCCACCCACGAACACCTTTAGTAATTTATATGTAAAGAGAGAATAACTGACATGTTTGGCCATTCCAAAATCAGCAAGCTTGACCACACCAGACGCATCAACAAGCAAATTTGCCCCCTTGATGTCCCTGCGTAAAAGATTTCCACGAAGGCTATGGAAGTGGTGCTTACTTGCGAAATTAAGGTTGTAAAAGCATTTAACACCAATCAGGCAAAATAAAGATGTAGTAGCATTCAAGACACTATCATGTACACAAGAATCACAAAAGAGAACTAATTTGTGAAATCTACAGCTGAAGTCAATGAGGCACCTATGAATTGTTTTTTTGCTGTGCAAATAAGCCAATCCATATAAAATATGTCGAGTGAAATTACGAACGACAGATTCAGTCATCGCACCACAATGCTCACGAACATATTTACTAATTGAGCCGGGATGAACATACTCCAGATATATATAAAACCGATCTTCAACCTGTAGATATAAAGCAATGATACAGTAATCCCCCACATACATGGGTGAATCTATATAAAATCTGAGAAGGAATAGGAGAAAGCAAGGGAAGAGTACTTACTATTTCACTTCCATAGTACTGTACAATGTTGGGGTGTTTTAATTGGCTAAGAACTTTTATTTCCTGGCAAAAACGAGAAGGCTAAACTTTATTATCGTGAATCAATGCAAAGGAAGGATTTTCAATATTAGAAGAAATAGCAACAAAGAAGACCTATCCAGAGCTGGTAGTTCTGTAAGATAAGTGACAGGAATTTAACTAACCTGTTCTAACTGCTGCATACATTCAGCAGATTTAGGGTCATCAGGAATCAGACTGACTTCCTTCATGGCACATAAAGCCCCAGTTTCCCTAAAGTAATATGGAAATGTTTTAAAATCCAGTTTGAGGGAATGAAAAATCCCTTGAAAGTAAGAAAGTTTAAAACGTACTTATTTGTGGCAACATAAACATTCCCAAATGTTCCACTTCCAATGAGCTTTCCCTTCTGCCACTGACTTTTCATCGATGGAACCTCCAAAACTGCTGGGGAATGATGTATAAAAGTAGACTGTGAGGGGAGAGAAGCTCCGGGAGGGAGAGGCAAAGGGTGGACTGTGACAAGCCCATGGTCATGCCAAGAAGAGCTCTCAGAAGAGAAGTTTGCGTCCAGCGGGGTTGTTTCACCACTTAGATTGTTTGATTTGGAGAATAGACTTTTAGATGTTGGACTGTGAAGTGGGGACCAATCCGGACTGAGACCACTAAACTTCTCGGGCGATGTACGAGAAGAGAACCCAGAAGTTGTCACGCCTGATGATGGGATCTCTGGAGCGGACCAAAACTGGAGCCCATGAGAATCTGCATATGAGGGAGGGAAGAAATCTCCTGTGCTCATCCTACGAGGGCTTTGAACAGGACTCGACAAATTACTACTAGGAGCACTTCTAGCAGGTACATTCAACCTGAAGCTCTGGACTTTTTCAGCCGTTTTTGGGTCCCTAAGCACCTTTGATTCTTCAACCAGAGTAGACGCAGATGATAGCCCACTAACATGCTCCGGCCCCCTACGGGTAAACTGGGAGACAAACCTACTGCAATATCGATAAGAAAATGGCTTACTTGTAGATGATGTTCCTACCAGTAAATCAAATACCAAAAAACAAATACCTCCATATAATTAACATTCAAAGACTAAAAAATGGGACTGTTGGCTTTTAAAGAATGAATAAATAGTCTTTTTAACAGGAAGACAACTGATTTTCAAGTAATCTGATCGACTTGGTTTCTCATTAACAGCATTTCATGTGCACTCATATGCTTTTCTGGCAAAGAGAGTCAATCTTGTGCTCCTATTCCTATGGAATTAAGTTTCATATGATTCAGATATTGAATGAAAGCAGCAAATTCAAAACAGATATCCAGAAAAGTATCATTTCTCTCAAATCTTAACGCAATTTTGGAATTAGTAATATGTAAACTACGACCTGAAATGATGATTGTTGTTATTAGTGAAGATAAAAGGCATTACACCTTCCAGAAGGGGAAATCTTAGCTTTCTCCTTCCCATCGCCAGCAAATGAATTCCTCGCCGCGTCGCCCTCATCCCGGCTGAAACCGGGCACCTCTCTTGGGGAAGGAAGGCGACCGCGCGACTCCGATACCCCGGACCCTTTCCTCAACAGGGCAGCCAAGTCCGGGAGCGGAAGCGGCAGGGGCATGACGGAGGGAGACGACGGCGACGACGCCCTCGCAGAGGAGGACACCCGGTCGCCTGTAGGGGACCGGGCTGCGGAGGAGGAGGAGACCGGGGTCGAGTTCTCGGAGCTCGGCGCGACCGGACCGTCGACCAGGAGGTCACCGGGCTGGCGGAGCCGACGCTGCCTGGTGAGGCGAGGCTGTGCACCGCGGCGGGAGCGGAAGAGGGCTATGTCCCTGAAGGCGGCCCCGGAGCCACGCTTCTGCTTCGCCGGCGAGGTGGGGGCGGACTTGGGGGAAGAAGAGGACGACGATGGGGAAGGTGAGTTGGGGCCGGGGCTCTTCCACCAATGCATGGCTGGAGGCACATCAAGGCCTAGCGCAGGGGCGGGGCCCGCCATGGGGAAAGAGAGAAGGGGCGCGGGCGCGGGCGCGGGCGCGGGGGCGGGGGCGGGGGCGGGGGCGGAGGCGGGAGGTCATGGGCGGCGGTTGGGGAGCGAGGATAGATTTAGTTTAGCTGGAGAGGGGAGGTTTCTTAGATCTGTGCCGAATCGGACACTGACGCGCGCAGTCTGGACACACAACGCTTAATTTGGCGAGTTGCAAAAACGGAAATTGGTGGAGGCGGGGGGCTGTGAGCCTTCCGGGGTCAACTAAATTAACTAAAAACAAAGTCAATGGATGGCATGCACATGAAGTACGAATTCATATGGGAAAAACTCTTAATTGAATGCATCATTTATTAACACTTCATATGTAACGAAGTTGGTAATTTTTCATTGCATGCAACATTTATTATACACAATACTAATGATTTATATTTCCTTTATATTAAGAGTAGTGCACGTGCGAATAACACGTGCTAAGAAATAGATAAAGTGTAGAATACATTATAAAAATGTAATTTAGGTATTAATTACAATTGGATAACCGAATCTTTGTTTAAAGGGATTAATGTGTAAAGGCTCTAAGTGTCAAAGTGAATACCTTAGTCATTGCTTGATTATCTTCCAACCCTTTTTAGACATAAGGATTGAAAGTATATAAATATATTGATGGCTATTCAAATTTTTGGCACATATATTAATTAATTTACATGTGTATTATAGCATTCGACTTATGTTTTATAAGTTTTTATTATTGTGATTGAGGAGATAACATCATTCACCTGGCTTATCGTGAGCTCCTCAGCTTGGCCTACTATTAGACCCTCAATCAGTGGCATAGATAAAGGGGCCGGCAACCCCTTAGACTTAGTGGCGGACAGCCAAGTCCCTTTGGCAGCGGACAACTAGGGACGTCCTTAGGCACTTGTGCACTTGCGCAGCAACATTAGATTTGTTGGAGCCTCACTTTGTTCGTTGAACAGCAATGCGGAGCATGCTGAGAGAAGTCCTAGTGCGGGTAGGACTTGGGTGGCTAGCTGGGCACCACTACCGCTTCGGGACGAACTCCTAAGTTGGCCAAGACTCATCCATTCAGATTCGGCAGTATCTTAGCTCGAGTAGGATATGGGGCACAACCCAGAACTCTTGAAGGCATTAACACACAGGACTTCTACCTGGACAAGTAGTCTGCAGTTTTCCTAGTTTAGGCTAAGACGACTTGCCTAAGGGGAGAGTTGGATAAGGAGTGAACTTCTTTTATGGGTGAGACTTGTATTACCTAGTTGCAATAGGACTCAACATAGGCTAAGCCTATATAAAGGGAGGGGCATCATGCAGGCTAGTAACTTTTCGACTTTAGATTTTTAGCTAGCCTCTCCCTTTGTTACAACGGATTGCAGCAATTAATCAAGCATAGGGCAGAGCCCTTTGCACAGAGATGGTCGCCATCTTAGGTTAAAAACTATTGGACAGAGATGGCCTAGAAGCCATCCGCAGTTCAATGGTGCTAAGGTTGCCTGAGTTGGATAGACAAGATAGAGTCGGACTGGGGAGACCTATACCTCGTCATCACGAGCCCGCAACAGCCAGATGACCAGTAGCGATGGACGAAATGCACAAATGCACCCATACTGTCTGTTTGGCGAAACGGAAAACAGAGACCTAGGGGCTTGATCTAGGCCAAGGCAAAAGGAGCATAGTGGCGGGTCTATGCCAGAGTGGTTGTACCAGTGCTGCCAAGCTTGATGGCTAAACAGAGGTCGCCGATAGACATTCTCTCCTGCACACCTCGCACAGAGAAAGAACAGAGGATGAGAGGGGGATACCGGGCAAAATAGGGGCAGAATGGAATGGGACTGGCGGGCTGGGTAGAGGAGAAATCAGGATGGGTGGGATGGCCCTCAGTCGTCACCATGCCGGGGCAAAGCCGAATTGTGGTCCAGTCAGCCATGGCTCACTGCCGGCAGCCACTGTTTAATCAGAAAAGAGAAGGGGATGGTTTGGGAAGAAAATAGGGCAAATCAGAGGATAAAAAGGTGGAAGAGGTGACATCGGAGCTGGATCGTCCTCCTGTCGTCGTCGCAAGGCTGGGGCAGAGATGGACGGAGGTCCAGTCGGCCTTTGTCGGCCAACGTCAGTGACAGAAAGAGGGAAAATAAGAGAGGGGAAGAAGAGATCGGAACATAGGGGAGGGAAGGAGAGGCTAGAGTGGGTGGAGCCAGGCTAGGTGGGGCCATCCCTAGCAGTCGCCAGGCTGGGGCAAAACTCACGGCGACCGTTCGGCCACTGCGAGCCATCATCGGTAGATATGGGCAGGAGAGCTAGCGGGGTTGGCCAGGGGAGCAGCCCTTCCATTGTAGGCCCGTGGTTGGCCAGACGGAGGCTGGGTAGAGCCCAATGGCCACCATCGGGGCCTCCACCACATGAGACAGATTGAGAGTGAAGAGAGACTGCGGGTCTGAATGTTCAAGAACGGACTCGAACGAGCGGATCCGATTTTAGTTCTCTCTTTTTTTTCCTATTATTCCCCATCACACGTTGACTCCTGTTTACGTGTCATACCTCCAAAATTTGGTCTGAAAGTACACGTTGAGGCCCGCAGCGTGGGACTAAGCTCCAAACCCGACTCTACGGGTATAATTCCAAGGCCAAAATATGCCAAAGAGTTACATTTCCTACAAAAAATGATAAAAAAAATAGGAAAAAATCACAAAAAAATTGTAGAAACATCAGAGACATTACATTCTTCCTTTCGTCCCCAAAATTTCATGATTAACTTACAATGTAGAGCTCAAACAACAAATACCTCGAGGTATCTCTCTCATGTCCGCTTGAACATCTCAAGTCGCCATCTTGGAGGTGATATTTGCCACAATATCTTCGCCACAGGAATGATCTTTGTCATCCACAACTTACCTTGTCCATCAAAAAATCTGACTGAAATGCTTCAAAACTCAAACTGGAGATCATTTTGCCTCCAGTTAGCATATCTCTTATTAGTTTTGAGTTGTCTGAGGCCCTTGCCGAGCCAACTTCAACATGTCCGCACAGTGCTAGACAATTCACATTTAAGCATGTACATCTCATTTACCTCAGCCAAACATGTCCGCAAATCATGTCCTTTCATATAAGACCTCGCAATGCTTATCCAAATGCGAGAGTGAGTTGTTATAACAAACAAACTCAAAATAATGGCAAGTGCAGCTCTAATGGGCCTTTCAAAATTCTTTCAGACTAGTCATCGGTCAAAGAAAAGAAACCACAACTTCATCAATCGTTCAAGAACGGGCTCGAACGAGCGGATCCGATTTTAGTTCTCTCTTTTTTTTCCTGTTATGTCCCCATCACATGTTGACTCTTGTTTACGTGTCATACCTCGAAATTTTGCTCTGAAAGTACACGTTGAGGTCCGTAGCGTGGGACTAAGCTCCAAACCCGACTCTACGGGTATAATTCCAAGGCCAAAATATGCCAAAGAGTTACATTTCCTACAAAAAATGATCAAAAAAATAGGAAAAAATCACAAAAAAATTCTAGAAACATCAGATACATTACATTCTTCCTTTCGTCCCCAAAATTTCATGATCATCTTACAATGTAGAGCTCAAACAACAAATACCTCGAGGTATCTCTCTCATGTCCACCTGAACATCTCAAGTCGCCATCTTGGAGGTGATATTTGCCACAATATCTTCGCCACATGAATGAACTTTGTCATCCACAACTTACCTTGTCCATCAAAAAATTTGACTGAAATGCTTCACAACTCAAACTGGAGATCATTTCGCCTCCAGTTAGCATATCTCTTATTAGTTTTGAGTTGTCTGAAGCCCTTGCCGAGCCAACTTCAACACGTCCGCACAGTGCTAGACAATTCACATTTGAGCATGTACATCTCATTTACCTCAGCCAAACATGTTCGCAAATCATGTCCTTTCATATAAGACCTCGCAATGCTTATCCAAATGCGAGAGTGAGTTGTTATAACAAACAAACTCAAAATAATGGCAAGTGCAGCTCTAATGGGCCTTTCAAAGTTCTTTCAGACTAGTCATCGGTCAAAGAAAAGAAACCACAACTTCATCAATCAGTTCACAATGACCTAAATGGTCTCATGCCTCATCCATGTATAAGGCAACTCACAATAAGCTCCAACATAATGAGTCTATACTCATGCCCCATCATAATGAGCTCTCATTTCCACTCTGGAATTTCCATAGAATATAGAGATCATGGTGACATATGATGCTATGAGATAGCACTCAAACAAGTCAGGCATCTAACAATACATTCACCGATGTCCCTCTTCATACTGTTCAACAAAAACCACATTCATCATATCAACACATGCTACAGGGTGTTGGTGAGTCCAAATGAAATCCTTCAGAACCTGTAATCATCATACTAAGTTCACGAGTATGTCTTAGGAGTATCCTCATCACAAATCCATGAGCAATTGATAATCAGAGCTCAAGTCAATTCCTTGAAATATCTTTGCTAACAATAACTTATTCATCAAACATGAGCAAGAGACTTATTCTTAAAAGTCGCTTAGTCAAACATACGGTGTCGATGCATAAACGTAGGGGTACTACCTACTTCTTCACTCATAAAAACTAATGTACCCCCAAGACCATACTCTTGGTCAAACAATCCTCTTAACTGTTAATTTTGCCAACTCAATGAACTCTATCATTCTCTTAGGAAGAAAACCTAGCATGTCATTAGGGAACATGCCGGGAAAAATCCTAGACAATATCTAGTTCTTCTAGACTAATCCCTGAGACAACTCACCAAAAAGGCTACGCAACTTTTAGTCGTGCATCGCTTGACCTTGACCATTTTCAAATACCTTAAGTACGACATTCAAACCTTCAGGGCATACAAACCTCATTTGTTTCTTATGATGTTCTATCACTACTCTCTAAGCGCTCAACGAATCATCAAATCCAAAGCAAACTCACACCCTCCTTCCCAAATTCTTAAGTGGTAACCACAACACTTGCAAGTGTTAAATAAGTTACCTTAAAGGTCGTCCATAATCTTGGAGGCTCGAAATCTTCCATTAAACCACTCTTCACCACAAATCTCCGGAAGGAGGCGAAAAAATCTCATACTCTACCACTTACATACTCCCATGCCTCTAGCAAAAGGGATTTCAAATTCTTCCTACGACAAAGGTCATGGAAATGTACTCCATCTAGGTCATAGACTGACCAATTAGGAAGGGTACGCCTGATAGATTTTCTCTACTTAGAACTTAAGTGGCCATAACCACTCTCCGGTCATTCGGAGTGCAAAACTTCAACAAGGTGCTTCATAATCTTAGTTCGACACTAGCAGCCTCTGGCTTTCTTAACAGCAATTAAAGGTGCTAGCCAACTTTCCAAACTCAATACATTCCTTAGCAGCCCATCATTTTTCTCAGTCAATAAACATGCAATCCACTCACTTAATCTCTTGGCGGCTGATGCACTTCGGCTCAACTCTGTCCAATGGCAGAGAGAAATGGAATCAAGGGGAAAACATTCACCTTAACCCCTTTTAAAATCAATTCCTAACTTACTCTTACATGCCACGACTCTAGACTTGTGACTGTTATGGACTTGTAGTAAGATTACCTAAGCTTCGATACCAACTGTAACACCCGATATTTTTCAACACATTTTCTTAAAAAATCACGAAATTATTTTGCAATATAACGACTGTAAATAGGGGAAAATAACAAAATACAAACCTGTGAAAGGAATTTTATAATTTAAAACATCACACATTCATTTTTCCCATATTAATTTTTCGAAATCAATCAAATCGTATGGCCAAACCAAACATTCTTAGGCGCTACTCAAAAATAACATATGAAATAAGTTGCTATGATCATAGACTTTAAATACCAATTTATCCCAGGCATCCCTGCGTACAAATTCCATAACAATCCACAATCTAATATAAATTACAAGTCTAGAAAGCATAAACATCTTAATTCTCATTTCATCCAATACATCAAATCGTGGCACAAAATAATACTCATAATGAGTCAAGGATAGACCTGAGTTAAAGAGAATCAATCCACCAACTGGAAGAAACATCCATCTTTAGGAGCTCTCCGTCACAAACCTACAAAAGCCTCCTGACCATCGGGGCTAAAAAATAGAGTAAATAAGTATTTTCATACTCAGTAGGAAAATACCCATTAGGGTAAATCAAATCAATGAACTTTGTAAGTCCATACATAGATGCATTCATGAAACTTCACATGAAGCAAGAAATACATGCAGCATAAACAAAACTTCTTACACACATACCATTGCACACTTACCCATATAACTTACACATACTTATATGACCTTACTCGTATAATCTTACTTATATGACCTAACTTGTATAATCTTACTCTTACTCATAATCTTACTCTTTCTATCTTCTTTAGAAGCTCACACTTACACCTACTCTAAATCTTACACATTTTGTTTACGCAAAATCTAAGACATACAACCTACTCTTACTGTCGTAGATAGACTATCGACAATTGAAGCTCATTACATTTAATAAGCTCTTGTGTTGAAAAGGTAAGAAATGTTACTGGGGCGTCACCTTAACCTCTGGGGAGCAACTAGATGTCATGGACTTTTTTGAAGGCAAGACACATCTATGCTCATGGGAGCAGGATCAAATAGGTAAAAGTAGATCTATGATACTACTTACCTGAGCACGCAAATGTCCACTCTCTGGGGCCATACAATGCCAACTAAGGGCAGAAATCATGCCACTCTTGGACATAAATCTTATAATGCCATTCTCAAGCAACCATCTACAGGCCAAAAGACATACAACGCCCACAAAGGGTAGAAACTTACAAAGCTCTCAATAGAGCATCAAATGTCTGGGCCGAAATACAATACCAAGACTAGACTGACAAAACATATATCACTCTTAATAGAGGATTAGACGTCTCAACTGAAATATAACTCCAAGACAAAATCCCACAGAATCACTCTATGGCTAGTGTCACGGGTGCAAAGCTTTGCCTAGTGTTAGCTCTCATGATGGCCTAGTTGCACCATGCAACTAGCAGACAATTCTAGGTGCAATGGGAAACAAACAATCAACAACACAACACCAACTCTGGTGCAAAGGGGCTCCACCCAATGCTATAATGTCCTAGTCTGTTGAAACAAGGTAGGGAGAGACAAGGATGAATAAACAGGTCAAAAATATCTATCTCTGTATGTTCGCCAGGGCTGCTTGCTCTCTTCCTTAAATAGAATCAGCACATGTTGTCCTAATGCTAGTAGTATATACATGTCCCACCTATATAAGAATACCCTCCTTGACCAACTCTCCAATAGGCAAGTTTCCCCAGCCAAAATTAGGATACTAGTTCTCTGTATTTAGCTAGGAGTCAAGCTCCCTCTCCCTTCATTGAGTTTAGTCTCTTTAGGAAACTGTTGCCCCAACTCCTACTTGAGCTAGGAGTTGCTTGAACTTGTAGAGATGAGTCCTATCCACCATTGCTAAGTGTGAGGGGCTCCCAGCTAGTCCCTAGAGTCCTGCCCGTGCTAGGACTCTTGCTCAACCTGCTCCACAAGGCTGGCCATGGCTCTGAAAGCTACTCCAACAAGCATCTGTACCCTCATCTAGGCTAAGTACTCTACAACTTTGTCTTCAAATTGCTACAAAGCGACATTTGCTCCTAGCTGTTCTCCAACTCCGGAAGTCCCTTCCACTTTACCAAGTAGAATATCATTCTATTTTTCATGCTCATCCCTTCATTCCTACTATCTAGAATGGTGTCAACCTCCTTTTCAAAAGAGGTTTTGATCGTAAGTGATGCTCTCTTTGAAGTGCCTCTACTGGAATCCTCTAAGTCTTCATGAAAAGGCTTCAGGAAACTG
This sequence comes from Saururus chinensis, assembly GCA_035235625.1. Taxonomy (NCBI): domain Eukaryota; kingdom Viridiplantae; phylum Streptophyta; class Magnoliopsida; order Piperales; family Saururaceae; genus Saururus; species Saururus chinensis. The sequence continues at coordinate 17,159,208 of CP141148.1, forward strand.
ACATGAAAAATGGGGTGAGGTTCAAATTGCTTCGGCAGTTCAAGTTGGTATGCTAGCTGACCAACTCGCCACTGCACCTCAAAGGGACTGTCGTATCTATGGATGAGCCCCTTTGTGTACAACTTTCCTACTCAATTTCTTCCAAAGTTGGGGAGTAAGTTTTAGCATAACTCAGTCCCCAACCTGGAACTCAAGAGGCCTTTGATCCTTGTCCGCATACTTCTTCATCCGCTTAACTGCTTTGGACATACAATCTTGCCCATCCTCCATCCTTTTTGTCTACTCTCTAACCAAATAGTAAGCAGCGAGACACCTGCCTCTTATTTGCTTCAAAGCAATGTCCATCGGTGTAAGGGGTTGCAGGCTCATCGCCAACTCAAAAGGACCACTGCCCATTGCCGAGCTAGTGTGCAAGGCGATCTCTAAGCAAATCGACCCAATTTTTCTAGTTCGCCATCACAAAGTCCCTCAAGTACTCCTCTAGGATAGCGTTCACCCTCTCCGTCTGCCCGTCCGTCTGAGGATGATTGCTGGTCCAAACATCATCCTGTGAACCGGGTGTCTCGATGGTAGGCCCCAAAACTTGTCAATGTTATGGAAGAATAGATCCATGGCTGTCTTTGCATTGCAAGTCTTTGGGGCTGCTATGAACGTTCCATACTTACAGAAGCGGTCTACCACCACCATGATAGACCCGTTCCCTACACAACTGATAACTAGTGATAAAATCCATGGACAAGCAGACCCACGGTCTATCTAGAATGGGAAGGGGCTGAAGCATGCCCACTTCCTTTTGTATCTCCGTCTTGTGCTATTGGCAAATTGTGCACGTCCTCACATAGTGCTCCACATCTTCTAGCATCAGCAGTTAGAAGTAGTTCCGGGACAGGAGTGCATGAGTCCAATCTTGCCTGGGGTGACCCACCCATGCGGAGTCATGAGTTTCCATCAGTAATTGGCCGCTCAAGCAGCCAACTAAGGAGATGTAGGGACGTCCTCCCTTCACATACAACACCCCCTCCTCCAACCAAAAGCACTGAGTCGACCCATCCTTCATGAATTGGATCAGCCTAAGGCAGGCTTGATCCTTTTCCATGGCATCTTGTATCCGATCCAACATGTACCCTGAAACCTGCACCAACGCTACCATAGTTGCCTCTGGGTCCATTCATCAGCTAAGGACATCTACCACAATATTGTCCTTGCCCGATTTATACTCCAAAACAAAATCAAACTCAACCAAGAATTTATGCCATCATGCTTGCTTGACCGAAAGTTTCTTCTGCATAGTAAAGTAGCTCGTGGCTACATTATCTGTCCAGACAATGAACTTTGCTCCAAGCAACTAATGCCTCCATGTCCTAGGACAGTGGACGACCACTGTCATCTCCTTCTCATGGACTAAATACCTTTGTTCGGTTTCGTTGAGCTTGTGGCTCTCATATTCAACAGGGTGACCCAACTAGATCAACACTCCTCCAATCGCTTGATCAGAAGCATCAGTTTGCACCTCAAAGGGAGCATCAAACTTCGGGAGTTTGAGGACCATCTCAAAGGATATAGCATCCTTAAGTCGCTCAAATGTCGTTTGGCATGCCTCGGCCCAGCACCAAGGCTTGTCTTTCTTCAAGAGTTCAGTTAGTGCAGCTACCTTCTTAGAATAATTCTTGATGAACCTTCGATAGTAGTTCTGAAGTCCCAGAAATGATCTCAGCTCCACTACCTTCATTGGGACTGGCCACTCCACTATGGCCTTGACCTTCCTTCCATCCATCCGCACTCTTCCCTCCGGTACACAATGCCCCAAGAATATGATCTCTGTTTGGGTGAAGCAACACTTATCGAGCTTCAAAAATAGATTATGCTCCCTTAGTCTGTCCAGAACAATTATGAGATGCCCAACATGCTCATCCAAAGATGCCCTGTACACCACAATGTCATCAGGGTATGACCACAAACCAATAGAGGTAGGGTTTAGAAATGTCATTCATCAAGGTACAAAAGGTGGCTGGTGCGATTGTCAAGCCAAAGGGCATGACTAGAAACTCGAATAATCCATAGCGAGTAACCATTGTTGTCTTTACCTCATCACGCACAGCAATGTGCACCTGCCAATAACCTGACTTGAGATCAAGTTTGGAGAAATAGGAAGCGCTAATTTGTAGAACAAGTCAGCCACCAAAGGGGTTGGGTTCTTTACCGTTATCTAATTTAGAACTCGATAGTCCACACATAAATGAAGGGAACCATCCTTCTTCTCCTAAAAGATGAGCGGTGCTCCATAGGGAGCATTGGATGGTCTGATGAAACCAGCCTTCAACAACACTTCCAACTATTTTATGAGTTTCACCAATTCTGCTAGAGCCATGTGAAAGAGAGTCTGGGCTAGAGGGCGAGTTCCCGGTAATAACTCAAAGGCATGATCAATAGCACATCTGGGGGAAGGGTCTGTGGAAGCTCGGGTGGCATCACATCCATAAATTCTCTCAGCAACTTCCCCACTTTCTTCAGAATGACCTCTACTGGATTCTCCTCTATCTCTACCATCGAAACCAAATAGGTCTTATGGCCTTCCTAGAGGCCCTTCATGAGCTAGAGGGCAAACACAACATGCACCTCGGTTTCGCCTTTAGTCTCAGCAACAAAGCAGGGAACTCTCTCATCGCCAATGAGGATCCCCTTGAGATAAGGCATCACTGACACATTTTCCTTTCTCATGAAGTCAAGCCCAAGGATGAGTTCAAAGTCATCAAGAGGAATGACTGTGAAACTCACTCTGCCCGTCCATTCTTTGATCCGCACTAGTAGGTCATTGACTACTCCTAGGATAGGGGCTACCTCCGAGTTAACAACCTTGATCCTTGCTATAGCCTTTGTCATCTTGAGGCCCCATGCAAAATTATGTGAAGCACCGGTGTCAACCATCGCTCGCATCGGCTATTTGTCTAGAATGGCATCCATGTACAACAGCCCACTATAGTCCACTTTCTCCTTACAGATAGCACTAACAATCTGCAACAGGTTCATATGGGTAGTGATCTCCTCTCTATTCGAAGCAGACTCTTCCTCAACCACCAACACGTGAGCATCTCCCTCTTTGTCCATTCCTTTGCAAGGTGAGGGCCTTGGCATATGAAACAAGCTAGACTCTTGTTTTTGTTAGAGTCAGCCTCCTCACCCCTCTTGCCCTTGAATCCGACTTTGCGTCTGTCACCATTATGCCTACGACCACCCCTAGAAGAAGACACCCTGTCTCTTTTCTGCACCATGGACTCCGTCTTGTAGTCCACCAATTGTTCAACAATTGTGATAGATGAGGGCATATCCTGAACATTCTGCTTCCATAATTCATTTTGAGCCCAACTCTGTAGCGCGGTCAAGAAATTGAAATGGTTTTCCTCCTCCATGATATGCTTCATGTCAAGGAGGAATGACTAGAATTGCTTCACATATTCCCTAACCGTCCATGTTTGCCTCAATTTCGTAAGCGACTGTCATGCAACCCTGATGTGCCCGATGCAGGCACGATGGATATCTAGGAGAATTACGCAGGGAAAGGGAAGAAGTAAGGAAGAAAGGGGAGAAACTGGAATTATGCAATTGCATAACTGTGACAATAGAGAGGATCGCCCCATATAGGGGATGACCAGTCCCCTAGGGAGTCGCACCAACCCAACCCAAGGCCGGCCCAGTTCCCTAGGAGTGCATGCCAGTTAGTGGTTCGGCTAACCCGGACCACTAACTGAACCAACCCAAATTACATCCAAATATCCAGAATACTAAACTATTACAATAGCAAATCGTCCAATGCAACTATGAAAATAATAAAGAAAAGCCTAAGCACTAGTCCTAAGTGAAACTGGTCGAGTCTGGTCATCGTGCACAACACTCCACCATGCTTCCGCTATTCGCCTTGTCCTCAAGGCGACCAAGCCAGAAAATCATCTTCAGGCATCCACATGGCATCCTCAAGAGGTTGACCCTGCCAAAAAATCAAGACCTCAGTGATAATATGCCCAGAGCGTCAAACCTGATGCTTCTGCAGGTTAGCAGCATGGACAGGATCGGCTGGTGCAACCGGCCCCAGCAGGGGATGAGGAGGAGCGCCCAACGCCAAAGATTTATCACCCACAAAACGTTGTAGACGAGAGACATGAAACACATGATGAACTAAAGAATCAGGAGGTAAAGTTAGGTGGTAGGCCACCGGTCCAACATGCTCCTCAATAACATATAGACCATGGAAGCGGGGAGCAAGCTTGGAGTGCGCAGGCTGAAACAAAGAGGTCTGGCGCTGAGGGAGGACCGAGACTGTAACATCCGTAAGTTTTTAAGTATTTTTTAAAAAAATTTATATGTGAAGTATATTAAATAGAGCTTAGTGAGACGAGCGTAACGAACCCAAGAACACGCGAAACGGAGGCTGAGATGAAAGATTATGACCTCGGGAAATGTGTCATATGGGTGGGACCTAATTTTAAAATGTGAGATAACCTATCCAACTTTGGTCTAGTATTGAAGGGCTCGTTAATACGATTCCATCGGTACAAAGAATGCATAATTCCGATATCAGAATAAAAAGATATAAGATTTTTAAGATACAAAAAAAAAGAAAAACACATCAGAAATCTGACGCAGATCAGAAATCTGATGCGCATCAGATGCGCACGTCAGAATGCTGACGCGCATCAGAAACGCATGTCAGAACAATGACACGCATCAGACACGTGACGCGTGTCACTGTCTTTTTCCTATAAATAGTGGCCAGTTCTGATTCAGCTCATTTCAAAACTTCTTTTCTTCATTTCTTCCTCGTTTTAAGTCCGATTTAAGTCGTTTAAGAGGCATTTCTACCAAAATCGAGCATGCTGAATGTCATGGCAGATTTATTATTCTATTTTGAGATCTCTATAGCCCTGAAATCTTCTATTTAATTTTGGACTACTCGGAGTATCATTTATTTTCTCACACGGAAATCGAGGTAGGGGCTTTTATCCTTTTTTATGACTTATGTACTTGCATTGGTTGTCTTTAAAAGTTTATATGAATAATTTTAGTTATTTTTCGTATATGTTTTATAATTGCCTCGTATACTTGATTTATTAAGTGTTTATCTTTTGAATTTAATTCGGAATTATGCTTCATATTATATGTGATATAAAGAAAATCTAGCTTTGCCATTATTTTAAAACATGGTAAGATTGAAAGACGGTTTTCATGAAATTGTTACTCTATCAAAATGATTTTAGAAAATATGTACAATCATGACCACCGAGTTGCTGAGATGAGATAAAGAAGGGGTAACTGTCTCGTTGGAACGAGCGACTAACCCTACCTTTATAATCGTTGTCAGTAACACAGCCATGACTTGTAAAGGTGAGGCTAAGATTTGGAAAGATTGATCTTCATAGAAGAAGAAAAAGAGAAGGAAATTCCCGTTTGAGTCGGGTATAAGAGGTTTAAATTGTTTAGAACTCAAGTTGGTAGACGTACCGATAGAGTTCTATAATTGAGAGTACATAGGGAAATCCTATTTGGAATCGGATCCACAGTACGCACATTAGCCTGGTGAACCCCTAATGAAGGGCAAGATCCCTGATTCGCCCCTAACGAAGGGCAACTATCAAGGCTACGCGTGCTAGGGTAGAGAGTATCATGGGAAAACTCTCTGCTCTCTAGATCCCGGTGCCCCATGAGCACGGGTGGCTCTTCCCTCTACAAGCACGAAGTGTTTTACGAAAAATCTGTAGAGGAGTAAGAGGCCGTTGCTTTGTACCTGCAGCAAATTCTTTAATAGTAATACAAACCCTAGGAGCATCTTCGATACGTAGGAAGAAGCCCTAGGGAAATTTTTGGGTGAGAGGCACACCCTTACAGCTTTTTCGAAAAGTATTGTCTATTTACCTTGTGATTTACAAACTACCAAGTGTTATATTTATGTCTAATAGGATAAGTACCCCTACTGAGTAGTTTAAAATACTCACCACCCCCCAGACCTTGCAGGACCCAGTGTGGAATAGACAGGTGTAGAAGATAACAGTAAAAGATACTTTTTGAAAGCTTCAGCTGGTGACCACAGAGTTTGCGATCACACCAATAGTTTTCTAAGTATATTTTTATATTTTTGGCTTGATAAGACTTGTTTATATCTTTACTTATGTATTTGTACACAGACAATATATTTCCTGGGGAATAAAATATTTCTTGTTATGATTATGGTTATCCATGTATGGTTTCGACCCGAGCAAGCACTAATTTTACTTTATATATGTTTTATAAAAGCTCGGGACATGACAGTTGGTATTGGAGCCCAGGAAATTCTGTCTATAAATACATAAAGTGAAGAAATAAATGATTTCTATCACTGAGCATGCACTGCAGAATTATCTCGTGCCACCTGATTTGTCTCAGGATTAAAACCTGAATTAAGAGCTCAAGTAGTAATTCTGCAACCCACCACTTTGAGTCGAGCGGTGGAGATTGCCTATGTGGCAGAGCGCGATCAACAAAGAACATTGGCAGAACGGAAGGAAGCTTGGCAAAATGGTAGTTGTAGACGCCCTAACAACAAGAGAGGCTTTAACTACTCTGGCGGTGCACCAAATCACCAACAACAAATTCCTGATCCGTATGATGACGATCATAAACCTGCTTCATCCGATTCTGAGCAGTCGGAAAATTCTCCTTAAGCTGGCACAAGACCTCGTCACGCGTCTGCAACATATAATCCACCTCGGCAACGGACGAACAATGGGGCACATAAGATAAGATAGTCGGCGGCGGACGACCATAGAGCACCTCAAATGGGGTGAATCTAGCACGGGTGTGATATGCCGTATTATAAGACCACTCAGCCCAGGAAAGGAGCTGAAGCCACCGACGGGGCTGCATCATAGTGAAGCAGTGGAGATATTGCTCTAGGCAACAGTTAAGCACCTCCGTCTGTCCATCCGTCTGAGGATGATAAGCGGTGCTCATATGTAAAGAAGATCCTTGCAACATGAAAAACTCCTACCAAGACTGTGAGAGAAATATCCGGTCCCGGTCAGAGACAATCGTACGCGGCATAACATGCAGGCGCGCCACCTCACGAACAAAGAGCTTAGCAACAGTCTTAGCGGTGAAGGGATGGCCTAATGCGCAGAAATGAGCATAGTTAGACAATCTGTCCACCACAACCATGATGACGGACTTACCCTGTACCATAGGCAAAGCCTCCATGAAATCCATCGAAATGTCCTCCCAAACCTTGTCTGGAATAGACAAGGGCTGTAACAACCCAGCTGGGGAGGTCGTCGTGGCTTTAGCCCGCTGACAAACATCACAAGTAGCTACGTAATCATGGATGGCGCAATGGATGCCCTGCCACAAGAAACTCTGGCTAACCCTTTTATAAGTACGAAAGGACCCCTTGTGACCAGCCACAGGAGTGTCATGGAAATGCGACATGATATGACGGTAGAGGTCAGAAACATCGGGAACCCACAAACGGTCTTTCCAGAAGAGAAGACCATCCTGCCACACAAAGAAAGGCTGGGCTGCTGGGTCAGCCTGTTGGAGCTCCTCAATAAACGGGCAAGAAAGGGTGGAGAACGCAAAGCAGGAGCCAGGGGCTGGACTGCGAGAGAGTGCATCAGCGATGATATTTTCTGATCCCTTTCTGTACACTAACTCGTAGTCATAGCCCAGCAACTTTCTCACCCACCTCTGCTGAGCAGGAGTAGACACTCATTGATCCAAAATATATTTCAACGGTTGGTGGTTGGTACGGATCTAAAAGCGACGACCCAATAAATACGGACGCCCTTTGGCAACGGCGAGGATGATAGCCAACATTTCCTTCTCATACATTGACATAGGCAAGGTGCGTCCAGCTAGAGCCTTACTGAAATAAGCGATAGGGGGGTCGTCCTGCAATAGGACAGTGCCCAAGCCCGCCTCTGACGCATCTGTCTCCACCACAAAAGCTGACAAAAATCTGGTAAGAGCAAGACTGGGGCAGCCGCCATCGCCTGCTTGAGCCCCTCAAAGGCTGTTTGGGCCGCTAGTGACCATGCGAATGCTGCCTTCTTCAACAGTTCTGTAAGAGGGCGAGCCAACTCGCCATACTGATGGATAAACCGATGATAATAACCTGTAAGGCCAAGAAAACCCCTGAGCGCCCGGACACATGATGGAGTCGGCCAAGATAGCATGGCGGCCACTTGGGCCGGATCAGTAGCAACACTGTTCTGAGAGATAATGTGACCCAAATACTCAACCTGCAGACTGCCAAAGGAACACTTCGAACACTTCAAATAAGGAGTTAGCACACAAAATAGAAAAGACCAACCTGAGATGTGTCAAGTGTTCTTCCCACGATCGACTGTACACCAATATGTCATCAAAGAAGACCAATATATAGCCATGAAGAAAGGGCCAAAAAATATCATTCATGAGAGACTGGAACGTGGAGGGAGCGCTGGTCAATCCAAAAGGCATCACCAAAAACTCAAAATGGCCATCTTGAGTTCAGAATGCGGTCTTGTGCACGTCGTGAGGTTGCACATGAATCTGGTGATAGCCGAAACGAAGATCGAGCTTACTAAAGACCATGGCATCTGTCAATTCATTCAACAGTTCTTCAATCACAGGAATGGGATATTTGTCTTTGACGGTGATGGCGTTCAGAACATGGTAGTCAACACAAAATCGCCACGAACCATCTTTCTTACGAACAACAGCACTGGAGACGAATAAGAGCTCATACTAGGACGAATGATTCCGGACTGAAGCATGTCCACCACTAGCCGTTCTATCTCAGATTTCTGTATGTGAGGGTAATGGTATGGGCGGACATTGGTTGGTGCCGCTCCTGGAATAATGGAAATCTGATGTTCGTGAGGCCGGATGGGAGGAAGTCCCTGCGGCTTTGAAAACAACTCCTCATGTTCGGTCAGCAGCACCTGTAAATCAGATGGTATCTGTTCCTGTGATACGCCCATAATAGCACGCTGCTACAAAAGAAGTCCCTGAGGAGCAAACCGAAAGAAGGAGCTCATGTCCTGGACCGAAAGAAGAGTGCCAGGCCGTGACCCCTCCAACCAAACCTGCTGCCCATTAAGCTCGAATTCCATAACCATATCCCGAAAATTCCACACCACATCACCCAGTTCCTGCAGCCACTGTACCCTCAATACAACATCCGCCCCCTTCATAGGTAGCAAGAAAAGGTCAGTAACAAATGTGTTACCCTGAATCGAGAGAGTAATCTGAGCGCACACACCGGTACTCCGGAGATGCTTGCCATTGCCAATCAACACATCTAATGGTTTTGAGTCCGACACCAAACACCCTAGCCGATGAACTACCTTATCATTAATAAAATTATGAGTAGAACTATTGTCGATCAAGATAGCTACCTGCTCTCGCTTCAGGAATCCCTGCACCCGCATGGTGCGTGGAGTGAAAGCTCCCGAAAATGCATGAACTGAAATTTCGGGCAGCACATCCTCTAAGATCAAGGGTTCACTACCGGCCCTGCTGTCCAAGTCATCGTCTACCTCCTCCACAAGCAAGCTGCCCTTAACAGCACAGCGGTGTCCGGGCACAAATTTCTCATCACAACAAAAGCACAGCCCTTTGGCTCGGCGTTCATCCATCTGGGCGGGGGTGAGAAGGAGGACAATCTAAGTGGGAGCTGCGGCCTGTTGACCTGGGCTGCCATTGGCAGGACTGCTGGAGGGAGCTGCCATAGGATTAGAGCTCAATACAGCTTGGGGTGGAGGTCCCAGCCATCCGCCTCTATGTTGCCGGTTCAGTTTCTCTTCTTCAATGCGGGCATGTCACACCACATCCCGCATGCTTTCGCAAGGGAAGTGGCGCATTTCCTCCGAGATTTCTGGCTTTAACCCCCATTTGAACGTGCCCACCAGGGCGGCCATCGGCCAGTCAGGAAGTCTGTTGGCTATCTTCATGAAGTCTATATAGTATGCACGAATGGTGGTGGTTTGGCGCAGGGTGGACAACATCTCATTGACATCCTGAAATTCATTCGGACCAAACTGGATGCAAAGCTTGTCAGAGAGGCTGCCCAGGTGGGGTAGCGCACTTCCTTCTCAAAGTTCTGGAACCAAACCGATGAGTCACCATCTGAGTGAAAGGCAGCGATGCGCAGACGCTCAGTCTCGGAGTGCGTTCCCTGGTATGAGAAGAACTTCTCCACTTTATACATCCATTCCATAGGGTCATCATCACCATTATAGTGGGGAAACTGTAAACGAGCAAGGCGAGGTTCAGCCCCCCCTCGGGCCCCACCGTGAGGCCCTGGATACTCGTCCCACTCCTCCTCTGCATCCTAGAACTAATTGTGGGGGGGCGGCATCATTGGGGCATTCGCTCGAACACCTGGTGTGCCTCACATGTCCCAGGCCTGGCATCTCCCTTCTGGCGCTGGGATGCCAGGGCCGAATCGTGCTGGACCAGGGAAGACGCTCATGTCAATGCCCACAGCCACTAGAGGGCAAGAGAAGGTCAGCTCGGGAAGATTGGACGGACCACCCTTCTCCAGGATCGCAGGAGGTGGCCCTGGAAGGATGGGCGCTGTGCACCCCGAGGCTTCGCCCTTGACTGCGCTGGTCATGAACGATGTCAGCTTCTCCAGCGTAGCCATGATTTGTTTGATATCACTGGCTGTTGCAGGAGTATCGGCCTTTGGGCTGTCCACAGAAGCAGGCGCTGACACTGGTACCTCCTTCTCTGGAGTAACTTCAAGAACTTCCACAAATTGCTTTCCTCGAGCCATGTCTGGGGATCGTAAAGCTCCTATACCAATGATGTGACCGATGCAGGCACGATCGATATCTAGGAGAATTACGCAGGGAAAGGGAAGAAGTAAGGAAGAAAGGGGAGAAACTGGAATTCTGTAATTGCATAACTATGAAAATAGAGAGGATCGCCCCATATAGGGGACGACCAGTCCCCTAGGGAGTCATGCCAACCCAACCCAAGGCTGGCCCAGTTCCCTAGGAGCGCATGCCAGTTAGTGGTTCGGCTAACCCAGACCACTAACTGAACCAACCCAAATTACATCCAAATATCTAGAATACTAAACTATTACAATAGCAAATCGTCCAATGCAACTATGAAAATAATAAAGTAAAGCCTAAGCACTAGTCCTTCGTGAAACTGGTCGAGTCTGGTCACCGTGCACAACAAACCCACACTATGTTCATGGGGAGGAATTGTTCTCTGAGCTCCTTCTTCATATAATCTAGGTTTGGATGGGAGGACACCCAGCCATAGCATCATCCTCCAACCTGGTTTACCACCATAGCTTAGCATCTCCCATGAGATACAAGCTCGTCACCATGACCTTCTCTTCGTCCGGGGTATGGATGATCAGAAGAATTACTCCATATCCCAAACAAAATCTCCATGTCCTTGGCACTCTATGAACCAGAGTATGCTTTGGGTTCAGGGGCTTTTGCCTTCTTCATAGCTTGATGCGACTTGGGCCAGAATCCTCCTCCGTCACCGAAGGGGTTGTTTTCAGAATGGACCTCTCTAGCAAAGACATCTTATCCACCAATTGCTGGATCTTTCTCATCGTCTTGTCCCTTAAGTCCTGCAACTTTTGTTTCAAGTGGCCCACGGTCGCAACCATGTCTGTGGCCAACGAGTTATAGTGGAAAGTTCTCCTAGTAGATTTGGCCTCTCCTGTATCGTCGGCGTAAGGTGCTATCTAAACAAGGGACAAACGCTCATCGAAAGAGGCGATGCCTTCCTGGATTGAATGTAGGGAAGCCTGCACTTCGACCAGTGTCCCATTTGCCATCTTCAACGCATCATACTTGCCTTCAAGATTTGTCAAGCTCTGTTACATCGAACCCATCATGGTGGCAACTCAACTGCCACCTACCCAGCAAGGAACTTCTTTGTGCTAGCTCGCTGAATCCCTTCAGAACTCTCCCAAGTCTGTCTGGTTTGTTAAGATCCCGACAATGGAACCAACTATTATGGGTGCGAAGCTTTGCCTAGCATTCATTCTCATAATGGCATGGCCGCACCGTGCAACCAGCAACCTATTCTCTCTGAACTTCCCACTAGTATGCACAAGGGGAAACAAGCAATTAGCAACACAACGCCAACTCTAGTGTAAAGGGGCTCTGACCAATGCTTTAATGTCTCAGTCCGTCCAAACAAGGCAGGGAGAGGCAACACTGAATAACCAGGTCAAAAATATCTATCTTTGTATGTTCGCCATGGCTGCATGCTCTCTCCCTTAAATAGGATTAGCCCATGCCGTCCTAAGGCTAGTAGTATATACATGTCCCACCCATACCAGAATTCCCTCCCTGACCAACTCTCCTCTCATAGGCAGGTTGCCCTAGCCTAAATTAGGATACTCATCGGCCACTTGATGTTGAAATCAACTGTGGACAACACCCAACGACATCGATTTTGTATTTACAAGGGCCCACATAAGGGTGGAGAGAATGGAGTGACACTCAAGGACAGAGGAGAGGAGGGCTATAGTGTCGAATCCATTCAGAGGCAGAGAATGGTCAGGCAACACAAAATCACTTAAGCCCTAAAATGCACGCATGGCCACATGCACACGCAGCCAAAGGGGAGGGGAGAGGGCTGAACGGTGGTTGCCCAAAGCCCAAAAAGGTAGTAGGACCCTGAGAAAAGGTGATGGCCTACGAAGACTACCCTTGTCATCGTCATGCTAATGTAGGCATATCAGGCAGACAAGATAGAGTTGGACTAGGGAGGCCTTCACCTCGTTGTCATGGGGCTAGAATAGTGCCCACAATGATCAAATGACCAGTAGCGATGGCCAAAATGCACCCATACCGTCTAGCCATCTAAATGGAAAACAAAGACTCGGGGGGATGAAGGAAATTGATCCAGACCGAGGAAAAAGGAGCGTAGCAGTGGGTCTGTTCTAGGGCGGCTACACCGACGCTGCCAAGCCGAGGCTAGCTAACCAGAGGTCACTAACCAACATTCTCACCTGCAACACCTTGCACAGAGAAAAAAATAGGGTGAGAGGGGGATACTGGGCAAAATGAAGGCAGAATGGAATGGGACTGGCAGGCTGGGAGGAGGTAAAATGGGAATGGGTGGGATGGTCCACCTCTGTTGTCATGTCGGGGCAAAGCCGAACAGTTGTCCAGTCAGCCGTGGCTCGCCGCTAATGGCCACCATTTAATCAGAACATAGAAGGGGATGGTTCGGAAAGAAAATAGGGCAAATTAGAGGGGAAAAGGGTGGAGGGGTGACGTCGGACCTGGATCACCTGCCTATCACCGTCACAAGGCTGGGGTGGAGACAAACGGAGGTCCGGTCGGCCTCTGTTGGACAACAGTGGTGACAGAATGAGGGAACTGAGAGAGGGGAAGGAAAGGCAGGAACAAATGGGAGGGAAAGAGAGGCTGGAGTGGGTTGAGTCGGGCCAAATGGGGCCATCCTTGGCCATCGCTAGGCCGAGGCAAAACCCATGGTGACCGTCCGACCACTACCAGCCATCACCGACAGCGGTTAATTGAAAACACAAAAAGGGGAGAGTGGCTAACTAGGTGGATCTGGGTAGGGGAGCCGGCGGGGATGGCCAGGAGCGGTGTCCCTTCCATCATCATCTGGTGTATGGTCAAACGGAGGTGGGGCATAGCCCATCGGCCACCACCGTGGCCGCCAGAGCATGAGACAAATTGAGTGGGAAGAGGGACTGGGGGTTTGAATGTTCTGGAATGGGCTCGAACGAGCCCGATATGATTTCTATACAGGGGCCACTGCCCCGATCCCCATGGTTGCTCACCCTCCACCGGCCCCTTTATCTATTCCGCCTCAGTCTCTCTCTTCCACAACTTTTCACTAGGTGAGGCTGGAGGTGGCCAACCTCTGTCTGGCCAACATTAAACAGGTGACAGCGAGGCAGCCACCCTGGCCAGCTTCTCCAGCCCTAGCGGCCCCATTTTCCCCTCTGATCATCCCTTCTCTCCCTCTCTTTTTTTATTTTTGGCACTGCCGGAGGTAGCTGGTGGTGGCTAGACAGCCATAGTGATTCCACCTTATCCTAGTGAGTGGCTAGGACTGGCCCGGCTCCGCTTGTTTTGACTTCCCCTGCTTCCTTCCCTTCCCATCCCATGTTTTTGGGTCTCTATCCATTTTAGACATTGTGACTGCCGCTAGCTAGACACCAAACTTGACCGATGTGACCTTTGTCTGGTTTTTCCCCGGCTGGTAACGACGGTGGATGCTTCCACCCGGACGGTTCATGCTCCATCCCCTCCGCTATGTTGGAACCAGATCCATCTCTTGCCTAGTTGATGTGCTTGTTTAATAAAACCAAGCCTTTGCCCCCACTATGTTTTTATTTTCCGATGAGCTTCCAAAAACTTTCATCTGCCATTTGGCTCTGCCTTGGACTTGCAACAATGATATGGCTGTTCTGGCCTAGACCCGCTTGCACTATCTGCACCCATCTTGGCCTCCGCCTCTAATAGGCGGCTTTCCTGTCCCCGTTTCCTAGTGTGCAGCATAAATCAGCCGAAGGAGGACTATTCTACTGCAACTGTGGGCCATTTTTTATCATTCTTGTCATAGTGACAGCTCCGCCAACACTTGGCTAAACCTACCCCTCTACCCTCGACCGTGCTAAATGTAAGATCTAAAACCCTAACCCGGTTTTGTTTTAATTTGTCGGTTTAACTTGTTTTTGGGGTTAAAGGTGGATCATGATGATTTTAATATGCTTTTATATCATTGTTATAAATTTCTATACTAAACTCATTGTATCCTTTTTTAGGATTTTTTTTTATTTTATGGGATTTTTCAAAAATTTTGGGCGTGGACCCCACCATGGACCCCACATTCACGTTTGAATGGTAAGGGTCCCACAATACCTTAAACTTCAATTATTTCATGATTAAAGAGTTTCAAAAATTTTAAATTCATTTTAGCCTTAAAATGAGCAAAATTAGCTATTTAGGGTACTAAATTTTATTTATACCCTAGCTTTTAGTATTTACACCTCAATGACTTACTATAAAAGGAAATTCCCAGCCCCATTCCTAATTGTGAAAGAGCTGAGATTGGAGGCTGAGAAGTGCTCTGATCCCCATTACCAAATGAGGAAATCAATTAAGGTATGTTTAAGCCTTGATTTCCTTTAATCTTTTGGATTTCCCTTAATCTCTCTTAATCTCATCGTCACCCAAAGTTGATTCTTGATTTACCCTACTAAAAATGTTTTTAGTCTCTATTTCAAACCCTAATTTAGGGATTTTCGTTTTTAAACAAAGAGAACCCTAGATCTACATGTTTTCAAAGTAATTTAAGCTTAATAGTTGAATTTGATGAGGTATTATCTAAGCCCTAACTTTGGGTAGGGATTTGTGACGATTAGAGCTTCGATCGATTTGGACTCAATAGCTTGCTGAAGGTAAGAGGTTTTCTTCCTAAATGGATTTAATGGTTTGGAATGATTTAAATGAGTTTTTCTTGTGTTTGTGCTTTAATGGTCGGTTAAATAGAGCATGCTCTTTTTTGTGATTATCTTTGGATTTAGCTTAGAAATGACTAGATCTATCATGCCTTAAGATTGTATTTTATTATTATGATGTTTGGAAGTAATATTAGGGTTTTCTTGTCGATTTTGTGTATTTTCGATTTGGGGTTCGCAAGGTTGAAGACGAATGAGATTTTGACTGTGAAGGGCGTTTGTACGGCCCTACAGGCGTTCAAATGGACTAGCATTCGAATGGTTGTATGGCCGATCGAACGAGCTGGTGTTCGTTGGCCGATCAAATGGCCTAATGGTAGATTTTGACTTCTTGAGTACTTTGTCCATTTCTTGTTCCTATTTCTGAAATCTCATTTATTATGATGATGATGAGTTATTTTTACTTGGAAATGCTACTATGAGGGCATGAATACTATCTTGAAAGCTATGATGTAGTTCAAGCTTGAATTAGGTTATATATTTGTTGAATTTTAGTATGGTATTCTCCTTATCCTAAATTCATGTTTGATGAATCTCCATGTTTTAATTATGATTCTAGTAAGTTTAATTATGAGGATGGGCATATATGCTTGCACATGTTGTGATAATGATTGGGGAACCATGCTTGCATGTCTAGCTTAAGTATAGTGATGATTTTTCTTGCCTATGTCTAGAATGACATTATAATTGGCTTGAACTTATATTTTGAGGTTTTCACCATATTTTATTCATGATTTCAATGAGGAGGAACTACGATAAAAATCATGAATGCATGCATATAGTATGGATGATAGTTGTTCATGTTGCACATGTCTTTGCTTAGACTTGAACACTACTATTATATACACACTCGTGAAGGCATTTGTGGTGATTATTTGACATAAATGGACTAGGAATGATGTACTTATGGACTGACTTGAACATATCCCTTGTATTTGGACTCATGTAGTGTTGCTCACGTATGTACCATGTTGCATGCATCATGAAAATAGTTTATGAATGAGATTAATTGTGGTTAGCTGTGTTTGATCGATTGGATGACATTGGTTGTCAAATTAATCGATCGAAGGATTATCAAAATTTGTTTGAGTCCAAAAGGACATGATTTTGTTCTTAGATCTGTTGGGAACATGGTACCTCCCCGGGTTGAGATGAGTTAATTACGGTTGAGTTTATTTGTTGAGTTATCTAGACCTTGAGAATCTAGTATGGTACTTCTGTGTGCATCGGCTACCATGTGTTATAGGTTTCCATTATGAAAATCGAACTCTCCCCAATAAGAGATTGTCCTTAGCGAGCACATTGCTCTAGGTTTCTGTTGAGATCGGATGTTCCTGGCCAGGTCTGTCCTTAGCGAGTAGACTGCTCTAGGTTTATGTTTTGGAAATTGGACCTTCCTTTTTGGATTGTCCTTAGTGAGTAGAGGTGTAACTCCCCAACACCCTAGGTTTCCTTGTTGAAATTGGACCATGTTCTTGACAGACAGAATGATTTTTTCTCACTTATGAGACATTCACCACCGATGGTTTCATGTGTATGGATTATTATGCCCAGTTACATAGATTGTGTAGGGATAATTGAGCTTATGCGATACATGTGGCTATGGCTAAATTTGTATGCTATGTAGGATAGTGTGTTTGAGACACTTTTCATGCAAAGTGAATGTTTTTCATTGAGAATCTATATGTATGATATGTTTATGTTGGAAAGTTACTCATGCTGGGTGATTATGTTACACATGAGTTGTATGATGAATGTGATGTTACGTTGAAGCCATGATGAGATGTGATGGGTGATGGAATGATATGCAGGTGACTTGAATGATGTGATGTTATATTTTGCTATATAGTATGGTATGTGGGTGATATGAGAATGTTATCATGAATAGATGCTTATGGATGGTGAATCATGATATGAATTCACAGGTTGTGTGGAATATATCATGATGAATGGGTATAATGGTTGATGATGTGATGAACATTATGTGATTTACTTGTGATATCTTTTATATTTACTTTCCGTAATTTAAAAACCCTAGTTGAGCTTGTTACTCACCCCTCTTTCTCGATTTTTGTTTTGGGGCTGCATGATGTGCCATGCAGGTGGTTAGGATAGACTCTATGAGGAGCATATGAGGGATGGCCTTGCTTAGGAGGGTACATTTAGAGATCTTGTGCTCTATGATTGTTTATGTAGCTTGTTGTGTTGAGACTTATATTTATTTGATTATGTTTCATACTCTACTTGCCGAGATCGGCCTAGACTTTTGTTAGCCTATGTAGGCTTAGACTTTATTGGGTAAGCCATGAGAGGGTTATGTTGGACTAAGTGTGTGGGTTTTGCGTGGACTAATACTTAATTTGTGGTACTTTATTTTCTCATTCTCTCTTGTACAAAGCTTAATGTGCGCTACTCTATTATTAATTACATGATCTTGGAGTTAAGTCTTCCAATTGAATGCTACTTTGTCGCGCCAAAGCCCTCCACCTCTTCTCCATCCACGAGTGTCTCCCCATGCCTACCACCCTTTTGTAGGCCCTCAATGATGAGAAATCACCACCATTGGTGCTGTCCGTGGCCAATTTTGATGTCTTGCGGCCGGTCAAGTACTTCTCAACTACCGGCCAACTTTCAATGAGTACACCTTGACTTCTGGTTGCACTTGCCACTCATATTGGCATGGCCTTTCTCCATGCCGCCCTTAGTTCACTTCCGTGGATCATGGATTTTTCCGCGTTGATTTGTGTCGCCCCGTTTGGCCGTGATTGCTTTTAGCGCTTCCTAAACCCTCGGAACATTAGCTCCCTCAGCTTGGCAATGTTGTATGCCACCAACTCTGTTGTCGATGCTGCCACCGTCATGTGCTCGCCATCAAACGTCATGGATTATGAGGTAGGGGAGCTTTGAACTCGTAATTTCAAGATAGCATGCTTTGAATGTGTAGTAGAATGGTCGGATTGTATGATTCAATGCTTTTGATGTTAAATCATGATCTATTTCCATGATGTAAGAGGATAAATTATGCTATGTTGAAATGCATATGACATGCATGTGAGCTATATATATGTTTGAAGCATGTGTGTGCTATTGATGGCTAATGAGTATGTTGGTAACTTACATATGTGGATTGTGTGTGTGCTAGTGATGGCTAGCGAGTATGTTGGTAGGCTATATATAGAATTGCGTGTTTGAAAGTATATGTGATGGCTATGTGCCTATGTGATGGATCTGTGTATGTGTGTACGGGTAGATGTATGGGTGATGGACAATAAGAGGTGAGAGAGGGTTTGATATAGAGTTGGACGTTGATATGTAAGCATATGATGGAAGACGACATATGTAAGTTTGATGGGCGAGGATTGGAGTGGATTTATGTGGATTGGACTAGATCATTGGTTGGGGAATTGTTAGACAGTAAGAGTGTTTCATAATTGTTTAGGCATAACGTACATGTTATGAAGTGAAAAGTAAGCATAATAAGTGAGGTATAAGTAAGAGGGTGACAACTGGGGTTGGCTCTAAAGAGCTTAGTTTGATCACGTCTGTTTAAGATGTGTTGGCCATAAGATGGATGGTGGAGATTGTATGAATACGTAAGGATTTGATGTACGGTGAGTTACGATTATGAGATGGATGTGTAAGGTAAGTCCGCTACACTGATGAAATAGGGTTTTGGAATGGGCTCAGCTTCAGATTGGCCATTGGAAGGCTATAAGATAGAAGAATTGTATGGCATAATTATACTGTATAACTTAATTCAAACTTGGATTATAAGAAAAACTAATGATAACCTTGTGAGTTGGAGATCTGAGGGTTTCAATGGATTAAGTTCCATCTTTGACTAGTCAATAATGAGTTGGCTGATCATTTCTCATGTATTGCCATGATGTTTATCCTGTGGGATGTTGTCTATATTGTGTATTTAAACCCAGACGTTTGATGTTCTGTTGAGAGCGATGCATGTTTTCGATTTGGTCTTTGTGCTGTTTTAAGCTCAGATGTTTGATGCTCTTTTGAGAGCGCTATATGATTCTGGACAAGAGTGGCAATGTATGATCTCTGCCCAAGAGTGGCATTGACACTATAAGACCCCTAAAGTGTGGGCAATTGTATGGCCCCTAGTGGTGGGCATTTATATTTGCATTTAGGTAAGTAGTATCATGGAATTGCTCTTACCTATTTGATCCCATACCCCATGAGCATTGGTGTGCTTTGCCTTCGAAAAAGTCCATGGTGTCTAGTTACTCCTTGGAGGTTAAGGTGATGCCCTAGTTGCATTCCTTTCCATTTTGATGTTGGAGCTTATTTATTGTAATGATCTTTAGTGGCCGATAGTATGTGTACGACTGTATGAGTGAGTATATATGTTTCTGAGTATGTGCAAGTTTCTAAGCAAGATCATACGAGTAAGGTCGTATGAGTAAGATTGTACGAGTAAGACTATATGAGTAAGGTCATACGAGTAAGACTGTACGAGTAAGGTCGTACAAGTAATATTGTACGAGTATATGTAAGATTGGTTGATGGTTTGCGTTTGGCATGATTGTATGCAAATGTTCATTATAATTATATGCCTGTTTGTTTCATGTTTGAGTTGAATGAACACATCTATGTATGGACTTACTAAGTTCACGGTTTAGAACTCCCCTACTAGGTATTCTCCTACTGAGTATGAAAATAATCATTTACCCTATTTTTAGCCCTGATGTTCTAGAAGCTTTTGCAGGTTTGTAACAAAGACCTCCTGAAGTTGGACACTTGTTCCCTTGAGTGGATTGATTTCCTTTGACTTAGATATTTCCTTGATTCACTGCGAGTATCATTTTGTGCCATGATCCGATGTATTGGGTGAGTTGAGAATTAGTGTTTATGCTTTCTGGACTTGTAATTTAGATTAGATTGTGGACTGTTTATGGTACTTGAACTGAGGAATGCCTAGGTTAGATTTGTATTAAAACCCACAATCAAGGCAATTTTTCGTATGTTTGTTTTCGAGTAGCACTTGAGGATGTTTGGTTTGATCGAATGAGCAAAAATTTGGATGGGAAAATTGATGTGTGATGTTTTATTTTATAAACTGCTTTCATAAGTTTTGTATTTCGTCATTTTTCCTGATTTAAAGCTGTCATATTGCAAAAAAATTTCCTAAAATTTAAGGAAATATGATGAAAAATCTTGGGCATTACATCATCTTTCCCTTGCACATACAAGTGGGAAGGACGAAATTGGCTGTTGGCTGCATGGTGCATCCAGGCCATCAAGTGAGCTAACGCTAGGCACAACTTCGTGCCTATGATAGTTTGTTTCATTGCTGGGATACAAACTGGATGATATAGGACTTGGAGGTGTTCTAAAGGTATTTGGTAGACCAGGACAAAGAAGATCCTTGGCAGCTTGACAATAGACGAGTTGTTGCCAATGCGGGTTCAATGCTGCACTGCCTTTCAAAGCTTGAAAGCAAGTGGGATGCGATGAAGACAACGAACGGGACTCTGGCTAAAGTGCATGCTTCTTTAATCTAACAGTAAAGAAAACAAAACAAATAATGAAAAAAATACTCTAAAACATCCAAAAAGAAAAATAGGAAAGAAAAAAATATCTTTCTACACCCCCAAACTTAAACTAAACATTGTCCTCAATGTTAAAGAAAATATATACTACAATGACAAGAATAAGTAAGAGAGGGAAAAGAAAGATATCACCTGAATGCATAACTAATCCACTAATCTGAAAAGTGAAGTACATAGGATTGGAGAAAAGAAATAAATATAAGTGATGAACATTCCCCCAAACCTAAAGTATTATATCCCATAAAAGAAGAAAAACTATAATGAGAAAAAAAACTGAGAAAATAAGTAAATTAAGCCTAAATGAAGCAAAGAAAATAAACAAAAGGAAGGAAAAGAAATATATCAAAAACATGGGTTGCCTCCTAAGAAGCGCTAAGTTTATTATCTTTAGCCAGACATTGCCAACATTCTCAAATATATCAGGGCGGCTGGTAGATATTAACATTGGCTCTTCTCTTATGTCTCCAAAAAGATGATGCAGAAAAATTAGAAGGCATGACTTGATTATGGGCTAATGCTATAAAAGATGGACCTCTATCATAAGCATCAAACCTAAAATTGTCTACCATAAAACATTTAGCATTAGAAGTTGCAGGCAAATGGTTAGACACATAAAAAACATTTAGTTGCACTTTCAAGTTCCCAAAAGTAATCTCCATTACCCCCGTCCTACAATTTATGCAGGTATTAGCTGTGGCAAGGAATGAATGACCTAGAATGATAAGAATCTGATATGTGGAGTTGGCACCGGTCTCCATATCTAAGACAATAAAATCAACAGGGAAAAAAATCGGTCAACCTTCACTAAGACATCCTCAATGACTCCTTTAGGCTTACGCACAGAACAGTCGGCTAGCTACAAGGTAACCGATGTAGGCTACAATTCACCTAACCCTAGTTTCTTATACACCGAGTAAGGGAGTAGATTGACACTTCACCAAGGTCAAGGAGGGCTCTATGGATGGAGTGATCACCTATGACACAAGAAATAGTGGGTACTCCAGGGTCCTTATACTTAGGTGGGGTGTCAAACTTCAAAAGAGAGCTTACTTGCTCGGTGAGAAAGACCTTCTTAGACACATGGGTCTTGGCTTTACGCTTTTGAGTGCATATGTCTTTGAGGAACTTAGCATAAGCAGGGACTTGCTTAATGGCATCTAAGAGGGGGAGATCAATTTTGACTTGTTTGAAAGTCTCAAGAATCTCATCAGTCCTAACTGTGCTCTTTTTAAATGATGGGGCCATGTCAAGACACTGAGGAAATATAAGATCCCTCGGAAGTGGTCTTAGACTGTGGCTCTGAGGAAGGGGAAGGAGATACAAACTCATTCTCATGTGGTGGACTAACTTCTACTTGAGGTTCATTAGGGGCAGCCCTTTTAACTCCTCACTTCTATCATCTGTCACTGGTGTCCCCCCAACACTCTTGTCAACAATCCTCCCACTCCTGAGGGTCATTGTGGAATTAACTTGTTCATTAGAGGGAGGAGCTCCCTTTACCGGAAATTGACCTTTAGGGATTGGTAGGGGTTGACTTGGCAATGTCCCCATCTCTCTCTTGTTAATAACATTAGCTAGTTGTCCAATTTGGGCTTCTAACTTTGCTATAGATTGTTTGTGAGAGTGGAGGAGTTGGGATTGAGATTGAAGGCCTTACAGGGCACTCAAGACCTTTTCTTCAAAACTCGGACTCCTATTGGGTTGGACATATGGAGGTTGCACTTGAGGTTGGTAGATAGGGGCTGGTAGGACTTGGAATGGTTGCCTAGGGGGTTGATTGCCAACAACCCCTTGGTTTTGTGCCTGCCAGGAAAAGTTAGGATGATTCCTCCACCCAGGGTTATATGTGTTTGAAAATGGATTGTTCTCAGCCCTAGGGAAGGATTGAGTGGCATTCACATAATCTTGGACACGCTCAGGAAATTGAGATGCAGAGGGACACTCTATGATAGTATGGGCTGGGCTAAGATATATTGTGCATGCATCTTGAGTGAAGGGAGTGGACTGATGGGATGAAGTTATAAGAAGGTCCAGCTTCCTACTCAAAGTATCAACTTTGGAGGAGAGGTCTAATGGATTTTTGACTTCATACAAGCCACCCCTAGAGGGGGCATTGTTCAAGGTAGATAATTCACTCTCATTTCTATTCAACGCAGCATGTTGAAGAGAATTTTCACTCAAGTCCTTAAAAAGTTTCCATGCCTCATTTTCATTTTCTAACAAAAAGGTACCCCCACAACTTGCATCAACAAGATGTCGGTTTTGTTCAGTAAGACCCTCATAAAAACGTTGCACTAATTGCCACTTAGGGACAGCCTAATGTGGACTCCTCCTAAGAAGGTCCTTAAGTCTATCCCAACTCTCATGGAACTGTTCAATGGGAAGTTGGGCAAAAGTGGCTATGGCCTTTTTCATTTGGTTGGTCTTACCTATGGGGAAGTACTTTTTGAGGAATTCTTGTTGCATTTGGGCCCATGTTGTGATAGTGTTTGGCTCTAATGAGTAAAGCCATTCTTTAGCCTTATCTTTCAGTGTGAAAGGGAAAAGCCGAAGTTTGACGGCTTGATCATTTATAATTAAACCCTTTGCAAGTGTACAAGGTAATTGTACTAGGATAAGTATTTAAGGGTTGTCGAACCTCAGGGACGGATGGGTTATTACTAAATCTAAAGAGGAATTTGCTGATTTAAAAACTAAAAACAACTTAAACTTAAATTAAGCAAAAGAAAGGAATCAACTAGTTTAAAATAAGAGATTAATTTGATGGAATTTACTTAGGAAATTGAATCCACTATAGAACCATAACAATTACTTAACTTTTAATCTAAATCTAGTGTGAACATGAACAAGTATTCTCAGCTACAAGCTAGAATTACTTCAAAAAGAATCATTAATTAACTTCCATGGCATTAACTATCTTCGACAATAGCACGAATCATCTACACTAAACTAGCTATAGGCATGACCCGTCTAATCTTAGTATAACTCATCCAAGTCATTAATTATCTGAACATTAAAACTATTGTATGACCATCTCATCTAAATCACAGAAATTAGAATCGATGTAAATATCAAAACCACATCAATCTATCATCTACAAGACAATAAATCAACATAGACTTGAATAAACATTAAAAGTTCATCCATTAAAAAGGAAATCCATATCATACAATTGTCATCATTCACAACTGAGATCTAAATTAAAAAGAAAAGAAACTAAAACTTATCTATAGCTTCATCAACTCCTAAGTAAAAGAAAAGTCTAGCCTTCCATGGTAGAAGAAAACACTTGAATCTCCATTAAAAGCTTTGAATTCTTCTCCATCTTCTTCTTCCTTTTTCTCCTCTTAAAATCTACTGGAATCCCCCAATTCTAAGCCAAATATGTCTTTTTATAAGCATAAGTTCCGTAGGAAGAAGTCCAATATGAAAAGGATTGGAATTTGGGTCAAACAAGGAAACTGCACGTTATGCCGATCGATCGCCCTGCATGCCCGATCGATCGGCTACACTGTATTTTCATCTGAATTCACGTTATCCCGATCGATCGCCCTACATGCCCGATCGATCTGCTACAGTGTTTCTGTTTTACCGGACTGTTCATATTCTGTTCATTAAGCTTTCCTTCGTGTCCATATTAATTTCTAACTTGTTTATAACTCCGAAAAGTTGTCCAAATCACTTTAAAGCATGTGAAGACTATTTTCAAGCATTTCAAACATCGTCCAAGTACTTCAATAAGCGCACTTTACCTACAAAACATAAAATATCATACTTTAGACATGTAGAATATAATTAAAATTCCAACTTGATTTAAATATATGTCTAAACAACTAATAACTACAAAATCATTAATAATTAAACTAAAATACTAATATCTATCTTAATCTAAATAAATCATAATTAACACTAAGTTAACCTAATATATACTAGCAAATAAGGTAAAAAGGCATATAAAATAGATATACATTTCATACTTATCACGGCTTCATCGGTTAAATTTGAGAGCTTAAAAGTTGTGGATAGTTCTAAGAAGTCATCTAGGTGCCTATACGGGTTTTCATTATTAAGCCCATAAAAGGATAGAAGCATTTGAATTACATTGGGCTTAATTTCCTAATTTTGAGCAGCGACTGCTGGCAACCTAATGCATGAAGGGGAGGTGTACTCATTGGGAGTGTAATCTACTAACTGATGTTCAGCTATGATGGGGGTAGAAGTAGTGTGGGAGGAGGAATTGGTGGGTGAGTTTGGGGGTGTAGAGATGTAGGTCAAGGGCAACTCAGCTTTCCTAAATGTCCGCTCAGGCTCAGGGTCAAATAGTACTAATCGTGAGAGTAAGGAGCGACGACCACGCATACACCCACACCGCACAATTTTAAATTTAAAAAGGGAAGAATAAATAAAAATTAACTAAGAAAAAAATTAAAAATACAGAGAGAAAAAGATCTTGCAAACCGAAGAGAAGACTATGCTTGTCGATGTCCACTTGTGGCCACAGGTGTAGAGAGCACGGTCTTCAACTCAACCTACAAAATTAAATTAAAAGAAGGTAAGAAACTAAGAATTAACTTAAAAACTAAAGTAAACTGAATCTAAAATAGCTAGAATTATCCTAATACAAATTTAGTAACAAATCAACACTGTCCCCGGCAACGGCGCCAAAAACTTGATCGTTTATAATTAAACTCTTTACAAGTGTACAAGGTAATTGTACTAGGATAAGTATTTAAGGGTTGTTAAACCTCAGGGACAGATGAATTATTACTAAATCTAAAGGGGAATTTTTTGATTAAAAACTAAAAACAACTTAAACTTAAATTAAGCAAAAGAAAGGAATCGACTAAATTAAAAGCAAGCGATTAATATGATGAAATTTACTTAGGAAATCGAATCCACTATAAAACGATAGCAATTCCTTAACTTTTAATCTAAATCTAGTGTGAATATGAACAAGTATTCTCAGCTACAAGCTAGAATTACTTCAGAAAGAATCATTAATTAAATTCATGGCATGAACTATCTTCGACAATAGCATGAATCATCTACACTAAACTAACTATAGGCATGACTCGTCTAATCTTAGTATAACTCATACAATTCATTAATTATCTGAACATGAAAACTATTGCATGACCATCTCATCTAAATCACAGAAATTAGAATCGATGAAAATATCAAAACCATATCAATTTATCATCTACGAGACAATAAATCAACATAGACTTGAATAAACATTAAAAGCTCTTCCATTAAAAAGGAAATCTTTATCATACAATTGTCATCATTGACAACTAAGATCTAAATTAAAAAGAAAATAAACTGAAACTTATCTATAGCTTCATCAAATCCTAAGTAAAATAAAAGTCTAGCCTTCCATTGTAGAAGAAAGCACTTAAATCTCTATTAAAAGCTTTGAGTTCTCTTCCATCCTCTTCTTCCTTTTTCTCTTTAGAAAATCTACTGGAATCCTTCAATTTCGAGCCAAATATGTCTTCATATAGGTATAAGAACTGGAGAAAGAAGTCCAATATGAAAAGGATTAAAAATTGGCTAAAACTAGGAAACTGTGCGTTATCCCGATCGATCGCCCTGCATGCCCGTTCGATTGCCTGTACTATATTTTCCTTCAAAATCATGTTTAGCTGTTTGGTACTAAAAATGCCCTGTTCGATCGGCTACACTGTTTTTGCAATCTGGACAGTCCATTTTCTGTTCATTAAGCTCTTCCTTTCATGTCCATATTAATTTCCAACTTGTTTGTAACTCCGAAAAGTTGTCCAAATCACTTTAAAGCATGTTAAGACTATTTTGAATTATTCTAAACATCGTCTAAGTACCTCGATAAGTGCACTTTTCCTACAAAATATAAAATATCATATTTTAGACATGTAGAATGTAATTAAAATCCCAACTTGATTTAAATACATGCCTAAACTACTATTAACTTCTAAAATTAATTAATAATCAAAATAAAATATTAATAACTATCTTAATCTAGATAAACCATAACTAACACTAAATTAACCTAATCTATACTAGCAAATAAGGTAAAAAAGCATAGAAAATAGATATATATTTCATACTTATCAAACACCTAGTACGTTTAGAACTCCCAACTCCTAGTACGTTTATGACTTCTATCCACCTCGGG
Organism: Saururus chinensis; assembly: GCA_035235625.1. Taxonomy (NCBI): domain Eukaryota; kingdom Viridiplantae; phylum Streptophyta; class Magnoliopsida; order Piperales; family Saururaceae; genus Saururus; species Saururus chinensis. The sequence goes on from CP141148.1 coordinate 17,186,422, forward strand.
TAAATGGGCCCTGTGCAATATGTTCAACTTTGAAATGTCCTATCTCCCTCATTTGAACTCCGATTCATGTGTTCTTGGTGGTATTTCGAAGTTCTGTCTATCTACTTTCTAAGTACATAGGTTTCATCTATCACTTCTAACTTATGACTAAGTTATTCTCACAAGAAAGTCAAGGAATCAAACACCCTAATCCCCATGTGGTCGACTTTGGGAATTTAGAAAAATCCCGGATGTTACATTTTCTGACACTTTCTTGTACACAACTTCATAATCATAACCAAGTAACTTACTGACCCACCACTGTTGAGAGGGAGTAGACACCCGCTGCTCGAGGAAGTACTTCAGAGACTAGTGGTCAGTGCGAATCAAGAACCTACGGCCAAGTAGATAAGGCTGCTATTTGTCGACGACGAGGACAATTGCTAGCATCTCCTTCTCATAAATGGACTGGGACAAAGAGCGGCCAGCCAAAACCTTGTAAAAGTAGGTAATGGGGTGCTCCACTTGCAACAGAACCGCCCCTATACCCGTCTCTGAAGCATCAGTTTCAACTATGAAGGGGCAGCTGAAGTCTGGTAAAATCAGTACAAGGTCCGATGCCATAGCCTACTACTTCAGCTCGTCAAACACTGCTTGAGCAACCTCATTCCAACTGAAGGCCTCCTTCTTGAGAAGCTTTGTAAGCAACCGAGCGATCTCCCCATATCGGCTGATAAAATATCTATAATAGCCAGTGAGGCCCAGAAAACCTTGGAGCGCCCAAACACATGTGGGCAGCCAAGAGATCATGGAAGCCACCTTTGATGGGTCAATGGCGACGCCATTCTGAGAGATTATATGGCCCAAGTAATCAACCTGAGGGCTGACAAAGGAGCACTTCCAACACTTAAGAAATAACGAATTAGCCCTTAGAATAGAAAAGACCAACCTAAGGTGCTCCAAGTGCTCTGCCCACGACTGGCTGTAAACCAGGATGTCATCAAAGAAGACCAAGATGTGGCAGCATAGGAATGGACTACAGAGGTCGTTCATGAGACTCTGGAAGGTGGAGGGGGCGTTGGTCAGCCCAAACTGCATGATGAGGAACTCGAAATGGCCGTCATGAGTCTGAAAGGCGGTCTTGTTCACATTGGCTGGCTGCACCCGAATCTTATGGTAACTTGATTGAAGGTCGAGTTTACTGAAGATCTGTGCACTAGCCAGCTCATCCAGAAGCTGCTTGATCACTGGTATGGGATACTTGTCCTTGATGGTGATGACATTCAATGCTCAGTAGTCCACATAAAACCGCCAAGTACCATATTTTTGCAAACTAGCTACACCAGAGAAGAGTATGAACTCATGCTAGGGCGGATGATACCGGACTGGAGCATGTCAGCCATGAGACGCTCGATCTCGGACTTCTGGATGTGAGGATAACGGTAAGGGAGGACATTAGCCGGTGACGCCCTAGGAATGATGGGGATTTGGTGGTTGTGAGGTTGCACTAGAGGAAGTCCCTGTGGTTCAGCAAACACATCTCGATGCTTTGCCAATAACTCAAGGAGATCTGGGGGCTGCTCATCCTGAGGCACCTCAACTGTTGCCCGCTGTTGCAAGAGGAACCCTTGGGGGTGAACCGGAAGAAAGAGCTGGCCAACTGGGCTGAAAGGAGGGTGCCCGGTTGGGACCCTTCAATCCAAACCTGCTACCCCTGAACCTCGAAAATAATAACCATGTCCCTGAAGTTCCAAATGACGTCACCTAGCTCCTGATGCCATTGAACCCCTAGCACCATGTCCGCCCCTTTTGTAGGCAGTAAGAAGAGTTCGGTGATGAAAGTGTGGCCTTGAATGGCAAGGGAGGCCTAAGCACACACGCCCGAGCTCCTGAGATGGGAATCCCATCTCCGATCAGCACGTCGAAAGGCTTCGAATCCGACACAAAGCAGCCAAGACACTGAGCCACCTTGTCATTAATGAAGTTGTGGGTAGACCCGCTATCAACCAAGATGGCCACTTGTTGCCTCTTGAGGTGGCCTTGAACCCTCATGGTGCAAGGCGTGAATGCTCCTGAGAAGGCATGGACAGAAATCTCGGGCTGCACGTCATCATAGTGGGACGAGTCCGCCTTGTCCTCTCCATACTCCTCCTCCACCTCCTCCATGAGGAGTCTACCCTTGATGGTACAACGGTATCTTGGAACAAACTTCTCGTCACAGCAGAAACATAGCCCCTTAGACTTGATGGTACAACGGTATCTTGGAACAAACTTCTCGGTGCTGGTTGGCCAGGTCGGCCTGGCACTGGGCTGTTGTTAAGGTCGACAAGGGGGCCAGCGCTGACACTGGAATGTGGGAAGGTCCCAAGCCCCCCGCCCTCGCCACTGCCTTGCCAGATTCCCTTCCTCAATTCGTTCATGATAGACGATGTCCCACATGCTGGAGCATGGGAAGTGGCGCATCTCTTCAGAGATCTCGGGTGAGACCTCTTTTGAACGTGCCCACCAAGTTGGCCACCGGCAAGTCGGGAAGGCGGTTGGCCACCTTCATGAACTCCATGTAATAGGCCTGAACGGTGGTGGTTTGGTGCAATGTGGAGAGCATTTCATTGAAGTCTTGGAACTTGTTTGGCCTAAACTATATGCACAACTCATCAGAGAAGGCTGCCCAAGAGGGGTAGTGGACCTCCTTTTTAACAGAAGCATCCTCGTCGAGGTGGAAGGCCGCTATGCATAGTCGCTCAGCCTCCGAATGCATCCTTTGGTAGGTGAATAACTTTTCCACCTTGTACAGCCACTCCACTAGATCATCGTCCCCATTGTACCATGGGAACTGTAGGTGGGCCAAATGAGGTTCAGCCCCTCCACGTGGTCCGCCGCGGGTCCCGGGTACTCCTCCCATTAGTCCTCCATCTCCAGAAACAAGTTTCAAGGAGGCAGCATCATTGGGGCATTTTCCTGAACACCTAGTGTGCCTCGTATATCCCAGGCCTGACGTCTCCCATCCATGGCTTGGCCGAATATGTCAAAGTGCATAGGACCTTGGAGGAAGAACAGATCCTTGTCCGGTGGTGCTAGGTGGTTAGAGGCTTGCATTTCGGGGGCTTGGGATGGACCCCCCTTTTCCATGACAGCAGTTGGTGGCCTAGGCAACAGAGGCATTGAGCGCTCTACCTGAAGTTGGGCCACGGCCAGGCTCAGAGCATCAACCTTGGCCATGCCCACATTCAAGGACTGAATTGCCGCCATGAGTTGTGCCAGAGTCAGCTCGCCGGTGGTCTCTGGAACTGTCTTCAGGCTATCCACTAAGGCGAGAGCCTCTTTCTTAGGTAGAACTTCCGGGGCTGCGACAGCTTGCTTGCCTCGTGCCATGGCCGGGGATTGTAAAAATTCTAATACCAATGATGTGCCCGATGCAGCACAATCAGTACCTAGGAGTTTCATGCAGGAAAGGGGAAGGAAACAGGAAGAAAGGGAAGAAGTGTCTATTCAATTGTATATACCAAACCAAGGGAGGGGATGGCCCTCTTATGGGGAGCCGCAACCTCCTACCTTGGGAAATGTGCCACTAGTGGGCCCGGCTATCCCATGGTTCACTAGCATTCCTAACACATTTTAATAATCCAATACATATGTAAATACTAATCAAATACAAATAGAAATAGCCCAATGTACTGAAATAAAGGTAAATGAAGAGTCGGAATGAATGTGCACAACGGGCACATACATAGCAGCCCCCAAAACTTGCAGCACAGAGGCAGCTGTGGACTTGTTCTTTGGAAATGTTGTGAAGTTTTTGGGATTGCCTGTGGATATTGTGAGTGACTGAGATACCCACATCAAAGGAAGGTTTTGGATTTAGCTATTTGAATTGTTGGGCACTCAACTTAACTTTTCAACTAGCAATCATCCTCATACGGACGGGTAGACATAGAGGGTGGATGTCATTCAAAAGGAGTACCTGGTACACTATGTGATGGCAAACTAGAAAAATTGGGTTGACTTGCTCGAAATCACCCAATCCTTCTACAACTTACACAAAAGCTTAGTGATAGGCAGTAGTCCTTTTGAGTTGGCGACGGGCCAACAACCCCACACGCCAGTGGATGTTGCATTACAATGGATAGGAGGTAGGTGTCCCACTACTTCCCACTTGGCAAGGGAGTGAACAGAAAGGATGGATGAGGTGCAAGACTGTTTAGCCAACATAGTCTAGAGGATGAAGAAGTATGCGGATAGAGATTGCAGGCCACTTGAATTCCAGGACGGGAATAGAGTGATGCTAAACCTAACTCCCCAACTTTTGAAGAAATTGCGAAGAAAGATAGTATACAAAGGGCTCATCTTGAGATACAACAAAACCTTTGAGGTGAAGCGCAGAGTTGGCCAGCTAGCCTACCAACTTGAACTACTGGAGAGGTTCAAGATTCACGTTGTTTTTCATGTAAGTTTCTTGAAGCCATTTCTTGAGGACTAGAGGATTCCAACAGAAACACCTCTAAGTGAGCATCGCCTATGATCAGAACATTTTTTTAGATGGAGGTTGAAGCCATACTAGACTTGAGAGTTGAGGGGAAGAGCAAGAAGAATAGAAGTGTCTTCTACTTGGTTAATTAGAAGGATCTTCATACGTCATAAAACAGCTGGGAGGGAGATGTTGCATTGTGGCAGTTTGAAGACAATGTCAGCGAGTACTTAGCCTCGAGAGGGCATTGAGCGGATTGGTTGGGGAAGGACTGTTAGACCCTCAATCAGTAGCATAGAAAAAGGGGTTGTTAACCTCTTAGACTTGGCGTGGGCATCCAACTCCCCTTGGCTGCCGACAACAATGTCCCCTTGAGAAGGTATAGCGAGGGACATCCTTGGGCACTTGTGCACTTGGGTAGCAGCATTGGATTCATTGGAGCATCACTTGGTGCATAGGACAACATTGCGAAGCATGCTTAGAGAAGTCCTAGCATGGGTAGGACTTGGGTGACAAGCTGGGTGCCACTACCACTTGGGGACAAACTCCTAAGTTGGCCAAAACTCATCCATTCAAATTTGGTAGTCTCCTTTCTCAAATAGGAGACGGGTCAGTAGCTCCCCTTTCAGCCTAGGACTCTTGAAGGCATTGGTGCGCAAGACTTCTAGCTAGACAAGGAGTCTATAGCTTTCCTAGCTTAGGCTAGGGTGACTTGCCTAAGGACTCACCATGGGCTCAGCTTAGGCTGAGGGCAAACTTCTTGTATGGGTGGGACTTGTATTACCCAGTTGCAATAGGACTCGACATGGGCTGAGCCTTTATAAAGGGAGGGGTGTATTACCCAGTTGCAACAGGACTCAGCATGGGCTGAGCCTTTATAAAGGGAGGGGTTCTAGGTAGGCCAATCACTTTTTGACTTTGGTTTTTAGCTAGCCTCAACCAGCCTTTGTTATGACAGATTGTACAATCAAGCATTGGGCAGAGCCCCTTTTCATAGAAATGGTGTGTTTGTTGTTGAGATTATCTTCCCCTTGTGCTTACGAGTGGGAAGGACTGAATTGATTGCTGGTTCCAGGGGGCAGCGTGGCCATAACGTGAGTGAATGCTAGGCACAACATTGCGCCTGTGAGACCTACCATGGTGGATGTATCCAAAAGGGCTAGGGGCAGGTGTTGCCTTGATGGGATATAGGTAGATGCTCATAGTAGCAGCCAAAGGGTGTGTGTATGTGTGGATAGTTGTGGGTGGGCAATAGTAGTAGGCTAATGACTATGCAGGGATAGAGGTAGCACATAGAGGGCATGATGGAGCAGGACCATGTCTTCTCATGCTCATTGGCACATGGCCAATGTGCCAAGGCTGGCAATTGCCTAACCAACCAGCATGATCCACATAAGAACCCAAGTGCATCATGGTGACAGATGTGAGCTTAGTAGTTGGCAGTTGTTGGCCACTAATCGAGTGGTAGATGCACACTCCTGTGCATAACCGTAGGCGATTACACATAGTTGCTAACGATTTTGGATGGCATGGTGGGCTAAATCATGGGGGACCTTGTTGTAATTGCTTAGTTGTGGCCAGCAGGAAACATATGGGTGGGATCATTGTGTAAGCTCTAAGGAGCAAGTGGGTTCAAGTTCTAGCACTCATATTTGAAGCTAAAGGTTTTGAGATTTGGCATTTCCCCCTTATTTTTGATGATTTTATGTGTGCAAGAGGGTGGAAGGCTATTGTTTGCTAAGGCATCTGGCCACACAAGCACTGGGTATTTATATTGAAACCCAACACCTATGATAGCAGGTGGTTGAGGAAGGTGATGGTGTTTACAATGCAATAAAGGGTCACTCACAAGGAGGAGCGATGAAGGCAACAATATTTGCATCAGAGAGTCTTTCGGCACTTGACAAATGACTTGATTCAGTAGAATAGTGTGTGTTGGTGCTTGAGTCTCATCCAAGCTTGGTGGAAGTCTCTTCTTCATAACCATGTCAAGTTGCTACTCTCCAAAGGGAGCTAACAAGCTTGGCTATGTTGATGAATCAGATGATGTAGGAGGTTGCCGACAAAGGGGCAACTCATGTCCAAGCCCTGATGGACAAGATTGTGTTGTAAGAACATATGCATTCATATGTCATATATTGGCTTATTTTTTGTGAACAAAACAATGTTATATATGTGAGTAATTTTGAGTCATGATAACTCTAAAGATCATATATTGAAGATGGAGCTGAAGGAAGACTTAAATTGGTGTTTGTTTGGTAAAACATGCACACATGTCACATTCACACACTTTAGGGTAAAAGAGACCTTCAGCGATAGTGTGGTTGTGAAATAGAGACATTTTGAATGAAAATTCAAAATTTTGTTTAGAGCGATGATCGCTATATGAATCGATTGATAGGCCTTGAATGTCCTATTATAAGGTTCTCCGAAATTCATAACCGAACGATTTCCAATTTGAACTAATCGATCGATAGGTTGAAAGTTAGTTCATAAATTTTAAACAAGACAATTGTGATTGATCACTAAGAAAGTTCAAGTGAATAGTATAGGGATACGATCAATCGCCCTATGACCGATTGAAAATTGTCATGGGGAATCACCTAAATTTACACTTTTTGAGTTGATCTAGATTCATAGTTGTGCCAACCATCCTTTTGTGACTTGTGGAGTCTATAAAATGGGTTTAGAATGTGAGAAGAAATGAGAAGAAATATTAGAGAACTAGTGTGGACTTTCTCTAATAGTTTTTTTAGAGAATTAGTCTTCTAGTTAATGAGGTTTGTCTACCATAATCAAAAGAGGTGAGGTGAGAGTACAAAAACACTTGTGTGCCATGGGGTTTTGTTGAAGATTATTGTCGAGAAGATCAAGAAGAAAGAAGATTCATTCTGAAGGAGGAGGACATTAAAGATCTTAATTGATTAAAAACACAATGAAGAGAGAAGATCAAGCTAATGTTGGTAAATAACTAAGGAGTGGGTAATTCAGAGTTAGAGTAATGTGAAGGACTAGCATGAAAGAGCATATGAGACATATATATTGTAATTGGCTAATTTCGTTGATCAAAACTATGTCAAAATTTTATGTATGTAATTAGTCTTGGGAATTTGACTAGATTTTGTTATGGTCGAGTCATATTTGGAATTGATGGACTTGAAAAATAGGAGCAGGCATATTCTTATTGATCAAGGATGAAGACTATGAGTGTTGAATGTAAAAAAGAATAATTTTCCACACACACATACATAAATCACTTAGAATGGTTTGGAAAGTGACTGAGAGTTTCATTCCGAAATAGGGTAGAAAGGGAAAAATTGTAAAATTACTATGTAAAAGATTGGTCACTACAACATACACTGACCTAATTGGTCAATCACCACCTTAAATAGTCCTTTGTAAAAATACAACGATATTTTATCGATCAATCGTCTTAATGACCAATCGATCGATAGCTGAGTCATGCCGTAATGGAAGAGTGGATAATCGATCATTGTCATGTTCAATTACATTGTTTAAGCCTTTTCGAAAGAGATTTTATTCCTAGTTGGAGTCAAAGTTTGAACTGACTCAATGTACTATTTAAAGGCAAGAGAACCACAAATTTGAAGGGAAGAAAACCTAGAAAATATTATAGAAGAAAAAAAAGTTTCTTTGCCATTGTTTTCGTAAAAGTTCACCAAAAAGTTTCAAATACTTGTTAATGGTGGATTCATAAAGACACACAACTGAAAGAGAAGATTCTCAACAAAAAAAGTCACAACAAATTCTTCACAAGAGTTGAAGAATCTCAAAGGTACATCAACAATTGAAGATGAAGTATTTGATTGAAATGCTAGATGGAGACGAAGACAGAATGCGAAGAGGGAAAGCTTCAAGGATTTAAAGGAGGAAGAAACTTAAAGGCGAACAATGAAGATGACTAAATAAAGAGAATATGTTTTTATTTGTGTGGAGTCTAAAAAAGTTGATTGGTTGTTCTTAGTGCCTTGTACATGCATACTAGTGCATTGGTTTGACCTTGTAAGGCTATCGTGGTTTTTCAACCAAGTTGGGTTTTCCACTTCAAATCCATGTGTGTTTGTGTGTTTTGCATGCTTGGGTTTATTGCATACTTGGTAGATTGATAGTTTACACATAGATAGTTCATTTTTGTTGTTAAGTAGAAATTCCTACACGTAGATACTAAAACTCTTGATTCTTTTTTCTTCTAAGTACATGTTTGAAGAGAAATCTAGTGATCCACTCCTGCCGTCTAGTTGGATATTAAACTGTTAAGTGGTAGCTAAGGATTTTTGTTGGAAAATTACTTTTGATTCATGCTATTAATCTGATTTTACATGCTAGCATGTGTCAATGTTGTTTAATCTTCCTAGGTTTTTATTCCTAATATTATGTATCTTTTGTTAGGGTTTAATTTCTTAGATGTGCTTAGTTTACTTGTTTTTCTCTCATAATTACTTGCTAAACTTGCTGATTTGTGTGCCCAAATTAGTTATTTTGCTTGCACCTAGAATTTTTTCTTGTTTTGAGTGCATAAAAATTGTTGCTTTTGTGTGTTAGTTTGTTTGTTCTTATTGGCTATATTAAATAGATCAATGGGTGAACATGGAGACTTTCATAATCCCATGGATTGTCCATCATTGTTTGATGGTCAATACTTCTCTTATTTGAAGAATAGGATGAGAATCTTGATTCGAGCTCTTGATGGCAAAGCCTAAAAAACTGTGATTAAAAGATGAAATCCTCTCATGACCAAAGTGATGCACTCAAATAATGTTCAATTAAATATTCTCACATTTCAAATTGCATTCCTATTTTATGTTAATTTATTACTTATTTGGGTTATTTATGTTTTGAATAAGTTAGTTGGACCTTAATTGAGTTTACATGTCTAAACAGGCTTCAACAGGATCCAACTGGAAGAGGAAGTGAAGCCCAACTACTCAAAGCTATTTAAAAGTCAAGAATTGACTCCTAATGGTCTAAATATACATAGAATGGTCGAACACAACCTTTTAGACCCATTGGATTTGAGATTTGCATCAAGAGAACTAAATTAGGAAAGAAGTTGATTCGGACAAATTGACACAACCTTAGTATTTCGACCATATTTTTCTATGTATAATTCAGATTGATACGATTCTAGTGGCATTGGAAAGAAGACCTCCGTGTCTACAATCATTATTTTAGGAATAAATTCATAATTCTGAAGATTTATGGGTCAAATTTGGCATACAAAGGGACAACTAGTTAACTAACCCGAGGCTAACACATGAAGAATAGTTTCATTGATTGTGATTGATACACATAAGGAAAGACAATGAGACTGATTAGATAACTAAAGGAAGATTCAAAGATATTTATTTTCTAAATAAATAATTGATTTATTTGATTGATTTAGAATCTAATCATTGCCAAAGAAGCAACCAATCAGGCAATCAATCAGGATGCAATCTAGATATATGATTTGACTTTCTCCTTTTAAGCAACCCCTTCTACTCCTATAAATAGAGGGGTGGACATGATAGAGGCATCATCCCCTCCTCTTTGGAGCTCTCTTCTCCTATTTTTCTTCCCTTTTTTTATATTTATATTTTTAGTTTTATTGTAATGGCTTTCTAAGCTCTCAAGCTAAGGCTAGGAATGAAGTTTGTACTTGATGCTTAATGGCTATGTTGATTCAAGTAAGTTCTTTATCATTTTAAATTGATGTTCCATATTTAAAGAGTTTATAATCTATATAATTTTTTGATTCGGCATTGACGAAAGGCACGCCGAATGCTTATATAATTCTTTGTGATTATATATACTTAATGCTTTCACGTAGCAAACAATCAATTACTATTGTTCTATTTCAAAGTTCTTTAAAAGATAAATTTTCCGATTGAGACAAATTTTTATTTGATCTTAATTGAGTTATCATTTGAATAAAATACACATTAGAGATTTATTACAAGTGGATTTCCGATGCCTTAGCACTTTCTCTTTAATTGTCTCTTATTCTCTATTTTACCTTCCTTCTTTATTCTATTCTCTTCGTAATAGTTTTCTTTGTCACACAAGGCTTTCCCTATAGATCGACCTTGTTTACTATAGTTGACAAGTAAAAAAGAAATTCGAACTAGACTACTTCAAAGTCTTAGTTTGGATGTAACAACACAAAGACAAAGATGAAAATTCAATCTTAAAAGATGAAAGTGAATAGGATGAAAATGAAACAAAGCTTGCAAATCATAATGTTGTAGGAAAATTACAACATATGTTAATCTTAATTAAACATCCACTAAAGTTGAATGGGAAAAACTTATGAAATATAATGAGGGAACATAGGTTGTCAAAGTGTCCAAGTTACAGATGCTTACCCTTAAATTTGAAAACATAATAATGGATAAAGATGAGGATATTTCTGAGTATTATGCTAAGATATCGTATATTATCAACACATGTGATTGATTATGAGAGCATGTTCTTGAGTACCTTGTTGTGAGAAAACTTTTAAGGTCCATGTGCTCTAAATTCAAAATTATGGCAACTGCTATTAATAAATCTATGATAATAGACACTTTAGATACTGATGAACTTGTAGGGAACCTAAGAACCTTTTAGATGCAAGAAGAGCCTTATGAAAATAAGAAAGAATTGTTTGAAAAAATCCAAAGGAAAACAAAATGCTTTTAAGACATCTAAGAAATCTTCCAAGAAAAAAAAATCTTTGAACACCATAGGAGAATCTAAAGAATATGAGAATAATGAAGAGCTAATACTCTTGTTGGTCAAAAACTTCAAGAAATTTATGAAAATTTATAACTTTAGGTTTGGGAGTAAAGGTCAAAATTCAAACACGAGACAAGATGATAGGAAATACTAGAGGCAAAATAAACAAGATAGGAAGTACATGAAGTGTCTTGAATGTGGTAAGTTAGGTAATTTTGTTACTAATTGTCCTAACAATAACTTTAATAGTTCTTCTTCTTGATGTCAAGTAGATGGGAGCTACACACTAGCCTAAGCCAATCCAAGTAGGTAGCTCTTCCCCATCATCTTTAAGAGGACAATTTCATTGACTAAAAGATATTGAAGTTGATAAAACTTACAATCATTGAATGACATTACATGAAATTTACTTTCTTTTGAATTCTAGATAGAAATCTAGTTTAAGATCATCTAATTTCATCACTAAGACTCCACTTGAACACAAATGCCTAAGTCAAATCATGAATAAGAATTCTCTCTTGATTTTCATACATAAAATTGACTTGATTCTTAACATGACACCACAAGAGAGAATTTTATGAATTTATCTCTACAAGTGAGAATTTTATGAATTTATCTCTACAAGTGAGAATTTTGTGAACAAAATCAAAGAATTCCCACATCAAGCAAAAAGAAAATCAAATTAGTCTCCACTCTCCTTGGTGTATCATTCTCTTTGTTAAAGTATATTCATTATTATTAACGTAACAAAATAATGCAAGGTCTTTTTAAACTCTAAACGAAATAATAATTTTTACACATTCTTAATGAACTATAGTTTTAATTTATTAAAACGATAAAACTTGACCAAAAGTAGTCTGATTTGTTTATCATTTACTGTGTTTAATTCTTACTTTCCAACTAATCAAATGAGTATGTATTTATTTTAAAAAAATTAAATACACATTTGTGATTCACTTTGGTGCTTTGTTCTAAATTTAGTTAAGCAAATAAATTCATATAAGTTAAGAATGACCAAATTGTGCTATCACATTGTCCATTTCATTCATTATTACAAACCTAACAATTGAATGGGAGGTAGCTCTAAACTTTAAAATAATATAACGATTTGTCTACATTCTTAACGAACTTCGGTTTTCATCGATTAAAAGGAAATACTTGACCAAAAGTTGTCCAATTGATTCGTTGTTTAGTGCATTTAATTCATTCTTAAAAACTTAGAAATTGAGTACATATTTATTTAAAATAATGAAATAAACATTCATAACAAGCTTTGGTGCATTATTTAAAATCTATTTATGTAAATAAAATCATATAAGTTAAGGAAGATTGGTCAAATTGTGGTATCACTTGTTCCAATTAATTCATTATTATAAATGTAACAAACGAATTGGAGGTCTCTTTAAACTTTAAACGATATAAAAATTTGTCCCTATTTATAATTAAGTTAGGCTGTAATCGATTAAAAGGATATAACTTGACACAAAGTGGTTCGATTTGATTCATTCTTACGAACATAGCAAATGAGTACATATTTATTTAAAATAATTAAATACACATTTGTGACAAGTTTTGGTGCTTTGTTCTAAAACTTGTTAAAGTGAATTAAATCATATAAGTTAAGGAAGAACGGTCAAATTGTTGTATCACTTTGTCTATTTGATTCGTTATTGAACGTAACAAATTAATGCGAGGTTTCTTTAACTTTAAATAATATAACGATTTGTGCACATTCTTAACGAACTTTAGTTTTAATCAATTAAAAGGATATAACTTGACAAAAAGTGGTGCTATTAGTTTATCATTTATTGCATTTTAATCATTCTTACAAACTTAGCAAATCAATATGTATTTATTTGAAAAAATTAAATACATATTCATGATGAGCTTTGGTGCTTTGTTCTACAACTAATTAAGTGAATTAAATCATATAAGTTAAGGAAGAATGGTCAAATTGTGATATCACGTTCTCCATTTTATTTATTACTACAAACATAAAAAATGAATGGGAGGTCTCTTTAAACTTTAAACGATATAACGATTTTGCACATTCATAGCGAACTTCGATTGAATCGATTAAAAGGATATTCTTGGCTAAAAGTGGTTCGATAGGTTCGTCACTGAGTGCATTTGATTAATTCTTACAAACAGAGCGAATGAGTACTTATTTATTATAAGAAATTAATACACATTCATGACAAGCTTTGGTGTTTTTTTCTAAATCTAGTTAAGTAAATGAAATCATATAAGTTAAGGAAGATCAGTCAAATTTTGGTATCACTATGTCCATTTGATTTGTTATTACGAACCTAACAAATTAATAGGAGGTCTCTTTAAAGTATAAACGATATAATAATTTATGCACATTCTTAACGAACTTTAGGTTTAATCGATTAAAAGATATAATTAGACCAAAAGTAGTGCAATTAGTACATCATTTAGTACATTTAATTAATTCTTACGAACTTAGGAAATGAGTAAGTATTTATTTAAAACAAATTAACACACATTCATGATGAGTTTTGGTATTTTGCTCTAAATCAAGTTGATTGAATGAAATCATATAAGTTAAGGAAGAATGGTCAAATTGTGCTATCACTTTGCCTATTTAATTCATTATTATGAACGTAACAAATGAAAGAGAGGTCTCATTTTACATTAAATGATATAACAATTCGTACATATTCTTAACTAACTTAGGTTTTTTATCAATTCAAATGATATAGCTCGACAAAATGTGGTTGGATTGGTTTGTAGTTTAGCACGTTTGATTAATTCTTATGAACTTAGCAAATGTGTACGTATTTATTTAAAACAATTAAATTCAAATCCATGGCGAACTTTGGTTCTTTGTTCTAAATCTAGTTAAGAAAATGAAATCAAATAAGTTAAGGAGGAATGGTTAAATTGTGGTATCACTTTGTCTATTTCATTCGTTATTATGAACATAACAAGTAAATAGGAGGTCTCTTTAAACTTTAAATGATATAATAATTTGTAAACATTCTTAACTAACTTTGGTTTTTATTGATTAAAAGGATATAAGTAAACACAAAGTGGTCTGATTGGTTCATCGTTCTGTATATTCGATTACTTCTTACCAACTTAGGAAATGATTACGCATTTATTTAAAACAACTAAATGCAAATTTGTAACGAGCATTGGTGTTTTGCTCAAAATCTAGTTAATCGAATGAAATCATTCTAGTTAAGAAAGAATGGTCAAATTGTTGTATCACTTTGTCCATTTGATTCGTTATTACGAATGTAACAAATGAATGTGAGGTCTCGTTCAATTTTAAATAATATAACAATTTTTGTACATTCTTAACGAACTTTGACTTTAATTGATTAAAAAGATATAACTTTACCAAAAGTGGTGCGATTGGTTCGTCATTTAGTGTATTTTGATCATTCTTATGAACTTATAAAATGAGTACGTAATTATTTAAAATAATTAAATGCATATTCATGATGAGCTTTGGTGCTTTGTTCTAAAACTAGTTAAGCGAATTGAATTATATAAGTTAAGGAAGAACATACAAATTGTGGTATAACTTTGTCATGAGATGTCTTTATAAATTTTACATGATATAATGATTTGTGCACATTCTTAACGAACTTCAGATTTAATAGATGAGGAAGATCTAATTAGATTAAAAGTAATGCGATTAGTTTTTCATTTAGTGCATTTGATTCATTTTTACGTACTTAGCAAATGAGTACGTATTTATTTAGAATAATAAAATACACATTCATGACGAGCTTTGGTTCTTTGCTCTAAATCAAGTTAATTGAATGAAATCATATAAGTTAAAGAAGAACAGTCAAATTGTTGTATCACTTTATCAATTTGATTCGTTATTGTGAATGTAACAATTGAATGCGATGTCTCTTTAAACAATAAATGATATAATGATTTGTGAACATTTTTCAAGAACTTTAGTTTTAATCAAATAAAAGGATGTAACTTGACCAAAATAGGTGCAATTTGTTCTTCATTTAGTGTGTTATAATCATTTTTACAAACTTAGGAAATGAGTATGTATTTATTTAAAACAAATAAATACACATTCGTGATGATCTTTGAGCCTTGGCTCCAAATTAAGTTAATCGAATGAAATCATATAAGTTAAGTAAAAACGGTCAAATTGTGGTATCAGTTTGCCTATTTCATTTGTTATTACAAACGTAACAGTGAATGAGAGGTCTTTTTTTACTTTAAATGATATAACGATTTGTGCATATTCTTAACTAACTTAGGTTGTTATTGATTAAAAGGATGTAACTCGACACAATGTGGTCCGATTGGTTCATTGTTTAGTACTTTTAATTCATTCTTACAAAGTTAAAAAATATTAACATATTTATTTAAAACAATTAAATACAATTTTGTGCGAGATTTAGTGTTTTGTTCTAAGTCTAGTTAAGCGAATAAAATCATATAAGTTAAGGAGGAACAATCAAATTGTGGTATCACTTTCTCTATTTCATTCGTTATTACGAATATAACAAATCAATGGGAGGTTTCTTTAAACTTTAAATGATATAACGATTTTTGTAGATTTTTAACTAACTTCAGTTTTTATTGATTAAAAGGATATAACTTGTCACAAAGTGGTCTGATTGGTTCATCGTTTAGTGCATTTGTTTAATTCTTACGAAGTAAGCAAATGATTACGTATTTATTGAAAACAACTAAATACAAATTCGTGTTAAGCATTAGTGTTTTGCTCAAAATCTAGTTAATTGAATTAAATCATATAAGTGAAGGAAGAACGGTCAAATTATTGTATCAATTTATCTATTTATTCATTATTACGAACGTAACAAATGAATGAGAGGTCTTGTTTAACTTTAAATGATATAACAATTTTTGCACATTCTTAATGAACTTCAGTTTTAATCGATTAAAATGATATAACTTGACCAAAAGTGGTGCTATTGGTTCTTCATTTTGTGCATTTAAATCATTCTTTCGAACTTAGAAAATGAGTACATATTTATTCAAAATAATTAAATACACACTCGTGATGAGCTTTAGTGCTTTGTTCTAAACTAGTTAAGTGAATTAAATCATATAAGTTAAGGAAGAATGGTCAAATTATGGTATTACTTTGTCTATTTTATTCGATATTACGAACATAACAAATGAATGAGTGGTTTCTTTAAACTTTAAACGATATATTAATTTGTGAACATTAATAAAGAACTTCATTGTGAATAAATTAAAAAGATATAACTTCACCAAAAGTGGTCCGATTGGTTCATCGTTTAGTGCGTTTGATTCATTGTTACAAACTTAGCAAATAAGTATATATTGACATAAAACAATTAAATATAAATCATTGAGAAGCTTTGGTGTTTTGCTCAAAATCTAGTTACGCAAATGAAATCATATAAGTTATGGAAGAAAGGTCAAATTGTGGCATCGCTTTGTTTGTTTCATTCGTTATTTGGAACATAAAAAATAAATGAGAGGTCTCTTTACACTTTGCTTATTCATCATTTGTTCAAATTCTTAGCTAACTTAGGTTTTTATCAATTAAAAGGATATAACTCGACACAAAGTGACCTATTGTTTCGTCATTTAGTATGTTTGATTTATTTATACAAACATAGCAAATGAGTACATATTTATTTTAATAAATTAAATACAAATTCACAATGAGCTTTGGTGCTTTGCTCGAAATCTAGTTTATCGAATAAAATTGTATAAGTTAAGGAAGAACAGTTAAATTGTTATATCGCTTTGCCCATTTGATTCTTAATTACGAATGTAACAAATTAATGCGAGGATTCTTTTAACATTAAATGATAAAATGATTTATCCATATTCTTAATGAACTTCGGTTTTAATCCATAAAAGGATATAACTTGACCAAAACTGGTGCGATTGGTTTGTCATTTAGTGCATTTTAATCATCTTACAAACTTCACAAATGAGTTGATGTGCCAGAAGTAGGCACAATCGGTACAGGACGTTCTACCCAAGAGAGAGAGGAAGGAAAAGTAATAAAATAACAAAGGAACTAAACTGATATTCTTCATACCGAACCAAGGAGGAAGACGACCCTTTATGGGGAGTCATGCCCTCCAGCAGTGGGACTCGTGCCGCTAGTGGGCCCAGCTATCTCATGGCCCACTAGTGTGCCTAAACCAGTTCATATTACAATAATAATGCCGCTCTACGGCTGATTTAAGGGAAACTAGCCTAAGGTACTGAAATAAATAATAGTCTAGTGTATTCAATAAAGACAAGTAATGAATCAAGTGCACGTGCACAACACTCCACCATGCTTCCGCACACGCCTTGTCCTCAAGGCGACCAAGAAGGGTAATGAGACAGGAACTCGTCCTTAGGCAGCCATGTAGCATCCTCAAGTGATTGCCCTTGCCAGGAGACTAACACTTCCGTAATAATACGACCGGAATGATAAACACGATGCTTATCAAGCAGTGCTGCTAGAATGGGGTCAGAAGAGACCACTGGGCCCATCAATGGAGGTGGTGGAGCATCCGAGGCCAGGGATGGGTCACCGATGCAACGACACAGCTGGGAGACATGAAAAATAGGGTGGACCATCGATTAAAGGGAAATAACTTTATCGGAAGTGGTGTGATTGATTCATCGTTTATTGCATTTTATTCATTATTACGAACTTAGCAAGTGAGTAAGTATTTATTTAAAAAAATCAAATACACATTCATGATGAGCTTTGGTGCTTTGTTCTAAATCTAGTTAAGCGAATGATATCATTTAAGTTATTGAAGAACGGTCAAATTATGATATCACTTTGTAAATTTGATTCGTT
The DNA here is from genome assembly GCA_035235625.1 of Saururus chinensis. Taxonomy (NCBI): domain Eukaryota; kingdom Viridiplantae; phylum Streptophyta; class Magnoliopsida; order Piperales; family Saururaceae; genus Saururus; species Saururus chinensis. The sequence continues at coordinate 17,204,397 of CP141148.1, forward strand.
ATTATGAACATAGCAAATTAATGGGAGGTCCTTTTAAATTTTAAACGATATAACAATTTGTGCACATTCTTAATAAAGTTCAGATTTAATCGATTAAAATGATATAACTTGACCAAAAGTTATATGATTGGTTTGTCATTTAGTTCATTTTAAACTTTCTTACAAACTTAACAAATGAGTACATATTTATTTAAAATAATTTAATACACATTCATTACGAGCTTTAGTGCTTTGTTTTAAAACTAGTTAAGCAAATTAAATCATATATGTTAAGGAAGAACGGTAAAAGTATAGTATCACTTTGTCTATTTAATTCGTTATTATGAACGTAACAAATGAATTGGAGGACTTTATATACTTTAAATGATATAATGATTTGTGCACATTTTTATTGAACATCGGTTTTAATTAATTAAAAGGATATAGCTTGAATAAAAGTGGTGTCATTGGTTCGGGGTTTAGTGCATTTGGTTCATTTTATTGAACTTAGCAAATAAGTACATATTTATTTAAAACAATTAAATACACATTTGTGATGAGTTTTGGTGCTTTGTTTTAAATCTACTTAAGCAAATGAAATTATATAAATTTAAGGAAGAACGATGAAATTGTAGTATCACTTTGTCCATTTGTATCGTTATTAGGAACGTAACAAATGAATATAGGACTTTTTAAAGTATAAACTCTATAATAATTTATCCACATTCTTAATATACCTTTTAGTCCGATTGGTTCATCGGTTAGTAAATTTAGTTCAATCTTATAAACTTAGGAAATGGGTACCTACTTATTGGAAATAATTAAATTCACATCGTGATGAGCTTTGGTACTTTGTTCTAAATCTAGTTAAGCAAATAAAATCATATAAGATAAGGAAGAACGGTTAAATTGTGCTATCACTTTGTTTATTTAATTCATTATTACGAATGTAACAAATAAATGAGAGGTCTCTTTAAACATTAAATGATATAATGATTTGTGTAGATTCTTAATGAGCATTGGTGTTAATCGATTAAATGGATATAACTTGACTAAAAGCGGGCCGATTTGTTTGTCGTTTAATACGCTTGATTCATTAATACAAAATTAGCAAATGAGTATGTATTTAATTAAAATAACTAAACATACATTTGTGACGTGCTTTGGTGTTTTGCTCTAAATGTAGCTAATCGAATAAAACCATATAAGTTAAAGAAGAATGGTCAAATTGTGATATCACTTTATCTATTTAATTCATTATTACAAATGTAACAAATGGATGAGAGGTCTCTTTAAATTTTAAACGATAAACTATTTATGCACATTCTTAACGAACTTCAAATTAAATCGATGAAAAGGATATAGTAAGACCAAAAGTGGGGTGAATTGTTCTTCGTTTAGTGCATTAGGTTGATTCTTATGAACTTAAAAAATGTGTACGTCTTTATTTAAAAAACTTAAATAGATATTCATGACGAGTTTTGGTGCTATGAACTTCGGTTTCAATCGATTAATACAATATACCATGACAAAAAGTGACTCGATTTTTTCATCTGTTAGTTCATTTAATTTATTCTTATGAACTTAGAAAATGAGTAGTTACTTATTTAAAATAATTGAATATATATTCGTGATGAGCTTTGTTACTTTGTTATAAATATAGTTAAGTGAATAAAATCATATAAGATAAGGATGAACAGTCAAATTGTGATATCACTTTGTCCATTTAATTCGTTATTCTGAAGGTAAACAATAAATGCAAGGTCTTTATAAACTTTTAACGATATAACATTTTTTATAGATTCTTAATGAGCTTCGGTTTTTATCGATTAAAATGATATAACTTAACCAAAAGTGGTCCGAATGGATTGTCATTTATTGCATTGGATTCATTCTTACAAAATTAGAAAATGAAAACGTATTTACTTAAAATAATTTAATACATATTTGTGACGAGTTTTGGTGCTTTGCTCTAAATCTAATTAATCAAATGAAACCATATAAGTTAAGGAAGAATGGTAATATTGTGGTATTTTATCCATTTGATTCATTATTACGAATGTAAAAAAGTATTGGGAGGCCTCTTTAAATTTTGAATGGTATAACAATTGCTGCACATTCTTAACCAACTTTGGATTTAATTGATGAAAATGATGCAATTAGACTAGAAGTGGTGTGATTGGTTTATCGTTTAGTACATTTAATTCATTTTTATGAACTTTGATAATGACTACGCATTTATTTAAAACAATTAGATTCACATTTGTGACGTGCATTGGTGCTTTGTTCAAAATCTAGTTAATCGAATGAAATCATATAAGTTAAAGAAGAATGGTCAAATTGTAGCATCACTTTGTCAATTTGATTCATTATTATAAATGTAGCAAATGAATTGGAGCTCTCTTTAAACTTAAAATGATATAACAATTTGTACACATTTTTAACAAACTTTTGTTTTAATCCATTAAAATAATATAACTTGACCAAAAGTAGTCTGATTGATTCATTATTTAGTTATGTTTAAATTATTCTTACAAACATAGCAAATGAATACATATTTAACTAAAATAATTAAAACACACCTTCGTGACAAGCTTTGGTGCTTTGTTCTAAATCTAGTTAAGAGAATGAAGTCGTATAAGTTAAGAAAAAATGGTTAAATCGTGGTATCACTTTGTCTATTTCATTTGTTATTGGTTCGTCATTTAGTGCATTTGGTGAAAAGGATAATCGTGGTATCACTTTGCTTTTAATTGATGAAAAGGATAATTTGACTAAAGGTGGTGTGATTGGTTAGTCATTTAGTGCATTTTGCTCATTCTTACGAACTTAGCAAATGAGTACGTACTTATTTAAATTAATTAAATATATATTTGTGATGAGCTTTGGTGTTTTTTTTCTAAAACTAGTTATGCGAATTTAAATTAAATAAGTTAAGGAAGAACGGTAAAATTGTGGTATCCGTTATTCCATTTGATTTGTTATTACGAATATAACAAATGATTTGGATGTCTCTTTAAACTTGAAATGATATAAAAATTTGTGAACATTCTTAATGAACTTTGGTTTGAATCGATTAAGAGGATATAACTTGACCAAAAGTCGTCTGATTTGGTCACCATTTAGTGCGTTTGATTCATTATTATGAACATAGCAAATGAGTATGTATTTATTTTAAAATTAAATAGACATTTGTGACAAGCTTTAGTACTTTGTTCTTAATCTAGTTAAGCAAATGAAATCATATAAATTAAGAAAAATTGATCAAATTGCGGTATGACTTTGTCTATTTAATTCATTATTATGAACAAAATAAATTAACGAGAGGTCTCTTTAAATTTTAATCGATACAACGGTTTGGGAACATTCTTAACAAGCTTTGTATTTAATTAATGAAAAGTACATAATTATACCAAAAGTGGTTTAATTGGTTCATTATTTATTTATTTATAATAATTTAGTACACATTCATGATGAGCTTTGGTACATTATTTTAAATCTTGTTAAGCGAATTAAATTATATAAGTTAAGGAAGAACGGTTAAATTATGGTATCACTTTGTCTATTTAATTTATTATTATGAATTTAACAAATGAATAGGAGTGTAATGGCCACATATTTTCCTACGATTTCTTGTACTTTTTCTACTATTTTCTTATCAATTTTGGTGAGAAAATATGACGCTTTGGCATATTTGGCCTTAGTATTTGTACCCGTAGTCAGGTGTGCGGTTCAAATGTAGGCCACGGGCCTGGATGCGCGTTTATGGCACAAAAAATCTATAAAGTAGGTATTGCAGAGGATAAGGAAGTGAAAAGAAAAAAAAAGAAAAAGAGGAAAATGGGCTCGGGCTCTGCCGTGCCCGATCTAGACCTTTCTGGGAGAGAAACGACTCCTTCCCCCCTCTCCGGTTTTCTTTGTCCCAGCCGCTGCCGGCCGTCGGTGGGCCGCAGGGCCACTGCCACCGGCTCCGCCCCGGCCGTGCGACAGCAGGGGGCCACCGTCCCGGCCCCCATGACTGCGCCGCCCTTCTCCAGGAATAGACCCCTTTCTCTTTGTTTTGTTTGTACTGCAGCCGCTGTAGGCTGGCAAGGGCTGGCTGGCCGCCCAAGGCTCCATCTTGGGCCGGCGACAGCGAGAGGGCACCCCTCCCGGCCTCCTGGGACTCCACTCCACCGCCCCACCCTCTTATCTCCCCTCTGCCCTTGTTTTTCCTGCCCCTTTGGTCTCTAATTTCGCCGCCACCATTAGCCGGTGAGGGCCGGCCGACCGCCCACATCTCCGTCCCAGCCTAGTGGTGGCGATGGGGCACCTCTCCCGGCCCCACTTGGTCTCCTCCGCCGCCCCATATTCCCCCCATCTACCCTGTTTTCTGCGGCCTCACTATTTTGGTGAAACGGTAGCTGACGGCGGTGACCCACCACCGACCGAACCTCAGTCCGCCCCGCCTTGGTCCGGCAAAGGCTGTGGTCCACCTCTCCCTGCTTGGTTCCGCCTCCACCCTCCCTCTTTCCTCCGGCTAGACCCATCTCCCCGATTTTTGTTTGTAACAAAAATTGGTTGACGCCTGGCAAGAGCCAGCATCCGGCTCGCCTCCAGCTAACCAGCCTTGGGCTAATAATGGTAGGACCGCCCCCAGCCAGCTCCGCCACCCCCATGGTCGCTCGGCCCTTTCTGGTTTCCATCGGCCAGACCTTTCCGCCCTTGTTTCCCTCTATGAGGGAAATTGAGGATGTGCCGACGTGAGCCAGCCTCCAACCAGCTAGACTTGGGCTAGCGATGATAGGGCCATCGCCTCAGTCGAGCCCCACTGCCCTATTGTTCTTTTTGGCTCCCTCTGCTCAGTCGGAACTAGGTCTGCCGTCGCCCGGTTGTAGTGTTCCATCCGAACAAACCAAGCTGATTGCTCTTCCTCCCCCTGTTGTCTGATCAGCATGTTGCCACTGCCATTGGCTGTCACCTCTGGCCAGATATAGCTCCTTCTGGCTGCTAGGGCCACAATGGAGTCGGCCAGAGCCGCCAATAACCCCTGCTCCTTCGTGCCCTAGGGTTTTCCACCCGTTTTAGGCCATTGAGCGTCGTTGGATGACCAACACCCTCTGAACCACCATACTTCGGCGGGTCTCAGCCTAGAGATGGCTGGCCACCCTAGTGTGGCACTGCCCCTCTTTTTCTAACGTGAGCCATGCGTCCCCTCTGTCGGTTATGTGTTTGACCGCACAATTTAGAGAGCCACCGTCTTACCCTTGCCAGATGCCGATTGGCCTCTAGTCGGCCTACCTCAGCACGGCAATGGCAATGGCAAAGGACATTTTGTTGGTCACCACCCTTGGGCATGGCCCTACCGCCCTTCTGAGCTTTGGGTTGACACCATCTAGTCCTCTACCCCACCCTTTGGTTGTGTGTGCAAGTATGATGCACTGAAATAATGTTAAATAAAATGTTTTCAAATTTCAAATTGCAATCCAATTTTGTGTTAAGTCATTGCTTATTTGGGCTATTTATGTTTTGAATAGGTTAGCTAGACCTTAATTGAGTTTACATGTCTAAACAGGCTTCAACAGGATCCAACTGGAAGAAGAAGTGAAGCCCAACTACCCAAAGCTATTTAAAAGTCAAGAATGAGCTCTTAATGGTCTAAACATGCATGGAATGGTCAAACACAACCTTGTGGACCCGTTGATTTGAGATTTCCATCAAGAGAACTAAATTAGGAAAGAAGCCGGTTCGGGCAGATTGACACAGCCATAGTATTTTGACCATATCTTTCTATGTATAATTCAAATTGATACGATTATGGTGGTATTAGAAAGAAGACTTCCGTGGCTACATTTGTTATTTAATGAATAAATTCCAAATTCCTAAGATTTATGGGTCGAATTTGGCATGCAAACGGACAACTAGTAAACTAACCCAAGGCCAGCACATGAAGAATATTTTCATTGGTTGTGATTGATACACATAAGGAAAGACAATGAGGCTTATTGTATAATTAAAGGAAGATTCAAAGATACTTATTTTATAAATAAATCATTGATTTAATTGATTGATTTAGAATCTAATCATTGCCAAAGATGCAACCAATCAGACAATCAATCAGAATGCAATCCAGATATATGATTTTACTTTCCTCTTTGAAGCAACCCCTTCTATTCCTATAAATAGAGGGGTGGATGTGATAGAGGCATCATCCCCTCATCTTTGGAGTTCTCTTTTCCTATTTTTCTTCTCTTTTTTTGTATTTTTATTTTTAGTTTTATTGTAATGGCTTTCTAAGCTCTCAAGCTAAGGCTAGATGTGATTTGTAATAATCTAATGGAGTTCTATTCATGTTTCATCAATTGTTTATTAGAAGTGATGTTTATTTAATATTGTTCTTCTTCTTGTTTCTTTGTAATTTGGATACATAAGATGCTTGAAGACTCTCCTTTTTAATCTTTTGTGATTTGGATACATAGAAAATTTTAAGAGACAATTATTTTTATCCTTCATCTATCCAAAGTTTTATATTTTTAATTTCAATTTTAATGATCATATCTTCCGGTTAGATAGAATCTTCAATCGATTCTAACTGAGATAACATGATACATGAAGAACATCATTAGATGTTACAATGATCCTTAATGCCTTAGTGTTTTCTCATCTTGATTTCTTGACTCCTTATTGCCTCAATACTCTTCTACCCTTTCTTTCTTAATTTTTCCTTCCTCTACTTTTTCGTAACAATTTTCTTTGTTACACTAAGCTTTCCTTGTGGATCGACCTTGTCTACTACACTTGGCAAGTAAAATGAATCTGAACTAGACTTCTTCATAGTCTTGTTTCAAACGTAACAACAAAGTAGCCGCGCATGCGGGTTAGGGTTTTGGTGTTGTTTTGGCATCGCCTGACCATTGGATGGCTCTGCCATCATCTGGAGTTGACATCGGAGTCCTCCACCACCTCTCCTCTGTCCCCTAGTGTCGCCCCACGCCCTCTGCCCTTATGTAGGCCATTGTAAACGCGAAATTGATGTCGTTTGGTGCTATCCACTGCCGATTTTGACGTCTTGCGGTCGGTCGAGTATTTTTCAGCTGTTGGCCAACCTTCATTTAGTACACCCTCGAATTCTGGTCTCACTTGCTACTTGTTGGCACGACATTTGTCCCAACCACCCTAGTGTGCCGCCGTGGATCGCAAATTTTGCTGCGTTGATCTGTGTCACCCCTGTTTGGCTGTGAGTAGTTCCGGTGCTTCCTAAAACCTTGGGACAACAACTCTCTTGGCTAGAAAAAGCTTTTGGCCGTTAACTCCGCCACCGATGCCGCCATCGTCGTATGCTCGCCATCAAACGTCATGATTAGGAGGTAGGGGAGCTTTGAACTCGTAATTTCATGATAACATGTTTTGAATGAGTAGCAGCATGCTAGGATTGTAAGATTCCATATTTTGGATATTAAATCATGATCTGTTTGCATGATGTAAGATAATGAATTATGCTACATTGAGATACATATGATATGTATGTATGTTTTATGGATGTGGAATATGTATGCGCTAGTGATGGCTAGCGAATATGTTATTATGCTACGTATGTGTTTTATGGACATACTAGTGATGACTAGTGATTTCGAGTTACGTATGTGGGTTGTGTGTGGGCAAAAGTTTGGGCGATGAACAGTATAAGGTGATAGAGTGTTTGGTATGGAGTCGGAGATGTATGTGGATTTGTAAGAGTGTGACAGAAGACAATAGACGTAAGTTTGACAGGCAAGGAGTGGAGAAGATTGGTTTGGTTCGGTTTGGAGCATACGTCAAGGGTTCGGTAAGTAAGTGGACTTAGGCTTGGAGCCTTATGGAGGTTTATTAGACAGTAAGAGCGTGCATAATTGTACAAACATAACATATAGATTATGAAGTAAAAAATAAGCATAATAAGTGAGGTATTAAGTAAGAGGGTGATAACGGGGATCTACTGTGAGGAGCTCAGTTTGATGACGTATGTGTAAGATGTTTTGGCCATAAGGTGGATAGTGGAGACTGTATGATTATGTAAGGATTTGATGTACAGTGAGTTGATCATGATATGGACAAATTAAGTGAAGTTTGCTGCCCTATCGAAGTAGGGTTAGGATACAGCTCAGCTTCGGTTTGATCAGTCAAGCACTATGAGTTGTGTGGCATAATTGTACTGCACAATATACTTAATGCAAACTTGAATTATGTGAAAGCTAATAATAGCATTGTGAGTTTGAGACCTAAGGGTTCGATGGATTAAGTTCCGTGTTTGAGCTAGCCAATAATGAGTTGGCTAAGCATTTCTCATGTCTTGCCATTGTGTTTATCCCGTGGGATGTTGTCTGTGTGCTATATAGAGCACCAGACGTTTGATGCTCTGTTGAGAGCATTGTATGATTCCTGCCCAAGAGTGGCATTGTATAATTCTGCCTAAGAGGCACTGTATGATTTTTGCCCAAGAGTGACACTGACACTATAAGACCCATAATGGTGGGCAATCGTATAGCACTATAAGACCCTTTATGTGTGGGCAATTGTATGACCCCTTATGTGTGGGTGTATGTTTATGCGCTCAGGTAAGTAGTATCATGGATCTACTCTTACCTGTTTGATCCTGTGCCCCATGAGCATAGGTGTCACGGCCCGGCATGCCCGAACCAAGCATAACCCGGTCCAAGGGCCGGTCCAATGTACGGGGGTGATGGGTTGAAAACGATTAAAGAAATAGCGGAAGACTTATGCCCTAACCACGGGCGGTCTAATTTAGGGAGTTTACGCACTACTTTGAGCAAGTGTAAATTGGTAGAACCAAAAGAGTGCTTTAAACTCTAAATTAAACCACAATATCAAACCCACATACTAACAATCCATAGCCACACACTTGGCTAAACACAAGGTCTCAACAAAACAGAAGATATAGTATATCACAAATCTAAAACAAGGACCATTCCATAAGGTTCTAACATCAAAACAAGATAAACGAAGAAACATGCAAGACTAGAAGCCTCCATGACTACTCCCAAGCTCTCCCCGACCTCTCCTCATAAAGAAGATCCTGTCCGACTACATGTCAAGCCATGCAGCCCCAAAACAAAGCAAGAAAGTGGGGTGAGTATAAAAACTCAATAATGGTTTTGAATATAACTATAATAATAAGAAAGCATGACGGCATGACAATGTAGCAATTTAGATCTAAGATTAACATGTTATACCACTTTCTGATCATACATTCATATCACATAAACCTGCATAATAGGGTCTCAATCACACACTTTCTGATCATGCATTCATATCTCATAAACCTGCATAATAGTGTGTCAATCACACCATTTCTGATCATGCATTCATATCTCATAAACCTGCATAATAGTGCCTCAATCACACCATTTCTGATCATGCATTCATATCACATAAACTTACATAACAGTGTCTCAATCACACCATTTCTTATCATGCATTCATATTGCATAAACCTCATTCACCCTACAAGACAAACGTGTCAAACACATGATACACAATCATACATAGCATTCATAATAAACATGCATCAATACAAATGGTGAATGCCTCCATCAAGGAGTAAACACAAGTATGCCACATAGGCAGGACACGGTCAAGGCCACGAAGGAGAGACATAGTCAAATTTTCCACACAAGAAATGAAAAAGGGTCGGGGTTGTCAGTCCCTAAAGCTGCTTGCCTTGGACGATCCTGACCAAGGATGTCCTATTCTCACATAGAGAATCTAGAGCAGCTGTGTTCGCCCAGGGACATCTCCTGCGGTGGGGAGAGCCCAAATTCCCACACAAGGAACCCTAGAACACGTGGTAGCAGGTGCACACGACATACCACTCTAGATTCTCAGGGTCCAGATGACACTCATAATAATCTCAAATCCGCAAGACAAGTACACAACTCGTCCCCACATAATTCCATTTCACTAGACTCAACCAGGGGAAAATACATGTTCCACATGGGAACTTAAATCGAAAACATGTCCTTTCGGACCAACCAAGTTTTGATTAATTCTCCGAGCGATTAATCTGGCACGCAATCTCAACCATTGCATACAATTGATTAATTCTGGTTAAACATTGGTAAAACTTTGTCCATGAATACTGATCCATGATGCATGATAACATGATACATCCATGAGCAAGACCTACATGTGTTCTAACACATGGAACATGCTCCCAATCAGTCCCCTTATGCATCATAATTAAGGCATAATTAACTACAATTTCATAGTAGATTCCCCATATGTGTGTGTATTCATGCATATCTAAGCACATTCCCAATGCTTGACAGAAACTCATAAGACAATTTGCACATGCTTGAACACATTCAAAACAATGATTCTTAACTGAAATCAAAACAAAATCCACCATAAAGTTTAAATCCATCCATGTGAAATCAAACATTCACTCCCACAAAATTATTCTTCCATTCATTAAGTCACAACATGATCACATTCATTACCCATAAACCATCCTCATTATAAGAGAAACATATCTCACTATTTTCCACATCATATCCCTGCTGGAAACATATTCTAATCATAAGAATTCCAACATTCAAAAGTTCAAGGTACATCAATATCAACATGCATAATTATCAACATAATATAATGCCACATGACCACACTTAAACACATTCCATAAACTTCCATCATCAATTCTACACCTCTAGTAGCTTAATTTCATCATAATACACCTCCCATAACCATTAGAATCATCAAATGGAGTAAAACATTGAAATGAGCATAAGTTTCAAAAATAGCAAAAACTGCCGTGTAGCCGTTCGATCACCCTGTAAGGCTGTTCAATCGGCTAAACTGAAAATTTGCCAAAAATGTAGTGTTGCCGATTGATCGCCCTGGTAGGCCGTTCGATCGCCAACAAAGCAGTTTTGACCTTCTTCATTTCAAAAACTAAAACCGAAACACCATGAAAACACCTTCAAATCTTCATCCATGGTACCAAACATTATCAAAAAGTCATCAAACCTTCCATAACACTAATCTAAACCATTCTAAAACAAAACCCTAAGAAATCGAGAAAGATTAGCATTTACTAAACCCAACATTAAAGCCTAAATCAAGTAAAACCCACTTCAAATAACATCATAAAAATCAAGATTTTTGCTACCCAAAGTTGAGATTGAAAAACCCATTACCTTTCCTTGTTGATTTGAGCCGGAATGAACCTTCAATCTCCTCCAACACCTTCAAAAAATACGATTTTAAGTTAACGCACTACTAATCTCGATTTAGCTTCGAAGAACCAAAAGTAGACATTAGATCTAGGGTTTTAGAAGCTTAAAAACAAGATTTTCAAGATTAAGGCTTGGAGAAGAGAGGTAAATCAGTAGTTTTATGCTTTCAAAATGGATTAAAACCATAATTGAAGTTAAGATTAAGAATGGATTAAGAAAAAACCTAGGGTTTAGGCTTGATTAAAGGGGAACATACCTTAATCCCTTTCTAATTCGGGCCTAATTGGGGAATTAGGCCTTAATCGCCCTCTCTCAACCTATTCCCAAATGGGAAATGGCTCAGCCCTTTCTATTTGTAGTAGGGCTTGGGGTACACTTAATGAACTAATGAGGTGTAAATAGAATTTTTGGCTAAAAATGGGTATTTTGATAATTTGAGCACTAATTAAATCTGAGAAAATTTTGGAAATTTTTGTGTAAGCTTAAGTTGATGTCTGGGTCAATTTGGTACAAAAATCCCAATTTCGTCAGTGGGGCCCACGGGAAAAATTAGTGAAAAATCAGAAAAATCCTATAAATTCAGAATTGACTAAAAACTACTTAAAACTCATAAATATAGAGTTAGTTTTGTTTAAAACCTTTAGAAATCCCATTTATTTTTTAAAACCTCAGAATTTAAATAAGAAAACGCGTAAACCACACATTAACCGATAAATAATATTAAAATAAACTGGTTAAAAAATGAGAGTCCTTACAATAGGTGTGCCTTGCCTTCGGAAAAGTCCATGATGTCTAGTCACTCCCTGGTGGTTAAGGTGATGCCTAGTGGTCTTCTTTTCTTTTTCGACGCTGGAGCCTATTAGTTGTAATGAGCTTTAGTGGTCGATAGTATGAGTATGATTGTAGGTGTATGTTTGAGTAAGACAATAAGCCTATGATTGTATGAGTAAGGTCGTACAAGTACGTGTAAGTTGTATGAGTATGAGTATGAGTATGAGTATTAGCATGACTATAAGATGATGATTCTGAGTAAGAATGTAAGTGTAAGTGTGGCAACCTAGATATTTGGTATGTTTCTACTATTGGAATTTTAATATATTAATAGAATATTTTTTTGAATGTTGTACCTAAAGGGTTATTGTAGAACTCTAAAAACCGAACATAATGATTTTTGAATCATTTGAATAAGAGGTGGTAGCCGTATGTATAGATTGTGGGAGCGTGCATTATAGGTAGACCCACGATGAAACTATGGTAAAACATATCCTTGAGTGGTCATGTTTCGAAGGGCCCCTTGATATGAGTCCATCGGTACTAAGAACGTATTTTTCCGATGTATAGGTAAAAAGTTATAATGATTTAAAGTTTTGAAAAAAAAAGAAAAAAATTATTATATTGTCGGCTAACGCAAGTATTGCATTAGCCGACGTTGACGTGCGCAACGCGCGATGGGCCTATGGTCCACGTGTGGGATCATGCTGTGCGGGTGTCCCGCGTGGCACACGGGACCACATGCCCCGCGACGTGGGCCGCGTGTCGGCCCCGTGCATGCGCAACACGCTGAACCCGCACATCAGGTTCTGCAGCACCGCACGGAACTGCGCAGCGTTCCACGCACCACGCGCAATTTTGCATGGCAGAATCGCACGACATGTGATGCCACTGCGCGATGCATGGTGGACACGTGTTGCGTGTCGTGCGATCCACCTCACCTATATATTCCTTTGTTTCATTTCCACTATTCACTTCTATCATGAGTCAAAAACATCTAACCCTCCGTTCTGAGCCATTTTAAGTCTGATTCAACTCATTTCAAAGGCGTTTCCAACTAAATCGACAGTGTTGGACGCTATGATGGGGCCAAATTTTCCATACAAGCTCTCTACAACCACAACCCTTCTACCCCAACTTTAAGGTAGGGTGTCTTAAACTCTAGTCTATGCTCTGCTCGTATCACTACAACAAATAAGAGTATTAGCGATGCTCGTAAGCGTCACTAATACTCTAAAAAGCATCTCTAAAGGGTATTTGCGACTCTTACGGAGTGTCGCAATAAGCATCACAAATAACCCAGTCGCTAATGCTAAATTGCGATAGAAAAAAAAGCGTCGCTAATAATAGGCTTTAGCGACAGTTTCACTTGCGTCGTTAATAATAGTGACGCTTTTATTTATGTCGCTAATAGTGTGTATTAGCGACGGTTTCCTTAGCATTGCTAATAATATGTATTAGCGACGATTTTATTTGTCACTAATAATATGTATTACCGACAGTTTTTTACCATCGCTAATAACTATATTCACGACGGTTTTTTTTCGTCGCTAATAATAACCTATATTCACAACGGTTTTATTACCGTTGATAATAATATATGTATTAACAATGTTTATTTAATTTTTTAAATAAGCATATACATTAGCGACGCTGTTGGAAAGCGTCGTGAATAATCATATTTGCGACGCTTACTAAGCGTTGCTATAGTTATTTACTAATAGCAACACTTATTAAGCATCACTAATATGACTATTAACGATAAATTTACAAAATACTTAAGAGTCGCTAATATGATTATTAGCAACATATATTGAGTGTCGCTAATGGAAAAAAATTGAAAAAATATAATAATACGCTAAATAAAAATAAAAATTACATTTATAATTTCTTATTATATCCATACAATTTAGAATACAATTAAAAATCACTGCTTATGATACAATTTGAGTTCTTTCATATTAATTTCTACCTGTGATGGACAAAAAATATATTATGATATGTAGAATTGACACTCTTAAAAGGGCCCAATACACTGGCAATCCTCCTGCTAGTGGGTGTGGAGCTCATTGAGGAGTTTGGTCATGTTGCTGGCCCCAAACACGTTGAGCACATTGACGAACTTGACAGGCTGGCCCGGCAGTAAGTACGGAGCAAAAACACAGTCTAGGTGGCACTTGCAGCCTAGGAACTTGCATAAGTCATAGGGTGAGGTAGTGGAGCTCGCCATTTGCTTCAAACTATGAAGAAACGGAGATGGGTCCTCTTCAACTATTGGTGCATTTCCAACTGAAACAATGATGTGAAGCAGAGTATTATTCAAAAATCTTTGAGCAAATTAAATGAGGAATGCGTGTAGACATTCTAGAAGTTTTTAGTACTTGTGGGATTTCGTGGAATGAGTCATTGTTTATATCACCTTATCTTGGCTAAAACTAGGAAAAAATAATGATGAATTGCGTATGTTTTTTTTATCTTGGCAATGACAATCATACAAAGCACTCCAACCAAATGGGGAGAGACATCACGCAGCAGTAAAGTTCACGGTTTAAAAACTAATCAGTCAAGTTTTTAATGAGGAAAGAAAAAATAACTGGGTTAGAAGAACTTAGATATTGATTTTAGATAACAAGACCACATACTTTCATCATATTCTCCTCAAGGCATGTACTAAATTCAGTTTTAGTTGTAAACTATAAAAAAAGTTGATTCAGGACCTAATAATAATTAACATACATAAATCAAATATGGCATGTATTTAGTTTTAGCTGCAAACTTCACAATTGATCAGGAATTTAGTATATAAAATGTAAAGACAGAACAACTGAAGTTGATCTTTTGCAAGATGCATAATAATATTATATATATACAGAGGCAATTCTCTATTTTTTACTTCAAAAACAAAGTTTTGCTCGTTTTGTGTTCATGTCATTATCTTTATATTTGAGTAACACTATTTTACAATTTTATCCAATTAGAGACTGGAACATAAGCAGTCAATTTTGGTTGTGGATTTTATTGGAAAAGATACAAATTTCGGTGTCAAATTTACAGAAAGTTGTGTAGCATGTATTAAGATTTTTAACATGAGTGAAAAACTAGCATGATTAGTGCCAACTCTTTCCTAATAGATCCCATCCCGTTCATAAGTGTTCTTGATTATTCCACAAACTGAAGGGCAATTTCATATAATTTAAGAAGCTGCCACTCTCTTCTCAAAAAGATTAATCAACCCACAGTAAAAATAGTTGCTTGTTTGAACCCTAGTTTACCTGAAACAGCTTCTTCTGCAACCTTGGTATGCAGTTTGACTAGATTGTCCTTAGTGGTAATCTCCGAAAGGACAGCAGATAGCTTTTGCCTTTAATCTTCCAATTCAGTTAGATGAATATATGACTTGTTTGTAATTTGAACATACTTCACCTTTTTTGAATCATCCTCCCCACACAAGCATTAGGCTATGACAAATGCAAACGAGGAAGAAGTATTGAAGCAGCTCAGCAAATCTAAGATTTTCAAGAGGTTAATAACAATTATGGTTCATGTGATGCCAACAGCAATAGGCATACTGACAAATTTTCAACTTTGTTCACAGAGGCAACAACTTGCTGCCTTTGTGTGTTTGATGTTCTGCTCGAGGAATTTGGACTCAAACTGAATAACTGTGGAAGTTTCAATGCAGCACCAGGAGCACCCTCTTTCATGTTGGGCTAATGACAACTTTGAGGTTATATCCAGCACTTCATCAGAGCCGCTACCTTGTCATCAGTAAATAGAAAAAAGAATAAAATTTGGCTTGTATCCCTAACCTGGAATTGCTACTAATCTGGGCATTCCTTAAAACTTACAACAAACCTTCCACTGGTCTGAGCTTGACTAGGAGAGGTTGATGTCCCATCATAACCAGTTAAAGGTGTATTAGATATACTGTTCACTTCTTCAGTAAGCTCCGCTATTGATTCTTCCATTGTTGGAATAACTTCCTTCAGCTGACTTATAAATGCCTACAAAATGAAACAATTCAGGTAAAACTTTCTACATATAGGAACAGAGTAATGAACTATTAATGAAGCACATATAATAAATAGGTTAAATCCAAAATTATCTGGTTCAATTATACAAAACTAGAGTTCTATGCTAGCTAAATGTTGGCGATGTTCTAAAAGGGTTGTGGCCAAAGATTCAGCATGGCCACTGGGGCCACCATCGGATGCAGACGGTAAAAGCTCAAGGCCTTCTCCATCATTAGTCATGGACTACATACAAAACAATAACTAAGAAACCAGGATAAAAAGTAAAAACAAAAAACAAAACAAAACAGAAGGCAGCATCTTCCAAAACTTCAAATGATAAGAAACAAATCTTTACCAGATGAAGTGACTTCTCTTATGCATACGTTGTAAAGCATGAGTCCATTGCCTTACTAATTCTGCTATATCAACAGTAGGGTGAACTCGTCCACTCTGTGTTGAATCTAATATATCACGGTCTCTTTCATGGTTTGTTCCAATTTCATGATCATCTGAATGTACCGAGGCATGATAACCAGCTCGATCAGACAATAAATCTGGATTGGACTGAGAACTCTGATCCATGGCTGCAAGCAAAGCTGATCCAGAAATACAATTCCAGCGCCAATGGTGAATTGCGTTCTGGAAAAAGAGAGGGGGGAGGAATAAGAGAAGGGCAAAACGGGGGGGTAGGCGAAGGAGATGACGCCGGAATCTGGCTACGGAGCCGGATCCGGCACCCCACAGCCGGATTTCGGCACCAGGGGTATGCACAGAAAGTGGAATGAGGGTGGGGGGAGAAACATGGAGCGGTCTTCGCCTTCGAACGGGCCGACCCTGGGGGAGCGGCTGCGTAGAGGCGGATGGGCTAGAGACGGCGGCGTAGGTGGATTCGAAGCCGGAGGGCGAGACCATGGCGGAGCATGAAGGGTGAGGCCGCGGCGGAGGAGAGGGTGGTTGTCGGATGCGAGGATGACGTAGATGACGACGAGGAACTGGTGGACGCCGTCTAGGATACGGTCGGTGTTTGAGGCGAGGAGATCATACAGGCGAGATCAGATCAGCATTTGAGAGTGATTTGTGCACATTGTTAACTTATTTCGATTTCTATTTATCAAAAGGATATAACTTGACAAAAATGGGCTGATTAGATTGTATTTTAGTACATTTGATTCATTCTTTATGACTTTGCAAATGAGTATGTAGTTATTGAAAAAAATTAAATATGTATTCAAGATGAGCTCTATTGCTTTGTTCTGAATCTGGTTATGCGAATGAAATCATATAAGTTACAGAAGAATGGTTTAATTGTGGAATCGCTTAGTTAATTCGATTCGTTATTACAAATGTAATAAATGAATGAGTGGTCTCTTTAAACTTTAAAAGATATAACAATTTTTGCACATCCTTAACTTACTTCTATTTTAATCGATTAAAAGGATATAACTTGACTAAAAATGGGTCCGATTGGTTTGTTGTTTAGTACATTTGATTAATTCTTTCTAACGTAGAAAATTTAGTATGTATTCATTTAAAACAATTAAATATACATTCTTTACGAGATCTGGTTCTTTGTTCTAAATCAAGATAAACAATATAATGATTTGTGCACATTTTTAACTTTGGTTTTAATTTATTTAAAGGATATAACTTGACTAAAAGTTGTCGAATTGGTTTGTCGTTTAATACATTTGATTTATTATTTCTAACTTACCAAATGAGTATGTAGTTATTTAAAATTATTAAATATACATTAGTAACGAGCTTTAGTGTTTCGTTCTAAATCTAGTTAGGTGAATGAAATCATATAAATTAAAGAAAAATGGTGAAATTGTTGTATCGCATTGTTAATTGGATTCATTATTACGAATGTAAAAAATGAATTGGAGGTATCTTTAATCTTTTAAACGATATTGCGATTTGTGCACATCTTAACTAACTTTGGTTTTAATTGATTAAAAGGATATAGTGTGACCAAAAGGGTCTGAATGGTTTGTCATTTAGTACGTTTGATTTATCTTTTTGAACTTAGTAGTTAAGTATGCATTTATTTAAAATAATTAAATAAACTTTCACGATGTGCTTAGGTGCTTTGTTTTAAATCCAGTTCAATGAATTAATTTAATTCCTTACTACCAACGTAATAAATAAATAGGAGGTCTCTTTAAACTTTCAACGATATAATGATTTGTGCAAATTCTTAACTTACTTTGGTTTTTATTGATCAAAAGGATATGACTTGAGCAAAAGTGGGCTTATTAGTTCGTCCATTAGAACATTTGATTTATCATTCCAAACTTAGAAAATGGGTATGTAATTATTTAAAATAATTAAATATACATTCTTGATGAGCTTTAGTGCTTTGTTCTAAATCTACTTAAGTGAATGAAATCATATAAATTATGGAAGAACGGTCAAACTCTAGAATGACTTTGTTAATTTTATTCGTTATTATGATCATAACAAAGGAATGTGAGGTCTCTTTATACTTTAAATGATATAATGATTAGTGCACATTCTTAACTTACTTCGGTTTTAGTCAATCAAAAGAATATAACTTGACCAAAAGCAGTCGGAATGGTTCATTGTTAGTACATTTGATTCATTCATTGGAACTTAGTAAATGCGTATGTATTTATGTAAAATAATTAAATATACATTTGTGATGAGCTTTGGTGTTTTTTTAAAATCTAGCTAAGTGAATGAAATCATATAAATTAATGAAGAACAATCATATTGTGAAGTCGCTTTGTCAATTTGATTCGTTATTATAAACATAACATGAATAGGAGGTCTCTTTAAAGTTTAAATGATATAACGATTTGTGAACATTCCTAATTTACTTTGGTTTTAATCGATTAAAAAGATATAAATTAACCAAAAGTGGTCCGATCAATTCGTCATTTGGTACATTTAGTTTATTCTTTTGAACTTTGCAAATGAGTATGTATTCATTCAAAATAATTAAATTTACATTTGTGACGAGCTTTGATGCTTTGTTCTAAATTTAATTAAGTGAATGAAATTATACAATTTAAGGAGTGTACGTCAAATTGTGGAATCACTTTATTAGTTTGATTTGTTATTATGAACAAAACAAATAAATGGGAGGACTATTTAAACTTTAAACGATATAATGATTTGTACACATTCTTAACTTTGATTTTTATCGATCAAAAGGATATAGCTTGACAAAAAAGGGTCGAATTGGTTTGTCGTTTAGTATGTTTAATTCATTATTTTGAACTTAGAAAATGAGTATGTATTCATTTAAAATAATTGTGCATATATTCGTGACGTGCTATGATGATTTGTTCAAAATCTAGTAACATGAATGAATTCTTATAAGGAAGAATAGTCAAATTTTGGATTTAATTAGATAATTTGATTCATTATTATTAACATAACAAATTAATGAGAGAACTCTTTAAACTTTAAATAATATAACAATTTGTGTATATTCTTAACTTACTTTGGTTTTAATTGATTAAAAGAATATAACTTGACCAAAAGGGGTCCGATTGGTTTGTCTTTTAGTACATTTTATTTATTTTTTTGAACTTACCAAATGAGTATGTATTCATTTAAAATAATTAATTATACATTTGTGACCTGCTTTGGTGCTTTGTTCAAAATATAGTAAAATGAATAAAATCATATAAGTTAAAGAAGAACAGTCGAATTGTGGAATGACTTTGTTAATTTTATTCATTATTACCAACATAACAAATGAATGAGAGGTCTCTTTAAACTTTAAATTATATAACGATTTGTGCACAATCTTATCTTGCTTTGGTTTTCATTAGTCAAAAGGATATAACTTGACCAAAAGGGGTCTAATTGGTTCATCGTTAGTACGTTTGATTCATTATTTTGAACTTAGAAAATGAGTATGTATTTATTTAAAATAATTAAATATACATTCGTTATGAGCTATGGTGCTTTGTTCTAAATTTAGTAAAGCAAATGAAATTATATAAGTTATGACATAATGGTCAAATTGTGGAATCACTTTGTTAATTTTATTTGACATTCTTAACTTATTTCGGTTTTAATCAATAAAATGGATATAACTTGACTAAAAGTGATTTGATTGGTTCATCATTTAGTACATTTGATTTATTATTTCAAACTTAACTAATGAGTAAGTATTCGTTTAAAATAATGAAATTTACATTCGTGACGAGCTTTGGTTCTTTGTTCAAAATCATATAACGTTAATGAAATCATATAAGTTAATGAAGAATGGTCAAATTGTGGAATCACTTTGTTAATTTGATTCTTGATTATGAACATAACTAATGAATGATAGGTCTCTTTAAACTGTAAATGATATAATGATTTGTGGACATTCTTAACTTAGTTGGTTTTAATCGATTTAATGGATATAACTTTACTAAACTTGGTCTGATTAGTACGTCATTTAGTACATATGATTCATTCTTTTGTACTTAGCAAATTATTCATATTTATTTAAAATAATTAAATATACATTCGTTATAAGCTATTGTGCTTCGTAAGAAATCTAGTATAGCGATAGAAATAATATAAGAAATAACAGTCAAATTGTGGAATAACTTTGTTAATTTGATTTGTTATTACAAATGTAACAAATAAACCTCAGTTTAAATGATTTAACGATTTATACACATTCTTAACTTACATCAGTTTTCATTGATCATAAGGATATAAAATGACAAAAAGGGGTCCAATTTGTGTGTTGTTTAGTACATTTGATTCATCCTTTTGAACTTAGAAAATGAGTACATATTTATTTAAAACAATTAGACATATATTTGTGTTGAGCTATGGTGCTTTGTTCTAAATCTAGTAAAGCGAATTAAATCATATAAGTTAAGGAAGAACGGTCAAATTGTGGAATGACTTTTTTATTTTGATTTTTTATAACAAAAATAACAAATAAATGAGAGGTTTCTTTAAACTTAAAACAATATAATGATTTGTGCTCATTCTTAACTTAATTTGGTTTTGATCGATTAAAAGGATATAACTTGACCAAAAGGGGCCGGATTGGCTCGTTGTTTAGTATATTTGATTTATTCTTTTGAACTTAGCAAATGAGTATGTATTAATTTAATTTAATTAATTATACATTCATGACGAGCATTGGTGTTTTGTTCTAAATCCAATTAAGTGAATTAAATAATATAAATTAATGAAAAAAGGTC